>JAZKJV010000900.1:1020286-1405185 GCA_037367405.1 Ottelia alismoides
TATATTCATCATTATATCTACATACATACCTACATACGTACATACCTACATACCTACGTACATACCTACATACATACGTACGTACCTACCTACGTACATACCTACGTACATACGTACCAACATAACTACGTACCTACCTACGTACATACCTACATACATACGTACCTACGTACATACGTACCTACGTACCTACGTACCTACGTACATACCTACATACGTACGTACATACCTACGTACGTACGTACCTACCTACCAACGTACCTACGTACGTACCTTCGTACGTACGTACATACCTACATACGTACATACGTACATATGTACAAACGTACATACCTACATACGTACCTACATACCAACGTACATTCCTACCTACCTACATACGTACATACGTACTTACGTACATACCTACATACGTACATACCTAACTACGTGCGTACGAACGTACGTACGTACCTACCTACCTACATACGTACCTACGTACGTACGTACGTACCTACCTACATACCTACATACCTACGTACGTACGTACCTACCTACGTACCTACGTACGTACGTATACGTACTTACATACATACATACGTACATACATACATACATAAATACATACCTACGTACATACATACCTACGTACATACGTACGTACCTACGTACATACGTACCTACGTACGCACGTACGTACCAACGTACAAACGTAGGTACCTACGTACCAACGTACGTACGTACGCACGTACCTACGTACGTACGTACCTACGTACCTACGTACATACCTACCTATGTACATACCTACCTACATACATACATACATACATACATATGTACGTACGTACCTACATACGTAACTACCTACGTACCTACGTACCTACATACGTACCTACCTACATACATACGTACATACGTACATACATACGTACATACGTACCTACGTACATACGTACCACGTACATACCTTCATACGTACGTACGTATACGTACATGCATACATCCATACATGCATACATGCATACATACATACATGCATCCACGCATCCATGCATACATGCATCCATGCATACATGCATACATACATACATACATACATACATACATACATACATACATACATACATACCTACCTACCTACATACGTACCTACATACCTACATACGTACATACCTACATACATACATACCTACATACATACATACATACATACCTACATACCTACATACATACATACATACCTACATACCTACATACATTTCAACATACCTACATACATACCTACATATATACCTACATACATACCTAAATACCTACCTAAACACCTACATACATACCTACATACATACCTACATACATACCTACAAACATACATACATAGATACATACATAGATACCTACATACATACATACCTACATACCTACATACATACGTACATACATACATACCTACCTACATACATACATACATACATACATACATACATACATACATACATACATACCTACATACATACATACCTACATAGATACATACATACCTACATACATTCCTACATACCTACATACATACATACATATATACATACCTACATACCTACATACATACATACCTACATACCTACATACATACATACAAACCTACATACCTACATACATACCTACATACCTACATACATACATACCTACGTACATACCTACATACCTACGTACCTACCTACCTACATACGTACGTACGTACCTACGTATATACCTACGTACATACCTACGTACCTACATACGTACATACCTACATACATATGTACCTACGTACATACGTACCTACGTACCTACGTACATACGTACATACGTACCTACGTACCTACGTACGTACGTACCTACCTACGTACTGATGTACGTACGTACGTACGTACATACCTACGTACTGATGTACGTACGTACGTACGTACATACCTACATACGTACATAAGTACCTACGTACATACGTACATACCTACATGCCTACCTACATACATACGTACATACCTACATACGTACGTACGTACCTACCTACCTACATACGTACGTACGTACGTATGTACCTACGTACCTACGTATGTACGTACGTACTTACCTACTTACGTACGTACGTATACTTACATACGTACATACACATACATACCTACACACATACATACGTACATACGTACCTATGTACCTATGTACATACGTACATACGTACCTACCTACATACCTACGTACCTACATACCCACGTACCAACGTACGTACGTACGTACATAATACATACCTACGTACCTATGTACCTACCTACGTACATACGTACGTACATAATACATACCTTCGTACATACGTACCTACGTACATAGGTACCTACGTTCCTAGGTACATACGTACATACGTACATACCTACATACGTACATACATACATACATACATACATACATCCATACATACATAGTACGTACATACGTACATACGTACATACATACATACCTACATACATACATACATACATACATACATACATACGTACGTACCTACGTACCTACATACGTACGTACATACCTATAAAATACGTACGTACGTACGTACATATAAAATACATACATATGTACGTACATATAAAATACGTACCTACGTACGTACGTACGTATGTAATACATACCTACATACATACATACATACGTACGTACGTACCTACATACATACATACATACTTACTTACATACATACTTACTTACATACCTACATACCTACTTACCTACATACATACATACATACCTACATACCTACATACATACATACCTACATACCTACATACCTACATACATACATACAAACCTACATACCTACATACAAACATACATACATACATACATACATACCTACATACCTACATACATACCTACATACATACATACCTACATACATACCAACATACATACCTACATACAAACCTACATACATACATACATCCATACATACCTACCTACACACCTACATACACACCTACATACCTACATACATACCTACATACATACCTACAAATATACCTACATACATACCTACATACATACATACATACATACATACATACATACCTACATACATACCTACATACATACCAACATACATACATACATACATACATACATACATACATACATACATACATACCTACATACATACATACATACCTACATACATACCTACATACATACATACATACCTACATACCTACCTACATACCTACATACCTACATACATACATACATACCTACATACCTACATACCTACGTACATACCTACATACATACGTACATACATACCTACGTACATACGTACATACCTACCTACGTACCTACATACGTACATACCTACATACATACGTACCTACGTACATACATACGTACATAAATACCTACGTGCCTACATACCTACATACATACATACATACATACCTACATACCTACATACATACATACCTACATACCTACATACGTACATACAAACCTACATACCTACATACAAACATACATACATACATACCTACATACATACGTACATACATACATACCTACATACATACCAACATACATACCTACATACAAACCTACATACATACATACATACATACCTACCTACACACCTACATACACACCTACATACCTACATACATACCTACATACATACCTACATAGATACCTACATAGATACCTACATACATACATACCTACAAACATACCTACATACATACCAACATACATACATACATGATGAATACCCATTCATCACTCTTTATTCTTCTATTTTAGCTACAAAAACCTTTGCAAATACATGTAGATATGTGTAAATACACATAAATACCAAAAGCATGCATTGTGTAAAAACCTATAATTAGCATGTTTTTGTGCACAAAATAAAAGAATAAAGAGCAAAAAGAAAAAGAGGGAAATATTTAGAATAAATATTGAGCAACCTAACCCAAGGGAGGGCTCAGCATGGGCCTGACCGCATAAAAGCCAAAGTAGAGGGAGATAGGAGCTCATGTGTATATACTTCTGTAAATAAATAAAACTATATATATTTTCCTCACCCAAAAATATGTTGTAAATATTTGTATATATTTCATAGAAATTATTGAAAACAAAATAAAAAGATAAAAATCAAAAAGTCAAAAATATCCTTTCACCATGTGCATAAACCACACTATTATATTTATTTAACCTTGTAAATAAATTCACTTATTTTCTAAACTTTTTGTAAATATTCTATGTTACATATTGTAAATATATAAAATAACAAGAAACAAAACAAAAATCAAATAAAAATTGCAAAATTGAAAATACAAAAAATACATTGTATAAACACCATGTATATAAATGCATTCAACCATTTATTTCACCCTTGTATATAAGTGATAAAAAGAAAATAAAAATATTCTTTTATTCCTCATTTTATCTTGTAAATAAATAAAATACCAAATGAGCATAAAAACACATAAAAATAACAAATAAAAAATCAAAAATAAAAATCCCTATAGTGTACATATACCTATATATATAGCTACCCTATTTTTATTTCCAAAAATTAATTAAAAATCACCAAAAAATAGAAAAAAATAAAAGAAAAATATTTCATGTTTTGAGTTTTCCTTAATTCGGCCTATTTCTACCCTAAAATAAATAAACAAAATTCGGGTACACGTGGCAGCGTCTGACTGGTCCACGGGGGAATGTTGACCCCGGTCAACTCCCCCACGACCTCCTTCCTTTTCTGGACGTCGCGCGCCGCGCCTCCTTCGCCGATTTTCCCACGCGCATCCAGGCTGTCTCCCACGCATCCCCCGCGCCCGGATTCTTCGCCGTTCATCCCTCTCCCTCGCCCGATCCTTCGCCATCGAATCTACACTTTCCATCGCCGTCCTCACTCAACCCTAAACGCCCTTGTCACTCTATATATTCTTCCCCTCCGCCGCCTCCGCGCCGCATCTTTGGACCCTCTCCTTCTTCCCAGTGACCTCCATCGGCAAGGCGAGAGTGACAGCAAGCCTCTGCCCTTGTTGCAGTGAGGCGAGGAGGCGATTCCTTTGATCCGGCGTACTTCGCCGTCCTTGCTCCGCCGCCGGCGTTGAGCATCGAGCTTCAGGCCTTGACGCCCTTCGAAGCTACGACCCGGAGTTAGCCACGCTCCAGCACAGTCTCCAGCAGCCATCAGGTAACCTTAGTTCCTTTTAATTTCTTCTAATTTAGGATTTCGCCCAATTCACATCTCCGACGCATATCTCCGATTCCGACCACCTCACGCTACATCTCGACCATCCGACCCGTTCATCACCTTCGCAATCCCCTCACGCACCTTCTACGCTATTTCATTCAACCCAGATCGCACAGGATCTGGGAGTCGAGTTCCATCGCCTCCGCCTCGCCGGAGCTCGTCCGCCCCACAGCACCGTTCACCTTCACGCCACCTAACCGGGTCGAGGCACTTTGCCCTCGACCCGCGAAGCTTCTTGACCACTTTGCAGGTCCAAAGGGGGTGTCTGAGCCTCCTTCACAGTTCAGCCAGGAGCTTCGAGCCACTAGGCCTCGCCGGAGCCCCTCCAGGGCTCGGTTGGGCCCTTGGCCACCACCAGCAGCTGCGGGACAGTCCGCCGGTTCTTCTCCGACCTTCAGGCGCAGCAGAGGAGGGCGGATACACCTTCACGAGGCCGGCGAAGTTCGCCGGCCATCAGTTCTTCGAGGACCCTCCAGAGCCGTCCGATGAAGACCTCGCTCCAGTTCTCATCCTAGCCGTCGATCTGTAGAGGAGCAGCAGCCGTTGATCCATCTGAGGATCTCATCTGGACCGTCGCAACCGAGGAGAGAGGCGCAGGAGCCCAGCACCGTCAGATCAGCCACGTGGATCTCTCTCCGCCGTCGATCGAGCCCAAGAGCCGAAGGAGTAAAGGCGCATTTGTTCTCCACCGTCAGATCTGCCACGCGTCAGCATCGGGCCGTCGCTATTAATAAAGGGGTAAATATCGTAGGCCCCCCTCTGTTTGTTCCATTTCTTTTTAGTCCTGTAACTTTCAAGTCAAGTTGTTTATTTTCTGGGTTATTTGCATCAAGGACCTTGCGCTTTATTTTATTTGCACTTATACCCCCGCCAGTAGTGAACCACGTGCTTCGTCACGTGTTACTTTGGGATATTTGCATAAGAAGTCCTGTAGTTCTGGTTGTTATGAATTGAAAGAATATTTTTGAATAATTGCATATACACCCCTGTGAGCATTGTTTATGCGCATGTGCGTTATTTATTGGGAATTTTGCAACCATACCCCTGGGCTTTTGATACGAGTTATCAAATAGCCCTAGGACTTGGTTTTTATTGCAATTTGGTCCCTGTGTGCCCCAGCCACGCGCGAAGCGCGTGACTTGCTGGGTATTTTGCACCAGGACCCCAGAACTTTTGGGTATTTGCACTTAGGTCCCTGTGCACAGTGCCCCACCTTTATTTTTGAATAAAATATCAAACGACCTCCAAATCCAATGAGATTTTGACACATGGCTCCTGCCATGGTGTAGGAATTTCTATGATTTTTGGGGACATTTTTGATTTCATTTATTATTTTTAAAAATTCAAAAACACATATTTTTGCTACTGTTTGACTTTAAAAATACCAAAAAAATATAAAAACTCCACCAAAAATTCCAAAAAAATTAGGTACTGTTTCTTGCTTGTTGTTTGATTTTCTAGCCAATTTTGGCTACTTTTCATCACTTAAAAATCCTAAAAATTGAAAAACCCCTAAAAACTCATAAAAATTGTAGTAAATAAATTAAAAATCCAAAAACAATAATTAGGGTGCCTAAATTTTCCTTATTCTTTCTAGATTATAGGAAAATTTCCTCCAGGGCTTTTTGAGATCCAAAATTATTTTATTTTTGGGTCTTAAGCCTTGCTGGACAGTACCCTCTGTTTTTCGCATTGTTTGATTTTTAATAAATAATTTACCCATTAGAAAAATTCCAAAAATTCACTAAAAACAGTAAAAAACTTAAAAAACCTAAAAATCAATTTTCTGGAATTTTTGCATCATTTCTTGTGTGTTTAAGAAATTGTTGAAGTTCCCTTGTATTTGCCTTCTTCCATTTTCTCATCTTTTAAAAATTCTAAAAAATACAAAAACAAATAAAAACCATAAAAAAGACTCTTCTGGATTTCTGACTACATCGTAGGTCGCAAGGCCAATCTGTGCTCCTTGTGTTCGACCCTGGGAGCTATACCAGGTTAATCCTATAGCTAGACCGCTCTTTCTTGTGCTTGCTTGTTTTTATCTCATTCGAGTGGTTGATTATTTTTCTTGATTGACACATTCTGAGCGATTGAGGACAACGACATTGTGATTTATTTTCTACCTCAGTTGTTCGGGATTTTTGTGCAATCAGAATGGCGCCGTTGCCGGGGAGCACGGCTTTGTAGTCAGTTTTCATTCTTCTATATTTGTCTCTCTCTATATTATAACTGTTTTCTGACACTCTCTCTCTTTCTAATTTTTGTGCGAGGTACTGCGTGGAGAACTTGGAGTACACTTTTTGAGGATCCGCACGGGAAGAAGAGCAGGAGGAAGAGAGAGAAGAAGAAGAAATTTTCTACTTAGAGAGAGAGAGAACAATTTTTTGTAATAATTTAGGACTCAGACTTTGGACATTTGTGGACATTTGTAACTTAGCGGGTCTGTTTCGCCGAGCACCGGTGTGCTCGGGGGACCCATTTGGATTTTCGCGGCTTTTATCGTGGTTTTTATAGCTAGCTGCCTTTTCCGGTGTTTCTCGCGGTTTTAGCCCCTAGACATAGGAATTTTGATTGATTGTGACGTAAAATTTTAAGGCCCAACACCTAATAGAATATCTGTTCCTATAGAACGTAATTGGACCTTAATAAAATTCATTGAAAAAGTTAGTTTAATTGGATTTGAGACCACGTGCCGTGAGGAGTCACATACAGCGCTGGCAGGACCCGTTGTGGCGGGCACCGAGTGACTCCCAAGATCGGACTCCGGACTCAAGTCGGTTAGCTAACTATTGTTCTTCACGATCAATAGAAATTGCTCATCTAGGACTCGGTTTTTCCCGCTGCATCATTTAGGTAGCTTTATTTCTGTCTTTAAATTCTGCGCGGATCACTTGCATGTAGAGTGCTGGAGACAAGGTACGCATTTCTTTCTCTGCATGCATCATTGATTTCTTCGCGCATCGGCTTTTTCGTCTTCTCCCTCTGTTTTTGGCTTAATCATCAGGAGAATCGGAAAAACCGTTAGGCCGCTTGTATTTATTTTGAAAAAAATTAAAAAGAAAAACAAAAAAATTGGGACTGGATAACATTATTGACCCTAAAAGACACTCACATTAAAAATTTGTCTTGGGGAGAGCAACCCCCTCCTTGTATGGTTTGGATGTGCGAGAGAGTGACTCGTACCCTAGGTAGAACCCTCCGGTGTTATTTCTAGCTGACTACCGACTCTTCCGTGCGGGCCAGTCGGTTGGAGTAGCATCGGGTATCCTAACAGGTCACGTAAGCGCTCTGATATCTTGTATGTTCATCAAATAAAATTGACAAGATAAATTGACCGATCTTTCACGGTCTTCAGATTGTGTTGCGTTGGTGAACCGGGGGTTTGCTTTGCGATCATATTTTCTCCAGATCCCATCCGCCCAACTCGCCAAGATCAAGATGATGGGTAGACGATCTCTTAGACAGCCTCTGGCTGCACCGCTTTCAGGCGAGTCTATTCCATCATCTAGGTTGGCCCGTGAGAGTCGAGACCAGCTCTCCGGGCCCGAGTTCGATTCCACCCTGTTCCCCCTCGATCCCCTTTCTTCTGCTACTGAGAGACATGAGCCCGAGGAAAGACGAATTAATTTGACAGAACCTGAATTGGGCTCATCTGATTTTGCAGACATCCCTATGACTGGAGCCGGTAGTTCAGACGATCGCCAGCCCGAACATTTTGTCTTAGACCAGGGGGCGATCAACTCCACCCTGATCGCATCATTAGAGACAGTTCAGCAACAGTTACGCGATCAGGGGGCATTCATGATAGAGATGAGGAGGGAGTTGGAGCGGCTCCGAAGAGAGCGAGACGAGCCGAGCGAGCCGGAGGACATTCCTGACGCTGATGCAGAGGCAGCAGCCGCAGCGGCAGCCGCCGCCGCAGCAAGACCGATGCGGGAGCTTCACAACCCCGGATCTACACTGATGCACCAATGGGTGGTGATACCTGCTATCGTGGGGGATTTCAAGTTCCCTCCGAACACCCTGCAGATGCTTCCTCATTTTCACGGACTCGCCACTGAGGAACCCCACCTCCATCTCCAGGAGTTTCTGATGATCTGCAGCACTGTCCACGACCGTCGTGTGGACCAAGATACGATTCGGATGATGGCCTTCCCTTTTTCACTGGCAGATAGAGCAGCCGCCTGGCTGAAACATCTAGGGAAGTTTGTTTACACCTGGGAGCAACTCCGCACCGAGTACTTGAACAAGTACTATCCACTCGGGCGGACGAATGCAGCAAGGTCCCTGATCAACAACTTCTCCATGCTCCCTAACGAGCAATTTCACGAGGCATGGGAGAGGTTCAGAGAGCTTCTGGATAGATGCCCACACCACGACATTTCGAAGCCGAACCTAGTTCAGAGCTTCTTTAGTGGGCTGACACCAGAGCTTCAGGGACTGGTGAATGCTTCTTGCGGCGGGTCCTACTTTGCCAAGGACCACAACCAAGTCTGGGCCATCTTTGAGGAGATGTCCGAGAATTACATGGTGATGTCCCAGACTCGGTTGTACACTCAGAGATCTCAGCAGCCGCCAGGACCCGTGCAGTATCAGCGGATAGCACGGGTTGATGCAGGTCCTTCCAGTTCGTCCACAGTTGCAGCCGCACAGGCAGAGTCGGCCGCTGCGGACATGGGGATTATCAGCGAGAAGTTGGACCGCATGGAAATCATAGAGAAGAAGCAGTGCCAGGCATAACTCAGATGGAGGAAATGGCACAAACTCTGAGCGACATGAAGACCCAGCTCTTGTGTCTTCAGGAGGCACAGACGGCTCCTCAGCCCCGTCTTCTGTCGCGAGGCGATTCCGGTGGCAGCCGCAGCTCGTCCCAGCGCTCCAGCTCCTTGCAGCAGCCTAGACAAGTTCACCTTGTACAGGCGGAGCCGTACCAGCAGCAGCAGCCCTCTTACCAGTCACCACCATCTCCAGACTTACAGATGGTGGTATATCAGCCGGATCAGCCTCTGGATGTACTCCCACCAGCCCCATATGATGCAGAGCCGTTGATGGATGTCAACGGGATTTGGTATGACCGTCCTCAACCTGGAATCCGACGAGACCATCCCGGATTCAGGTGGGGAATGGGGGTAACCAACCCCAGCAGCAGCCAGCCGGTCAGGGAGGGCAGTACTCCCAGCAGAGAGATCACCAGCAGCCCCCAGCATACCAGCCACACCAGCCATCATCCTTCGTACCTCGTCCCTACCAGCAGCAGGGACAGAGTTGGAGAGTGGAGCAGCAGGCTCACCAGCAGCAGCATCATTCCTCTTACCCCTCTCAGCCGCAGCAGCACCAGGTCCAGCAGCCTCATTACCAGAGAGGCAACCCGTCGGGCTCCCATGAGAGCCCCGCCATGGATGATCTAGCCCGCCTCTTCACAGAGCAGCAGGCTACATTTTAGACGGGAGATGGACGAGTTCCGCCAGGAGATGCGGGACCTGATGAGAGGGAAGGCCGCCATCCCTGCACAGATCGAGCCTAATCCGAATAACTTGAAGAGGAAATCTGAGCAGGTAGTTCACACTGAGCCTACCACTTCTAGTGACTCATTTGATGTTATCTCGTTGGATATATTTGATGCTGATTTTGTCACACTTAGGAGCGGTAGAAGACCAGCAGGAGGCGCCTCATCTGAGCAACAACACAAGGATCCATCTAGAGCGCCAGATGAGGAAGAGGAGAGCGGTACTGAAGCCGCACATCATGATGACGGTGGTACTGATGCCACCCGAGATGCTGATTCCACCGGCGGTACTGAGGCCGCCGCTTCACCAGATCGAGGAGGTGGTACTGATGCCACCAGCAGAGCCGAGCCCGACCGCGGTACTGAAGCCGCAAGACGTCTAGTTGTAGAGCCAGCTAGAGGTGGTACTGATGCCACCAACATTTACTCTGATAGAAATGTTGTCTTTCCTCGCATGAATGTATCTCAGAATTCTGATTTGAATAAAGGAAAAGGTTTAGTTTCTTCTGATCCCACTGTGGTGAATGATGTTTGTGAGGATCCAGTCATCAAATCATCTAGGCCTATTCCTAGTCCTTCATCTGAGAAGGACCCTGTGATCCCCTTTCCTAGAGCCCTTGAGTTGGGGAAGGGGAAGAAAAAAGAAAAAGACCCAAAAAAGGGAGAGCAGGAGGAGTTCAGCCAGAGCATGATAGACCGGTTTCACATCCAGCTGACCCTCAATGAGGCTTTGCAGCACATTCCTCTTCTTCAGCGATCCTTGAGAGACAGGACCACAGTCAGGAGGAAGAAGAGGAACAAGACCGCAGAAATTCATGTGCTAACAAAAGCCACGTGTTACGCGATCCAGAACCATCTGCCGACTAAGAGGCCAGATCTAGGGGCCCCGTATGTCAGATGTCAGATTAATGAGCAGAGGTTCGACCGTACTCTCTTAGACAGCGGATCATCGATCAACCTTCTTCCGGCAGCCCTTCTCGACCACTTAGAGTTGGGCACTCTTGTACAGAGCAGGACATACCTTCAGTTTGCTGATCGGTCTGTCAAGAGGCCAAAGGGGTTGTTGCGAGACGTTGTCGTCACGATTCAGGGTTTACAATTCCCCGTGGACTTCGTAGTGCTGGACATGGAGACCCCTGACTCGTTGACCGATTCCCCCATCATCCTCGGTCGCCCGTTCTTGGCCACAGCCAAGGCAGTGACTGACCATGACAGTGGGAAGGTATTCTTTCGCGTCCAGGGCGAGAGTATACAAATAGAGACGGTTAAGGACCACAGAGCCAGAGCTAGATCCCGCTCACATGGCAGTACAGATTCAGAGCAGCTGACAGACGCAGAGCCAGACATCCACCAGGACTGTGATTTTGTGATCACAGATGATGAGGCAGCTTGGGCAGATCCTGCAGCACAGACCATCCTCTCATACTCAGATACAGCTGATGCAGAGATGATAGCAGAGGATAGTCTGGAGAGCACAGCCCTGGTTCAGGATACTATTGAGTCAGCAGAGTCGGACCTTGATCGCGACACGATTTCCAGTGATGGTGGTACTGAGGCCACCCTGCTCTACGGTGGTGCTGATGCCACCTTGTTCTCCGGTGGTACTGATGCCACCGAGTCTGATACAGATCCCTCGGATTCAGAATCTGATTGGGCAGATTGTGAGGATCAAATGCCAGATCTGGATCCACCTGAGCCTATAGATGAGGAGGAGGTAGAGGCAGAGCAGAACAGAGACAATGTAGAGGACCCGCCTTCTCCAGATCCAGTTTGTGAGAGTTCTTTATCATTTTCCCAGGCAAATTTGGCAGAATTGTCCGCATACACACATCTTCTTCAGAAGCCAGATTTGCCGGCACCCAGCTGTCCAGAGCTAAAGCCGCTCCCTACTTCGCTGAAGTATAGATTCCTTGCGGGAGAGTCTGAGATGTACCCAGTCATCATCTCTGCCGATCTGACTGGAGAGCAAGAATCCCGTCTGATGGAGGTTCTTGAAAAGAACCGCAAGGCAATTGGATGGAGCGTAGCAGATCTCCATGGGATTAGTCCCTCATTGTGCTCCCACCATATCTATCTCGAGGAAGGGGCGAAGCCGTCGCGTGAGTTCTAGCGGCGACTGAACCCTAACCTACGAGAGGTTGTTATGAAGGAAATATCAAAATGGTGGAGTGCAGATTTTATTTATCCCATTTCCGACTCCAAGTGGGTTAGCCCCTTGCATGTGGTGCCCAAGAAGACGGGCATCACGACTGTGATCAGTGAGTCGGGAGAGGAGATTGCTACACGAGTACCCACCTCTTGGCGAGTCTGTGTTGACTACAGGAGACTCAACCAGGCCACCAAGAAGGACCATTTCCCCCTGCCTTTTATTGATCAGATCATAGAGAGACTGGCAGGGAAGAGCCATTATTGCTTCCTAGATGGGTACTCGGGCTACAACCAGGTGGCCATCGCTCCTGAGGATCAGGAGAAGACCACCTTTACCTGTCCCTTCGGTACTTACGCCTTTCGACGCATGCCATTCGGGCTATGCAACGCCCCTGCGACTTTTCAGAGATGCATGCTGTCAATCTTTTCGGACATGGTAGGGGAGTGTTTGGAGGTCTTCATGGATGACTTCTCGGTTTACGGCGACGGATTCGATTCCTGTCTTGACTGCCTAGACCGAGTGCTTCAGCGATGCATTGATACCCGCTTAGTTCTGTCTTGGGAGAAGAGTCACTTCATGGTGACTCAAGGGACGGTGCTTGGCCACATCATCTCCAACAGAGGCATGGAGGTTGATCCGGCCAAGGTCGATGTCATTAGGAAACTCACACCGCCGTCCAATCTGAAGCAGCTACGGTCATTTCTGGGGCATGTTGGTTTTTATAGGAGATTCATTCATGATTTCAGCAAGATTGCCCGACCGTTGACTGACCTTTTGACGAAAGACACCGAGTTCCTTGTTGATGACAAGTGTCTTTCGTCCTTTGAAACTCTCCAGCAATGTGTTATTGAGGCTCCTGTCCTTCAGCCGCCTGATTGGTCTCTCCCATTCGAGATCATGACGGACGCCTCTGATTTTGCCGTAGGGGCAGTGCTAGGACAGAGGAGGGATGGAGTTCCATTTGCGATACACTATGCTAGCCGCACATTGGATTCCGCCCAGCGGAATTATACGGTCACAGAGAAGGAGATGCTAGCAGTAGTGTTTGCCCTAGATAAATTCAGATCATATATCATTGGATCCCGAGTGACCTTGTACACAGACCACACCGCCATCAGGTACCTCATGTCAAAGAAGGATGCCAAGGCCAGACTTACTAGATGGATCCTTCTACTTCAGGAGTTCGACATTGAGATCAAGGATAAACCTGGAGTCAAGAATGTGGTGGCGGACCATTTATCCCGATTAGAGCAGCCTGAGGATTCTGAGCAGATTGATCCCATTTGTGATACCTTCCCAGATGAGGCGATCCTTGCTATCGCCTCACTCCCATGGTACGCTGAGATTGTGAACTTTCTCGTTGCTGGGAAAGTTCCACAAGACTGGCCCAAGCAGAGGATTGAGACCTTCCTTGCGAAGGCCAAGTCTTACCACTGGGAGGATCCCATCCTTTACCACGAAGGAGGGATAGCATCTGGCGTCGGTGTATTCCTCAGGAGGAGCATCATAGTGTCCTCACTTACTGCCACAAGTTTGAGGCAGGAGGACATCATTCGGGGAGGAGAACGGCACAGAAAGTGCTCCAATCCGGCTTGTGGTGGCCTACACTCTTCAAGGACTCTGATGAGTTCGTGAAGAGGTGTACTGACTGTCAGAGGATGGGCACTTGTGGACAACGTGATATGATGCCGATGCAGCCCATTCACTTCTGTGAGGTTTTTGACGCATGGGGCATCGACTTCATGGGTCCATTCCCTAAGAGTCAGGGATTTGAGTACATTCTGTTGGCCGTAGATTATGTTAGTCGTTGGGTTGAGGCTATTCCCGCCCGAGCCGCAGATGCAAAGACAGTTTGCAGATTTTTGAAGAAGCACATTATCATGCGGTTCGGGGTTCCACGAGTTCTGATTTCTGATGGGGGATCTCATTTCATCAACGACCAGGTGAAGGCACTTGCTACTGAGTTCGGCATAGACCATCGTGTTGCTACACCGTACCATCCACAGACAAATGGTCTAGCCGAAGTGTCGAATAGGGAGATCAAGAATATTTTGCAGAAAGTCGTCCGCCCTGACCGAAAGAATTGGTCACAGCTTTTGGACTCGGTCTTGTGGGCATATCGGACGTCTTTCAAGACTCCATTGGGTACATCTCCCTTTCGCCTCGTTTATGGCAAGCCATGCCATCTACCTGTCGAGCTGAGGCACAAGTCACTCTGGGCAGTTACAGACATATTGATGGATCCAGATGGTATAGGAGACCAGAGAAGGGCAGAGTTAGCCACCTTGGAAGAGCTTAGAGACGCAGCTTTCTCAAACAGCCTACATTATAAGGAGAAAGTCAAAGAGTGGCATGATTCTCATATCAGCCACAAGCATTTTGAGATTGGACAGAAAGTATGGCTGTTTGATGCAAGGCTTAGATTATTTCCAGGGAAGCTACAGAGCAAATGGAAAGGACCCTATTTGGTCAGGAAGGTACACGATAACGGTAGCATTGATATATCTGAGTTATCTTCTGAGAGTACCTTCCGAGTGAACGGCCAGCGGCTCAAACCATTTCTAGATCATGAGCCGCGGGACGTTATTATTGCCGCTATTCATTTTGCGTGAGATGTGGTCTTTTGACTCACATCTTTTACATCTCACGCCTGATTTTCACTGTTCCTCCGCCTGTATAGATCCAGTTGTCCATATCATTCTATTCTTTAGTCCCACATCCCATCTCTCATCTTATGATTATGCTATACTTAGGGTGTACTTTACCCTAAGTATAGGGGGGATGTCGGACCTGTGAGTATTCTTTTCATTCTTTCTGCTCTTGTTTTTGCTGCCTATACTTAGGGATATTTTACCCTAAGTATAGGGGGGGCAGATTCTGTATCTTCTTCACTCGGCTTTCCCTTCATGTACAGCTTTCTATACTTAGGATTAGTTAATCCTAAGTATAGGGGGAAACCACCGAGTTCTTCTCATTCTATTCATTTATTCGTTCCTGTACTTAGCCATTCCTTTTCACTTCCCTTTTACTAAGCACGAGTTATGTCTTCTTCATCGCTCTTGATCACTCTGAGGACATCGTTCGAGCTAAGTATAGGGGGGGTGTGTATATATTTCATATATACTTTAGCCATAACTCGTACTTTGTGTGAGTGTGTTAATAAATAAAATGGCTAAAAAATCACAAAAAATTAAAAAATTTTTCATGTACATAAACCTCTTTTATTCCTGCACAGACATAGCTAGTGTATAAAGTATTTTTGTAAAAATGATTTCAAAAATCTTTTGTGTAAAGCTTGTGTAAAATATTTTGTATCAAAATTATGTATATAGTACAAAATTTTTCCAAAATGTTTTGAAAATCAAAAGTTTGCAAAAATCTTGTGTAAATATTTGTAAATATCTTTTTGCAAAACTTGCACTTCATGCATCATCCATTCATGATTTCAAAACACTTTTCAAAAATTTTTGCATGATTGTAAAATATTTGTAAATAGCATCTTGTGTACATATATGTATATAGTTTTTCCTGGATGAGAGTTGACATTTAAACTAAGCCTGGAATTAAATTGAGAAATGGAGCTTGAATAAGATCTTAATCCACTTAACTTCAAGAGGAACCTTGTAGGACTTAGGGTTAAGGCTCTTCAGGTCCATAAGGACTTAATTCTTTGAGTCCACTAGGCTATGAGCATATGTCATCTTGATGAGCCTAAGTAGAGCACTTAACAACACACGCATGACTCTCAGAGACAATGGCTTCACTTGCACCTGCACTTTACACATGGCTCTCCACGGATGAGGCGGTGAGGAGGCAGTTTCCTTTGGCTTGGGGTAGCATATGAGGGTAGTACTTCTAGGCGGAACCTCTCTTCTTCTTATAGTGAAGGAAGTGCACCTCAACTTGGTCTAGTGGTGTTGAAAGCTAAAGACAGAAGCTGTGGGTTGCAATAAAGCTTCAAAAGAGGGATAGTCTACTGGCTCAAGGGGAAATTTCTTATATATGCTGCACCATGTAGATATGTTGTACAGAAGTTGTTGATAAAAAAATGCAAAAAATACAAAAAGAACTCCAAAAAAAAAGTGGTGGGTCGGATTGAAAATTTAATAATCCCACCGGAGATATAAAGCAAAAGCTTATGGTATCCATGTTACATCTCATGAAGCTTGCAGCGGGAGACTTAGCTACACTGGCTAAGCTTCCAAAACTCTATACTTCTACCCCCTCTTCTTGAGCCGGTTGCACTTGAACTTAGAAGGGAATACCCCGCTTCTCGAGGAAAGAGTTGCTAGACTGAGGCATTAGAGTTACCAGGTTGAGGGAGGTTGTTTCTTTGTCACTTCTGAGGTGGGGAGCCACATATCACTTACACCGCAAGGAAAAGATTCATGGTCATTAGAGTTTGTGTATGTAGACTTGTTCTGATCTGGTTTATTGAGGAGTCTTGCCCATAGATTAGTGGAACTTGGAGGCTGTTGAGTTTTAAGCTTAAGTCCAAATAAGGTTCCGACACATTAATAATCCAAAGATCTGATCGAGCTCCATATTTCAATTTAATGAAGGAAAAATTTAATAAGTCAACCTTGATCCATGTACATCCTCTTTTTCTTTTTTCTTTTCTTTCTTTTTCACTTCTTTTTCAAATAAGTGTTTGCTAAGGGACTAGCAAAGTTAAGCATAGGGGGGTGATGAATACCCATTCATCACTCTTTATTCTTCTATTTTAGCTACAAAAACCTTTGCAAATACATGTAGATATGTGTAAATACAAATAAATACCAAAAGCATGCATTGTGTAAAAACTATAATTAGCATGTTTTTGTGCACAAAATAAAAGAATAAAGAGCAAAAAGAAAAGAGGGAAATATTTAGAATAAAATATTGAGCAACCTAACCCAAGGGAGGGCTCAGCATGGGCCTGACCGCATAAAAGCCAAAGTAGAGGGAGATAGGAGCTCATGTGTATATACTTCTGTAAATAAATAAAACTATATATATTTTCCTCACCCAAAAATATGTTGTAAATATTTGTATATATTTCATAGAAATTATTGAAAACAAAATAAAAAGATAAAAATCAAAAAGTCAAAAATATCCTTTCACCATGTGCATAAACCACACTATTATATTTATTTAACCTTGTAAATAAATTCACTTATTTTCTAAAACTTTTTGTAAATATTCTATGTTACATATTGTAAATATATAAAATAACAAGAAACAAAACAAAAATCAAATAAAAATTGCAAAATTGAAAATACAAAAAATACATTGTATAAACACCATGTATATAAATGCATTCAACCATTTATTTCACCCTTGTATATAAGTGATAAAAGAAATAAAATATTCTTTTATTCCTCATTTTATCTTGTAAATAAATAAAATACCAAATGAGCATAAAAACACATAAAAATAACAAATAAAAAATCAAAAATAAAAATCCTATAGTGTACATATACCTATATATATAGCTACCCTATTTTTATTTCCAAAAATTAATTAAAAATCACCAAAAAATAGAAAAAAATAAAAGAAAAATATTTCATGTTTTGAGTTTTCCTTAATTCGGCCTATTTCTACCCTAAAATAAATAAACAAAATTCGGGTACACGTGGCAGCGTCTGACTGGTCCACGGGGGAATGTTGACCCCGGTCAACTCCCCACGACCTCCTTCCTTTTCTGGACGTCGCGCGCCGCGCCTCCTTCGCCGATTTTCCCACGCGCATCCAGGCTGTCTCCCACGCATCCCCCGCGCCCGGATTCTTCGCCGTTCATCCCTCTCCCTCGCCCGATCCTTCGCCATCGAATCTACACTTTCCATCGCCGTCCTCACTCAACCCTAAACGCCCCTGTCACTCTATATATTCTTCCCTCCGCCGCCTCCGCGCCGCCTCTTTGGACCCTCTCCTTCTTCCCAGTGACCTCCATCGGCAAGGCGAGAGTGACAGCAAGCCTCTGCCCTTGTTGCAGTGAGGCGAGGAGGCGATTCCTTTGATCCGGCGTACTTCGCCGTCCTTGCTCCGCCGCCGGCGTTGAGCATCGAGCTTCAGGCCTTGACGCCCTTCGAAGCTACGACCCGGAGTTAGCCACGCTCCAGCACAGTCTCCAGCAGCCATCAGGTAACCTTAGTTCCTTTTAATTTCTTCTAATTTAGGATTTCGCCCAATTCACATCTCCGACGCATATCTCCGATTCCGACCACCTCACGCTACATCCTCGACCATCCGACCCGTTCATCACCTTCGCAATCCCCTCACGCACCTTCTACGCTATTTCATTTCAACCCAGATCGCACAGGATCTGGGAGTCGAGTTCCATCGCCTCCGCCTCGCCGGAGCTCGTCCGCCCCACAGCACCGTTCACCTTCACGCCACCTAACCGGGTCGAGGCACTTTGCCCTCGACCCGCGAAGCTTCTTGACCACTTTGCAGGTCCAAAGGGGGTGGTCTGAGCCTCCTTCACAGTTCAGCCAGGAGCTTCGAGCCACTAGGCCTCGCCGGAGCCCCTCCAGGGCTCGGTTGGGCCCTTGGCCACCACCAGCAGCTGCGGGACAGTCCGCCGGTTCTTCTCCGACCTTCAGGCGCAGCAGAGGAGGGCGGATACACCTTCACGAGGCCGGCGAAGTTCGCCGGCCATCAGTTCTTCGAGGACCCTCCAGAGCCGTCCGATGAAGACCTCGCTCCAGTTCTCATCCTAGCCGTCGATCTGTAGAGGAGCAGCAGCCGTTGATCCATCTGAGGATCTCATCTGGACCGTCGCAACCGAGGAGAGAGGCGCAGGAGCCCAGCACCGTCAGATCAGCCACGTGGATCTCTCTCCGCCGTCGATCGAGCCCCAAGAGCCGAAGGAGTAAAGGCGCATTTGTTCTCCACCGTCAGATCTGCCACGCGTCAGCATCGGGCCGTCGCTATTAATAAAGGGGTAAATATCGTAGGCCCCCCTCTGTTTGTTTCCATTTCTTTTTAGTCCTGTAACTTTCAAGTCAAGTTGTTTATTTTTCTGGGTTATTTGCATCAAGGACCTTGCGCTTTTATTTTATTTGCACTTATACCCCGCCAGTAGTGAACCACGTGCTTCGTCACGTGTTACTTTGGGATATTTACATAAGAAGTCCTGTAGTTCTGGTTGTTATGAATTGAAAGAATATTTTTGAATAATTGCATATACACCCCTGTGAGCATTGTTTATGCGCATGTGCGTTATTTATTGGGAATTTTGCAACCATACCCCTGGGCTTTTGATACGAGTTATCAAATAGCCCTAGGACTTGGTTTTTATTGCAATTTGGTCCCTGTGTGCCCCAGCCACGCGCGAAGCGCGTGACTTGCTGGGTATTTTGCCACCAGGACCCCAGAACTTTTGGGTATTTGCACTTAGGTCCCTGTGCACAGTGCCCCACCTTTATTTTTGAATAAAATATCAAACGACCTCCAAATCCAATGAGATTTTGACACATGGCTCCTGCCATGGTGTAGGAATTTCTATGATTTTTGGGGACATTTTTGATTTCATTTATTATTTTTAAAAATTCAAAAACACATATTTTTGCTACTGTTTGACTTTAAAAATACCAAAAAAATATAAAAACTCCACCAAAAATTCCAAAAAAATTAGGTACTGTTTCTTTCTTGTTGTTTTTGATTTTCTAGCCAATTTTGGCTACTTTTCATCACTTAAAAATCCTAAAATTGAAAAAACCCCTAAAAACTCATAAAAATTGTAGTAAATAAATTAAAAATCCAAAAACAATAATTAGGGTGCCTAAATTTTCCTTATTCTTTCTAGATTATAGGAAAATTTCCTCCAGGGCTTTTTGAGATCCAAAATTATTTTATTTTTGGGTCTTAAGCCTTGCTGGACAGTACCCTCTGTTTTTCGCATTGTTTGATTTTTAATAAATAATTTACCCATTAGAAAAATTCCAAAAATTCACTAAAAACAGTAAAAAACTTAAAAAACCTAAAAATCAATTTTCTGGAATTTTTGCATCATTTCTTGTGTGTTTAAGAAATTGTTGAAGTTCCCTTGTATTTGCCTTCTTCCATTTTCTCATCTTTTAAAAATTCTAAAAAATACAAAACAAATAAAAACCATAAAAAAGACTCTTCTGGATTTCTGACTACATCGTAGGCCGCAAGGCCAATCTGTGCTCCTTGTGTTCGACCCTGGGAGCTATACCAGGTTAATCCTATAGCTAGACCGCTCTTTCTTGTGCTTGCTTGTTTTTATCTCATTCGAGTGGTTGATTATTTTTCTTGATTGACACATTCTGAGCGATTGAGGACAACGACATTGTGATTTATTTTCTACCTCAGTTGTTCGGGATTTTGTGTCATCAATACATACATACATACATACATACATACATACATGCATACATACATACCTACATACATACATACATACATACCTACATACATACATACATACATACATACATACCTACATACATACCTACATACCTACATACCTACCTACATACCTACATACCTACATACATACGTACATACCTACATACCTACATACCTACGTACATACCTACATACATACGTACGTACATACGTACGTACATACCTACGTACATACGTACATACCTACTACGTACCTACATACGTACATACCTACATACATACGTACCTACGTACATACATATGTACATACATACCTACGTGCCTACCTAAGTACGTACGTACGTACGTACATACATACCTACCTACGTACCTACGTACGTACGTACCTACGTACATACGTACATACATATATACCTACATACGTACATACGTACATACCTACATACGTACATACGTACCTACGTACATACGTACGTACGTACGTACCTACATACGTACTTACCTACATACGTACGTACGTACGTATACGTACCTACGTACCTACGTACATACATACATACCTACATACATACATACATACGTACGTACGTACATACCTACGTAAATACGTACATACGTACGTACGTACATACGTACCAACATACATACGTACGTACTTACATACATACGTACCTACGTACGTACGTACGTACATACGTACCTACCTATGTACATACGTACGTACGTATGTACCTACGTACATACGTACATACATACATACATACCTACCTACGTACGTACGTACGTACCTACGTACGTGCGTACATACGTACGTACGTACCTACGTACGTGCGTACGTACCTACGTACGTGCGTACATACGTACGTACGTACCTACGTACGTGCGTACGTATGTACGTACATAATACATACATGCGTACCTACGTACCTACGTACGTACATAATACATACGTACATACGTACATACGTACGTACCTACATACGTACGTACGTACATACATACGTACATACATACATACATACATACATACGTACGTACGTACGTATATGTACGTACGTACGTACATACCTACATACGTACATACGTACATACATACGTACATATAAAACACGTACGTACGTACGAATGTATGTACGTATGTACGTACGTATGTATGTAGGTATGTATGTATGTATACATCCCCTCCTCTTGCTCTCTATTGACAGTGAGTGACATAGCGTAGGATAATGGCATCATGTGGTGGAAGCATACATGTGCAATGGGGATACTGCGGAGGAGGTGAGACGGAGGAAGGAAGATGTGGAGGAGGTGACATGTGGAGGCAGAGTTTGCGTCACTGTACCACGACTGCATACACAAGCAACCACCAGAAGCCCCCAGCGTGCGGGAGGCCGTCCATGCTACAAACCTTCATCTCTAACTCCACCATCGTGCTCAACCACCATGCGTACACGAGTTTGCATCGTTGCACATGACTACGATGATGTGGTGCTCTACGAGGATGTACATCAAGTATTCGTTCAATTGTATTTATTTTATTTTTCATGTCATGTGTTCGAGTGAAATGCTTGATATGGATTGTGTACTATGAATGGAGAATTTTGCATTAAGATTCTCTAGATTTACGTAACAATTATCTGATTTTACAAATATGTCACATTATTTTCTACATATTTGTCTTTACTAGTTGACTCTCCATCATTGTAAAAATCCACATAAATGTTACAAAGCGATCAGAAATTTTTTACAAAGGAACATGAAAAAGTTACAAAGGACTACATACAATTGCAAAGATCCATATGAAGGAACATTATTGTTACACAACACTATACAAAATTTGCATTTATGACATTTACATCCAAAGACCTACACATGATACTCGAATTTACAAAGAGACATGGAACAATTATAAAAACATGCCATGTTACAATTATGCAATTATTTTTTACTAAGGGATAAATCTCAATTTAAATAAATGATATATTACAATTATGATTTTTATATAATGGAACTGCAATTTTCAAAGAACTCATTTTATTTTAGAATTATGGAATGTTAAGTAAATAAATGTAATAACTAACTCACAAAAGAAGTTTAAATTCTAGATTACTACGTTGGAAGTTAATAGCAATTATTAAATAAATGCATGAACGAGAAGATCAGACATAAACAATACTAAAGTAGTAATTTGATATCATTAAATGGAATTCGAATTTAATGAACTCGAATGAAAAAAAAATACCATTTGGATTAGATTTTAAGCAACCATCAGACTGACTGTGATCCAATGGATCCAATTAATGGTTCATCACAAATTTGATGAGACCCCACCTCATTTGAAATGGTCCATATATATTGGAAGAATGGGACTGCTCCTTGGGAGCAACAAACGGGTTGCTCATACCTCACCCCCCATTTTTTTCATTTTTTTTTAAAAATATAGTTTAATAACTATATCTCCCAGTATGCCATTCAAATTTTATCAGAAACAAAGGCTCATATGTCCTTCATCTGGAACAGGTCGATTACAACAATTCTAAGATCGTTAAAATATGTTCTAAGTAGAGGGCATGTGAGTCTCTGTTTTCTGAGGAGTTTTGAATGACATATTAGGGGGGTATAGTGATGAACACATATAATATTATTTTTCAAAAAAAAGGAGAAAATAGGGCGGGAGCAGCCCACTGGCTGCTTCCAGATAGCAACTCTATTTTCACCTATATATATGGGAGCCTACACCCAAGGGTGTAGGTAACTCCATACACTTGCCATTCTTTTTCTTTTTCTTTTTGATTTTTTTGAAGGAAATCGTAGAGAGATTTACTTAATATGCTGAGGGCAATATGTGTTTCAAGTTTCACGCAAAACATTCCTAACATGTTAATCAAGAAGGGATCAATTTTGGCAAATCTAAGACCATTAAAACTTGACAGTCTTGATTGAGATGATAGAAATATCAAATTAAGTTGAATTTGGAATGACACCGTGATGATAAATGGTGATCTAATTTCCTCAAGGTTTTATTTAAAAAAATTAAAAAAGAAAAGAAAAAAGAGCAGGGTGTAGGGAGTTGCCTACACCCTCGGGTGTAGGATCCCTTTTTCCTATATATATATATATATATATATATTTGTGTGTGTGTGTATGTGTGCGTGTGTATACGTTTGTGTGTGTATGTGTGTGAATAGGAGTATGCACTAATGTACATTCACATATACATGCACCAGATCCACAAACATCCATTTTTTGACTTTTTTAAATGAAACATTGAGGGATTTAGATCAACATACATCACCATGGTGTAACTTTAAATTCAACTTAATTCGAGACTTGTATCTCCTTCATCAAGATCATCAAATTTTATTCATCTTAAAATTGATGAAATAGACCCCTTCTAGATGGACATATCAGGAATGCTTGTTTTACATGAAATTTAAAACACATATTTTACTTATCATTCTAAATAGATTCCCTAAGGTTTTATATTAAAAAATTTAAAAAATAGATATTTGTGGCACTAGTGCATGCATACTTGAATGTACCTTGATGCATACTCCCTATTCTCTCTCCTCACCCACTCCACACACACACACTCGCTATCTCTCTCTCTCTCTCTCTCTCTATATATATATATATGTATGTATATGTATATATGTATATGTAAATGGTTGATCTTATGAGAGCCCTAAACTGTGAGAGCAGAGACTTTGGACCACTAGATTTCCCTCATCACACACTGGTTGATTGGAGGAGGAGAAAGATGAGCAGAATCTAGTGGTCCAGAATCACTGTTCTCATGCTCTTACAATCTAGGTCTCCCACAGGATCAACCCTCTATACATGTGTGTGTAGAGGGGGGGGGGTGAGGGAAGCTGCTTCATGGAGCAACAACGCAGGCTGCTCCACGGAGCAATTTCCGCCAATTTTGTTTATTTTTTGGGGAAAACCATGTATATTCATCTATATATCCCTCCTATACGTCATTCGAATTTCATCAGAATTATAGAATCTTATACCCTCCATCTAGAAAATGTCGATTACAGCAAATTTGAGACCGTTAAAATTACTTGTCCTAGAAAGAGGGCATGAGAGTCTCTATTTTGACAAAATTCAAACAACATATATGAGAAATATATAGATGAATATACATTATGGAATTTTCCCAAAAATAAAAAAAAATTAAGGGAAATTACTCCGTGGAACAGCCAGCTTTGCTGCTCCATGGAGCAGCTTCCCTTTCCTCATATATGTATGTATGTATGTATGTATGTATGTATTGATGAATCCACATTTCATCATCGTTATTCTATCATTTTGGCACCAAAAACCCTAGCAAATACCTGTAAATAACATTAAAATCATCATCTTAGCATTCATGCATGTGCATCTAAATAGTGTATAAAATATTGTAATTAAAGCCAAAATTATAGAATAAAAAAAGAAAAGAAAAAGAATAAAATATTGTAAATATTTTATGACCCAAAACCCCCGAGACCTAGGCATCTTGATGAATAGGTCGACAAGGAATAAAGTAGGGGGAGATAAGGGCCAAAATACAGATAAAATACCTATTCATTCCATTCATTCTTTATTCATTTTGGGACCTATTTTTGGTTCCATTTTTTATACATCAAATAAAGAAACTTTGTACATGAAAGTTGTAGATAATTAAATAAAGAAAAATACAAAATTGATTTCACTGAAAAATAATACACAGATAAAAAGTTATGGTCTGAATAAAAATCCAGAATCCCAACTTCCCAGACCCGTATCTCACAAATGAAAACTCCAAATGCCGCAAACTCACTTTAATTGTATATAGAATAAAATAAGCTATTTAATGGCGGTGGTTTCGCATTTGGCGGAGCTACGGTTTGAAAGTTGAGTTTTGGACCCACCTTGTATACTTGTACTAAATAAAATATTCAATTTATTCTTTATTCATTATTTTTGTATTTTTATATTTTTATAATGTTGTAAATATTACTTATAATAATTATGTACATTAAAATTAAAATAAAAATACAAAAGAAATACAAATAAAAATACTTGTATATATCAAATATATAGGTACCCTACCTATATGTATACCTATACTTTGTATACTTATATTTTATTAAATGTACAAAACACATCAATAAAATAAAATAAAAATATTTGTGTATATAAAAGTATTTTATAATTTGATAAAATAAGAAATAAAAATAATAAAATTAAAATACACAAAATAAAAATAAAGTAATAAAGTATATAGATAATATACCTATATAGGGGTATAATAGCAACTTGTAAAAATGTACTTCATAAAAATAAATAAAAATCATAATAAAATAATTTATAAAATAATAAACATTTTTTATTTAATAACCAAAAATCAATAAAATCATTATCAATTTTTAATTAATTTTCTAATCTTTTTCCTCAGACCTTTTTCTGGTTGGTCCACGTGGACCAACCAAGGGGCAGCAGCAGTTGACCGCAGGTCAACTCTCTGCCCCAGGTCTGGGCTGTGTCAGAAGCGAGTTTTTCGCCCATTTTCACCCTTTTTTCGAGGCCTTTCCTTACACCGTTTGAGGTCGATTTCTTCACGAGATTGGTAGCCCTACCAATGATCTTACACGCATATATCATATCTTGGGGGTTGGACCTCTGACGCGCCTCGTTCACCTCGATCTTTGGGCCTCGACCACCATGTTTCATAACCGACCCAAAAGCTTCCATTTTCCTTTGAACCCTTTTCTATCCCCTAGCTTGCTCTTGCGCGTGCACTCCGGTGGAAGGAGGGTGACAGCCTTCGTCTCCAGCCCGAAGGAGCGAGCTAGGCGGCCGGGAGGAGGCTCCAATCCATCTCCGGTGGCTTACGTCGCCGTGAGGTACCCATCTCGAGCATAAGGCTTTGGAGGTGTATTTTCCTTCTTTTTCTTGCGTTTTATAACTTAGTTTACCCTTAGGATTAGATAGACATCCTTAATTTCGATCCATATCTGCCCCCAATCCGCAACCGCGTTGCCGGAGCTCTTGAGCTCCGGCCATCTCCACCACCGTCAGTCACTACCCCACACGCTGAACAAACCGGCCGAGACGCTGCTCTCGAGCCCTTTTTGCATCTTGCAGGTACTGGACTTTGACGCCTAACCATCTGGGCGAAGATACCTTGCAGCTCGACGGAGGAGGACGCCGCCGCCCGCGAGGGGGAGGGGCGCGCTAAAGGTGCCGTTGATTTCGCCCCTCCCCTTTGATCAGGGCCACCCGTCTGAGGGAGAAAGCCAACCGTCCGAAAACGCACGTGGGGGAGTAGCTTGCCCACTGTTTTCCCTTATTTCAGTATTTAAAAATACCAAAAACACCTTGAAAAATCCCCAAAAATCCCAAAACAGTAAAAAATCCTAAAAAGATAAAAAAACATTTTATTTCTGAATTTTTGGGTATTTTTGCACATTTTTATAAATATTTTATCTTGTCTTTTATTACATTGGTTTTGAATTCCAATATTGAAAAAGAAAAAAATATAAAATATAAAATTATAAAAATCAAAAAATTAAAAATCAAAATACAAAATTAAAAATTAAAGTAAAATAAAAAAAATTAAAAACCCACAAAAATTCATGTGATTGCTTACTTAGTGTAGACATCACACACACTCACTTGTGCACACTTGTTTGAATTACCCTGCTTGCTCCCTGTGTTCGAACTCTCTGCATACTTGCCCTTTACACCATTTGTGCAGAGTTAAAAATAAATTTTAACTCCACATTATTTCTAATTTATTGAACTTTAGTGTGGGTTAATTGTTGATTAATTTCAGAGTTGATTGGTTGACACTTTGACTGTGTTCCCACCTTGTGTGGAACACAAGACCGATCGATTTTTGAGATTATCAAATGGCGCCGTTGTCGGGGAGCAACAGCGCGTAGTTCGGGCTTTTGCTTGTGTTTGTGATTGTCTACTTTTGCGGCTTTTATCATTTTCGTATTTTTGATATTTCTTGTTGAATTGTCTAACCCCTCTCTTGTTTGACTTCTTGCGAGAAACGCGGATCGAGGGAGGAGCTCTTTTCCAGGAGCACCTGCGCACCCACGTGAGGCGACTTTAGCCTAGCACGAAGAAAGACTTGGAGGATTTTGCAAGACAACTCCTTAGCATCCATTTTCTTGCTTTGTATTTAGTTTTGTAATTCAAGTGAGAGAGAGACTCTATTTTGTAATAATACAGGTACTTGGACTCTTGGATATTCGGGCCCAATTTCCAAGTGTTTGTTCACTTGGGGGCTCACCGCAGTTTTGTCGGCTTTTCATCGCATTTTTTTACTTTGACTTCCGGTTTTGTTTTCTTCACTTTGTGTGATTGAGCCCTTAGATTTAGGATTGCTTGCGATAGATTAAGGCCAAACACCTAATATATCTTGCATGTACCTATAGCCGCGTTTGGACTTAGTCAAATTTTTAAACAGTCGTTTCATCATCTTAGATCCGCCGCGCCGTGAGCCCACCCCGTCAAGCGCTACTCCTGAACTCGACTTGTCGAGAAGAGGAGGGGTGAGTCTAGACCGGACTTTTTGGATTGAGGATCGGTGACCGACTTGTGGTTCTTCCCGCTAATAGCAATTTCTGAAACTTAGGGCGATTTCATCGGCTTGCATTTGCATATAGTTAGGTTTCAATTCTGCTGAGCATCCTTGCATGAAGAGTGCTGGAGGCAAGGTGAGCATTTACGCTTTAGCATTCATCATTGTTTGCCGCTTGCATTGCTTTTCCGCTCCTCTACCTCTGTTTTTGATCACCTAGGTGCTAAGTAAAATCGACTCCTCGTTAGGCTCGTGCATTCTCACTAAAAAAATCAAAAAAAAGTGATAACCAATAAAATTGGGACTGCTAATATTACTTGACCCTAAAAAAGATCAAAAAGAAAGATATTGTCTTGGGGCGAGTAATCCCCTCATTGTCTTCGCTTTTACTTGCTCGCGCACACGCTAAGGATTAGTGCCCAAATCCCATTGAGCCCCTAAGTGTTTGTGCAACTTCTTGACTTTTTCACCTAACTCTAAAACAGACAAAATAAAAAGACCGATTTTTCGGTCTCTACCGAGTTGAGTAGGTGAATTGAGGGTTTGGTTGTTTCATTTTTGCTTGTGATTGTTTTGTGTGCATTCTAGATCATCTCTGCGCATTTACGCCTTTCTCCACACATCTATTGACTTGGCTGTCGTGTTCTCCCGATCATTCTTCTCGTGTTTCGAGATGGATCCCTGGAGTGATTTTTATCCGGATTTTGCGGATTCCTCGTACCCTCCAGCCGGTCCACCTCCCTTTTATCAGGAGGATCCTCCTCCTACTTTTTCTGACTTTTGTACATATCCGCCTCAGCCACAGTATCACGATTCGGATTTCTATCCACATCCACCCCCACTTATATATTATCCATCTCCACTTTCACATCCACCCGAATCCGACCTGTTGGAGTCACCTCCCTCGATCTCCATGAGTGACATGTTGACCCTGATGATAGAGCACACTGATTTGATGAAAGATAATCTTGCCATGTTGAGAGAACATAAGAATAGTGCTCCATTCAGCAAGGCTGCGGATTCAATTGTGGGTGATCATGGGAGCTTGAAATCACCAAAAATACAAAAAATAAGAAAAACACAAAAACACAAAAAGATTTTGGGAGTCACACGATCGAGCAGCATTGTGAGGAGAGGGGCCAATTGCCCTATCATTTGACCACACATACATTCACACCTAGTCCCACCTTTGACCCCGAGGATGCCGTTGTACAGACTGCTCTTGGCATGCCTTGTGTATATGCTGATTCCGACTTCCTCCCTTGTATGGAGAAAGTCCAAAAATTCAAAAAAATGTTGACTGAACCTGAAGTGGTGGCCACTATTCATGAGATCATCCATGCCCCACTTCAGCAGGCCATGACCCAATTATCTGCTCCTCTTTCCAAGAAGAGAAAGCGGAGGAGCAGATCTGAGCGTCACATTCTGACCATGGCCATTGCCCTCGCCATCACACACCATCCCATTCCCAAGAAGAAGAACACAGCTACACCTTTCATCACTTGCACCATCTCTGACTACACTTGTGATCACACTCTCCTGGACGGCAGTGCATCTATTAGCATATTAACCTTCGCACTGGTACAGTCTCTTCACTTAGGGCCTCTCAAGAATACCAGGATGATCGTTCAGTTTGCTGATGGATCTATTAAGAGGCCGAAGGGTATCCTTGAAAACGCCGTCATTTCTATTCAGGGCATGAGCCACAATGTTGATTTTGTTGTGTTGCCCATGGAGAACTCCACAGGGGAGCCTTCTTCAATCATCCTGGGACGATCATTCCTCTCCTCTGCGAGGGTCGTTATAGACTATGGATCAGGAGAGGTTCACTTCCGTCCTGTTAACGAGAGCGAAGTGCTGATCACCGCACCCACAGTTGACCAGAGACCTGCACCTGATGCACCTTCACCGATTATAGCTGACTCCGAGGCCTGTGACCGATCTAATGCTGCTAAAGATGTTTGCTTAGCGAAACCTAATGAGACCCGACGAATCCCCCGAAAGGGGAGAAGATCGGAAAGCATGGACCTTGAGTTTCCTCCTCCTGGTGTGTAGCGATGTGTTGATGAAATCCAAAGCATTTACGTGATTGATCCAATTGAGCGGGGGGCAGACACCAAGACTATTGAGGAGGTTTATGATGTTGCCCATTATTTTGAGAGACCTCATAAGGAAACAAACGACCTAGGTAAGACTAGACAGGACGGACCTGGTTTGACTACTTCCACTGATAAATCCGTTCCTGGCCCTTCACAGTTGAAGATGATTGAGGTCGGTTATGATGCTGCCATTTATTTTGATAAATTCAGACCTCTTGTTGAAGACAATGATTCAGGTGAGACTCTTGAGGACGATCTGAGTTCGTATACTTCCACTGATGATTTCGTTCCTTTTGATTTTGACCTGGACGAGGACTCGCAGGACGACTCCGATTACACTTCTTCTAAGGATGATGAGTTTGTCCCATTCCACTTTGACATCTGCGAGACTTCCAAGGCCGGACCTAGCAGTACTTCTTCCACTCACCAGTCTGTGCCTTCACACCATAGGACCACCAAGGGAGAACCTAACCATACTGCTTTCATTGATCAGTTCGTCCCTTTCCGTTTTGATTCCACTGAGGGCCTTCACTATGTCGACCCTGATCAGCTTCCGTCCACAGGGGACCCCGATGTCGACATACACCATATCAGATCTATCCCTCAGCGGTCTCGCAAGAAGGTCAGCTTTCCACCTTCTTGATCATGTGTATATCCACCTCTGTTGTATATTCCCTTGTGTACCTCGGTTCTTTCTTCCGTATTGCTCGGCCACCCATTCTCGTGTTTGCCTCGCTTAGGACGTACTTTGTCCTAAGTAGAGGGGGTGGACGAGCCGAGTGTTCATTCTTCGTTCCGTGTGATCACTTCTATTGTTGCCTATACTTAGGGCTTCTTTTACCCTAAGTATAGGGGGAGCGATGTGTACATTCTCATGATCTCATTTCTAGTCTCATCTCTTTTTCTTTTCTTCTTTTCTTCTTTTCCTCTTCTACCTTCTTCATCTATCAAAAAGGTGCCGCCCTTGTAGACAGTTTTCCATACTTAGGACGTACTTTGTCCTAAGTATAGGGGGGCGTGCACCCCGAGTTTCACTATTTTTCGATCCTCTCCATTGTCTCCTCTTCTTGTCTATACTTAGGGATATCGTACCCTAAGTATAGGGGGAGACAATCTGAGTACGATCTGTTCATTCCCACCCTTGACCCTCCCTGCGTTGTGTACAGTTTGCTATACTTAGGATTATTTGATCCTAAGTATAGGGGGGACGGTCAACTTCTCATTTGTTCATTCATTCCTTCATTTACTCATTTATTCTTTAGACTTGCATATACTTAGTACGAGTTATGTCTTCTTTTTTCTCTCTGATCTATGAGGACATAGCTCAAGCTAAGTATAGGGGGGTCGTATATACTGCGTATACACTTTAGCCATAACTCGTACTTTTGTATTTTCTTAATAATATGGCTATTAATTCTTTAAAATTCATTAAAATCATTAATAAAAAGGTGTTCTGTTCCTCAAATTCTTTTGTGTATTTACTGATTAATAAATCAGGTGAAAATGTTTTTTACAAAATGTTTGAAAAATAGTTTGAAAATCTTTGTGAACATCTATTGAAAACTATTTTGAAAATATTTTGTTACATGTTTTCAACCTTTGTAAAAATGTGTGGATTGTAAAATTTATTTTCTTTGTGTAAAATAAAATGTTTGAAAAATGATTTGCAAATGGTTTGAAAAATGGTTGCAAAAATGTTTTGAAAAACCTATATATACTGTTTGGAAAACCTTTGCAAAATACTTTTCAAATGTGTGTACATGTTTGTAAAAATATTTGTAAAAATTATTTTGGACTATAGTTTTCAAAAATTGTGTGAAAAGTTTGTGTCAAATAAGCTTGAGGAATATTTACATCACACCAAAATCCACTATATATATGTATAAAACTGCCACTTACCCTTATAAATTCTTAAAAATCCACTTCTTGTATATATAAGAAGCACTCCGATGTACATATTTTTCACCTAGCTTTTCAGCCAAAAACTTTTTGTTTTCAAAAATTCCAAAAACATTCACAAAACTAAAATCCAAAAACATTTGAAAAATCTTTTTTGAAAAATACAAAAAAAAATTTTGCATCTGCATGCGCATGCATCATCTTTTCAAAAATCCATAAAAAGCTCAAAATCCTTGAAAATTGCATCACAAAAAGATTTTCTGCATTCTGCATCGCATTTGCATAGCATGAGCATTTTTTGGATTGAGTTTGATAGTTGAACAAGTCTAAGTAAAATCTGGAGATTGGAGCTTGATTGGACCTTAAAATCTACCTAATAACAGGAACCTTAGAGGAACCGGGTTTGAGGTACTTCAGGTCTAGTTGACTTAATTCCTTGAGGATCACGGGACTTGGTTCAATGGATTCTTGACTGCCTAAGTAGAGTATTTCGGAGCACACGCACGACTCTTGTTGACAATGACCTAACTTGGACACCTGCACCTTTCACATAGCTCTCCACGGATGAGGTGGTGAGGAGGCAGTTTCCTTTGGCCTGGGTAGCATATGAGGGTAGTACTTCTAGGTGGAACCTCTCTTCTTCTTCTAGTGAAGGAAGTACGCCTCAACTTGGTCTAGTGGTGATGAAGGCTAAAGACAGAAGCCGTGGGTTGCAATAAAGCTTCAAAAGAGGGATAGTCTACGGGCTCAAGAGGAAAATTTCTTGTATATATGCTGCACCATGTAGATATGTTGTACAGATGCATTTGAAAAAAAAAGAACTCCAAAAAAATGGTGGGTCGGATTGAAAATTTAATAACCCCACCGGAGTGTATATAGTCCAATAAAGCAAAAGCTTATGGTATCCATGTTACATCTCATGAAGCTTGCAGCGGGAGACTTAGCTACACTGGTTGAGCTCCCAAAATTCTATACCTCTTATCCCCCCTCTTCTTGAGCCAGTTGCACTTGAACTTAGAAGGGAATACCCCGCTTCTCGAGGAAAGAGTTGCTAGACCGAGGCATTAGAGTTACCAGGTTGGGAGAGGTTGTTTCTTTGTTACTTCTGAGGTGGGGAGCTACATATCACTTACATTGTACGAGTCAGACTCATAGTCGTAAGAGTTTGCGTATGAGTTGAAGTATTTCTGACCTGGCTATTGAGGAGACTTGGACAGAGTTTTGGGATTCTCAAGGACTGTTGGATTTCAAATTCGGTTCTCACTAAGGTTCCGACCGCACTAAAATTCCCAAGGTCCGACTTAAGTTCCAAACTTTGATTTTGTGAAGGCAAGTTTGATAATCAAATAAAATCCAAGTTCTTCTTTTTCTTTTCTTTCTTTTTCTTTTTTTGCACTTATTGCATAAGTGTTTGCTAGGGACTAGCAAAGGTAAAGTATCGGGGGATGATGAATCCACATTTCATCATCGTTATTCTATCATTTTGGCACCAAAAACCCTAGCAAATACCTGTAAATAGCATTAAAATCATCATCTTAGCATTCATGCATGTGCATCTAAATAGTGTATAAAATATTGTAATTAAAGCCAAAATTATAGAATAAATAAAGAAAAGAGAAAAATAAAATATTGTAAATACTTTATGACCCAAAACCCCCGAGACCTAGGCATCTTGATGAATAGGTCGACAAGGAATAAAGTAGGGGGAGATAAGGGCCAAAATACAGATAAAATACCTATTCATTCCATTCATTCTTTATTCATTTTGGGACCTATTTTTGGTTCCACTTTTTATACATCAAATAAAGAAACTTTGTACATGAAAGTTGTAGATAATTAAATAAAGAAAAATACAAAATTGATTTCACTGAAAAATAATACACAGATAAAAAGTTATGGTCTGAATAAAAATCCAGAATCCCAACTTCCCAGACCCGTATCTCACAAATGAAAACTCCAAATGCCACAAACTCACCTTTAATTATATATATAATAAAATAAGCTATTTAATGGCGGTGGTTTCGCATTTGACGGAGCTACGGTTTGAAAGTTGAGTTTTGGACCCACCTTGTATACTTGTACTGAATAAAATATTCAATTTATTCTTTATTCATTATTTTTGTATTTTTATATTTTTATAATGTTGTAAATATTACTTATAATAATTATGTACATTAAAATTAAAATAAAAATACAAAAGAAATCCAAATAAAAATACTTGTATATATCAAATATATAGGTACCCTACCTATATGTATACCTATACTTTGTATACTTATATTTTATTAAATGTACAAAACACATCAATAAAATAAAATACAAATATTTGTGTATATAAAAGTATTTTATAATTTGATAAAATAAGAAATAAAAATAATAAAATTAAAATACACAAAATAAAAATAAAGTAATAAAGTATATAGATAATATACCTATATAGGGGTATAATAGCAACTTGTAAAAATGTACTTCATAAAAATAAATAAAAATCATAATAAAATAATTTATAAAATAATAAACATTTTTTATTTAATAACCAAAAATCAATAAAATCATTATCAATTTTTAATTAATTTTCTAATCTTTTTCCTCAGACCTTTTTCTGGTTGGTCCACGTGGACCAACCAGGGGGCAGCAGCAGTTGACCGCAGGTCAACTCTCTGCCCCAGGTCTGGGCTGTGTCAGAAGCGAGTTTTTCGCCCATTTTCACTCTTTTTTCGAGGCCTTTCCTTTCACCGTTTGAGGTCGATTTCTTCACGAGATTGGTAGCCCTACCAATGATCTTACACGCCTATATCATATCTTGGGGGTTGGACCTCTGACGCGCCTCGTTCACCTCGATCTTTGGGCCTCGACCACCATGTTTCAAAACCGACCCAAAAGCTTCCATTTTCCTTTGAACCCTTTTCTATTCCCTAGCTTGCTTCTGCGCGTGCGCTCCAGTGGAAGGAGGGTGACAGCCTTCGTCTCCAGCCCGAAGGAGCGAGCTAGGCGGCCGGGAGGAGGCTCCAATACATCTCCGGCGGCTTACGCCGCCGCGAGGTACCCATCTCGAGCATAAGGCTTTGGAGGTGTATTTTCCTTCTTTTTCTTGAGTTTTATAACTTAGTTTACCCTTAGGATTAGATAGACATCCTTAATTTCGATCCATATCTGCCCCCAATCCGCAACCGCGTTGCCGGAGCTCTTGAGCTCCGGCCATCTCCACCACCGTCAGTCACTACCCCCACGCGCTGAACAAACTGGCCGAGACGCTGCACTCAAGCCCTTTTTGCATCTTGCAGGTACTGGACTTTGATGCCTAACCATCTGGGGGAAGGTACCTTGCAGCTCGCCGGAGGAGGACGCCGCCGCCCGCGCGCTGCCGCTGCCGCGCGCGCCTGTGCAGAACAAGAACGAGGGGGAGGGGGCGTGCTACAGGTGCCGTTGATTTCGCCCCTCCCCTTTGATCAGGGCCACCCGTCTGAGGGAGAAAGCCAACCGTCCGATCAGCCCCCATAACTTGCATCAGTGCGTGCCATGTGCATAAGTGGGAGATTTTGCATCCTCGACCCCACATTTTTGCGTAATATTCAGAAAACCTCTAAGCTTTCATTGGCGCTTTAAGTATTTTGTAGCATTTACTAACCCCCCCCCCCACATTTTTGTATTATTGCGTTTATATCCCCGCCTGGTAGCGTGCGCGTCACGTGCGCGCTGGGAATTTTGCGAGGGGATCCCTGCTGCTTTTGGTTTTGACTTTTAATACAGTAAATATTTTCGTCTGTATAACTTTTGAGTAAAAATTGCGCACAGGCCCTCCGATTTCTGGTCATTTACTAAACAACCCTCCCAGGCGCGTGTGTGACTCACGTGCGCTTGGGGACTTTTGCGATCAAGCCCCAGCGGCTTTTGGTTTTGTTGTTTGGCCCAGAAACATTTAGTATTCAGTTCAAATTTTTGCGTGGAAATTTTGTATATGCCCCTGAGATTTTGCCTATTTACAGAAATACCCCTGCTAGGCCTGTTTAATATTTGGATGCTTGTTCTAATTAGTTAAATTATCATTTGAATTCCAAAAACTCTCAAAAATTAGGGTTAAGCTCCTGTTTACTTGTACTTCCACGCCCTCATTTTAGTTTTTGATTTTATTTGATTTTTCTATTTATTAAAAATAAAAAACACACTTTTTATTTACTGTCTAGTTTAGAAAATGCCAAAAAAATATTAAAACATCTCGAAAAATTCCAAAAAATTACCTAGTGTCTATTTTGTCATATTTTAGTGTCAGTCCAAAAATCACTAAAAATCTCAAAAGAAAAACCCTAAAAATTTAAAAACACTCAAAAACTTCAAAAAATCATATAAAATCAAAGAAAACTCAAAAAATTACAAACTCAGTTCCTGTTTGTTCTATATTTTATTCTCTTTATTTGAAAAATAGTGTGGACAAATTTTGTGGCGATTTGCTATTTTTAATTCCAGTGTTATCTCCAGTCAGTAGCTTGCCCACTGTTTTCCCTTATTTCAGTATTTAAAAATACCAAAAACATCTTGAAAAATCCCCAAAAATCCCAAAACAGTAAAAAATCCTAAAAAGATCAAAAACATTTTATTTCTGAATTTTTAGGTATTTTTGCACATTTTTATAAATATTTTATCTTGTCTTTTATTACATTGGTTTTGAATTCCAATATTGAAAAAGAAAAAAAATATAAAATATAAAATTATAAAAATCAGAAAATGAAAAATCAAAATACAAAATTAAAAATTAAAGTAAAATAAAAAAAATTAAAAATTAAAAACCCACAAAAATTCCTTTGATTGCTTGCTTAGTGTCGACATCACACACACTCACTTGTGCACACTTGTTTGAATTACCCTGCTTGCTCCCTGTGTTCGAACTCTCTGCATACTTGCCCTTTACACCATTTGTGCAGAGTTAAAAATAAATTTTAACTCCACATTATTTCTAATTTATTGATCTTTAGTGTGGGTTAATTATTGATTAATTTCAGAGTTGATTGGTTGACACTTCGACTGTGTTCCCGCCTTGTGTGGAACACAAGACCGATCGATTTTTGAGATTATCATGTATGTATGTATGTATGTATGTATGTATGTATGTATGTATGTATGTATGTATGTATGTATGTATGTATGTATGTATGCATGTATGTATGTATGCATGTATGTATGTATGTATGTATGTATGTATGTAGGTAAAATGTGGCTCCTCCATGTGAGGAGCCTACGCGCTACTCCCACCCTCATTTCCCCCCGTTTGTATTTCTTTAGAAAATAAAAATATGTATATTCATCACCATATCCCTCTAAAAATTTTTGTGAGAAACAAAGACTCATATGCCCTCCATCTAGAACATGTAATTTTAAGGGTCTTAGAATTGTTGTAATCGACCTATTCTGTATGGAGGGCATAAGAGTTTCTGTTTTCGACGAAATTTTAATAGAATGTTAGGGATATAGTGATGAATATACATATTTTTATTTTCTAAAAAAATATGAGGGGAAAATAGGGTGATAGGTAACTTACCTACTTCATTCTCTTTTATTCCACTTCTTTTTATTTTTTGATTTTCATAACTATATCCCTCTAATATGTCATTCAAATTTCGTCAGAAACAAGGACTCCTATACCCTCCATACAGAACAGTCGATTACAGTAAATATAAGATCGTTAAAATTACCTGTTTCGGATGAAGGGCATAGGAGTCTCCGTTTCTGACTAAATCTGAATGACATATTAGAGGGATATAGTTATGAAAATCTACGGAAGTATTTTCCAAAAAAAAGAAGTGAAAAAAGGAGAATGGAATAGGTAAGTTACCTACTCCATGGAATAGGATCCCTTTCCTCTCTCTATATGTATATATGTGAACGTGTGTGTGTGCATGTGTGCGAGAGAGTGAGTGAACGCGTGTGTGCACGCGTGTTTGTGTGTGCATGTGCTTGTGTGCATGCGTGTGTGTATGTGTGCGTGTGCGTGTGCGCGTGGGTGTGTGCACGCATGTGGGTGTGTGCGCAGGTGCGCCTATGGGTGCGTGCGCATATGTGTGCGTGCGCGTATGTGCGTGTGCACATGTGTGTGTATATGTGTGCACATGCGCGCACACATGCATGTGTGTGCAGGCGTGCGTGCGCGCGTGCGTGTCCATGTGCGTTTGCGTATGCGTATATGTACGTGTGTGTATGTGTGTGATCCGTTTCCTCTCTCTATATGTATGTGTATGTGTGTATGCGCGTGTGCATGTGTGTGTGCGTACGTGTGCAGGCATGCGCGCATGTGTGCGTGTGTGTGTGTGTGCGCGCGCGCGTGCGTGTGCAATTACGTGTGCGCGGGCAAGCGTGCGTGTTCGTGTACGTGTGTATGTGTGTGTGATCCCTTTCCTCTCTGTATATGTTTGTATATATCAGTGTGTAGGTGTGTGTGTGTGTGTGGGTGCATGTGCATGTGCGTGTGCGTGGGCATGCATGCATGCGTGTACGTGTGCGTGCGTGTGTGTGTATGTGATCCTTTTCCTCTCTATATGTATGCATATATCTCTACGTATGTGTGGTTGTACGTGCGTGTGTGTGTGTGTGTGTGTGTGTTTGTGTGTGTGCGCACGCAGGGGCACGCACATGCGTGTGTATGCGTGTCCATATGCATGTGCGTGCGCGTGTAGGTGTGCGTTTGCAGGCACGTGCGTGTGCGTGTGTGTGAGCACGCGCGTGTGTGCGTGTGCGTGCGCGTACGTGCGGGCAGGTGTGTGTGCGTGCATGTGTGTGTGCGTGTGTAGAGGAGTAATCTTGTGAGAGCAAAAAGTTGTGAGAGCATGAGAGGAGTGATTCTGGACCACTAGATTCTGTTTTCTCTCTCCTGGTTGAATCTAGTGGTCCAGAATCACTCCTCTTATGCTCTCACAGGAACACTCCTCTCTCTATTTATGTATATATAGATATGTATATGTGTATATATATGTATATATATGGGAAAAGGGAATATGCACCAAGGTGCATGTAATTTTACATGCGCCAAGGTTTATATCTTTCGCGTTTTTTTACCTTTTTAAAAAATATCACCATGTATATTCATCCATATATGCCTCCTATATGTCATTCCAATTTCGTCAGAAACAGAGACTCATATGCCTTCCATCTAGAACATGTAATTTTAACGATCTTAGAATTGCTGTAATCGACCTATTCTAGATGGAGGGCATATGAGTCTCTGTTTCTGACGAAATTCGAGTAGCGTAGTCAGGAGATATATAGATAAATATACATGGTGATATTTTCTAAAAAAGTAGAAAAACGTGGTAGATATAGGATGGAGGGCATATGAGTCTCTGTATGTATGTATGTATGTATGTATGTATGTATGTATGTATGTATTTATGTATGTATGAATGTATGTATGTATGGATGCATGTATGTATGCATGTATGCATGTTTGCATGTATGAATGTATGTATGAATGTATGTATGCATGTATGTATGCATGTATGTATGCATGTATGTATGCATGTATGCATGTATGCATGGATGCATGTATGCATGTATGCATGTATGAATGTATGCATGTATGCATTGCATGTATGCATTGCATGTATGCATGTAGGCATGGATGCATGTATGCATTGCATGTATGCATTGCATGTATGCATTGCATGTATGCATTGCATGTATGCATGTATGCATGTATGCATGTATGTATGTATGTATGGATGTATGTATGTATGTATGTATGTATGTATGTATGTATGTATGCATGTATGCATGTATGCATGGATGCATGCATGTATGCATGGATGCATGTATGCATGGATGCATGTATGCATGGATGCATGTATGCATGGATGCATGGATGCATGTATGTATGCATGCATGCATGGATGCATGCATGCATGGATGCATGTATGTATGCATGCATGTATGTATGCATGCATGTATGCATGCATGTATGCATGTATGCATGCATGTATGCATGTATGGATGCATGTATGGATGTATGCATGTATGCATGCATGTATGCATGTATGGATGTATGCATAGATGTATGCATGTATGTATGCATGTATCTATGCATGCATGTATGCATATATGTATGTATGTATGTATGTATGTATGTGTGTATGCATATATGTATGTATGTATGTATGCATATATGGATGCATGTATGTATGCATATATGTATGCATATATGTATGTATATATGTATGGATGTATGCATATATGTATGTATGTATGTATGCATATATGGATGCATGTATGTATGCATGCATGTATGCATGCATGTATGCATGTATGCGATGTATGTATGCATGTATGTATGCATATATGTATGCATGTATGCATGTATGCATGTATGCATGTATGTATGCATGTATGTATGCATGTATGTATGCATGTATGCATGTATGCATGTATGCATGTATGTATGTATTTATGCATGTATGCATGTATGCATGGATGTATGTATGCATGTATGCATGTATGCATGTATGCATGTATGTATGTATGCATGTATGCATGTATGTATGTATGTATGTATGTATGTATGTATGGATGGATGTATGTATGGATGTATGTATGGATGTATGTATGGATGCATGCATGGATGTATGGATGTATGGATGTATGGATGGATGTATGTATGGATGTATGGATGTATGGATGTATGCATGCATGGATGAATGTATGGATGTATGGATGTATGGATGAATGCATGCATGCATGCATGCAGCATGTATGCATGGATGCATGCATGCATGGATGCATGCATGCATGCATGCATGGATGCATGTATGTATGTATGCATGTATGGATGCATGCATGCATGCATGCATGCATGCATGCATGCATGTATGTATGTATATGTATGTATGTATGTATGTATGTATGTATGTATGTATGTATGTATGCATGCATTCATGTATGCATGGATGTATGTATGCATGCATGGATGTATGTATGCATGCATGGATGTAATGCATGCATGCATGCATGCATGCATGGGTGCATGCATGCATGCATGCATGGGTGCATGCATGCATGCATGCATGGGTGCATGCATGCATGCATGCATGCATGCGTGCATGTATGCATGCATGCATGCATGCATGCATGGATGCATGTATGCATGTATGCATGTATGTATGTATGTATGTATGCATGTATGCATGCATGTATGTATGTATGGATGCATGTATGCATGTATGTATGCATGTATGTATGCATGCATGTATGTATGTATGTATGTATGTATGCATGCATGAATGCATGCATGAATGCATGTATGTATGTATGCATGAATGCATGCATGCATGCATGCATGTATGCATGTATGCATGCATGTATGGATGTATGTATGTATGTATGTATGTATGTATGTATGTATGTATGTATGTATGTATGTATGTATGCATATGTCTATGCCTGCTTCATTCATGCATGCCTATGCCTGCTTGAAGCTGAAGCGGTAGACAAGATGTCAGAAAGTGAGATGTCCAATTACAAACTATATAGAAAAGCGAATGCAAGTTTTCCAATATATATTAGATACTCGACTCGAAAACCTTGAGGCTAGGTCTGATTGGTATACCAGATATTCATGCCCATTGATTTCTGTTTCGAAATTGGAACGCCCCGGATATCTAGTGGCGAGGTCCCCTGTCAATCTCCACTTGAAGCCGTCGCTACGAAAGAGTCTGAGGAAGGTCCACCCTAGTTTTCTTTGGGTACTACCTCCGAGAAGTCGGCCACATACTGAGCCTCTAGGATTAGATACCCTAGTAGTCCATGCTGTAAACGATGAGTCTTCACCCTTGATCCACACAAATCAGGGGCCTAGCTAATGTGTGAAAGACTCCGCCTGGGGAGTACAGTCACAACATCGAAACTCAAAGGAATTGATGGGGGCCCGCACAAGCAGTGGAGCATGCGCTGTAATTCGATACAACATGCAAAACATTACCAACCGTTAACATATGAAGACACACGCACACGCACACGCACGCACGCACACACGCACACACAGAGAGAGATGGAGATAGATAGATGGATAGAGAGAGTAAAGAATATATATTTAAATTATCCATGTATAGAGGGTTGATCATGTGAGAACCAAAAACTGTGATACACATACAGACATAGAGAGAGATAGAGATAGATAGATGGATAGAGAGAGCAAAGAATATATATTTAAATTATCCATGTATAGAGGGTTGATCATGTGAAAGCCAAAAACTGTGAGAAGATGAGAGCAATGATTCTGAACCATTAGATTCTGTCTTCTCTCTCCTGATTGATTGAAGGAGAGAGATGAACAAAATTTAGTAGTCCAGAGTCACTACTCTCATGCTCTCAAAGTTTTTGGCTTCCACAAGATCAGTGCTCTCCATGTATGTCTATATATTTATTGAATCTAGCTAACGAATTGAACCGCTCAAACTCAACTCATTACGATTATCGGATTAAAGTTGTGGATCGAGCTCGACTCCATCAATATTCACACACACTTTCTTTCTTGATTTTATCAGACATACTTGCAATCCATGGCCGCAAGAGTAGAGGAATAGAGGTCAAAACAAAGAGACAGAGCAATGGATGAAGCATCGCCAACTTCAAAATGACCAGTAGGAACGAATTCGCAAATTTATGCAATACAAGTTGCATGCAACACGAGTAGATGAATACTCAATTCTTCAAGCTCTACCTGGTGATCTTCGGAGAGAAATCCAACGTCACTTGTTCGACGTGTATGACCTCCTCATTCTTTGTGCACCTTTGCATTTTAAAATTTTCTGAAAAAAAAAACAAGAAGCATATGTCATAAGCATAACCCCCTGCAAACAAACTGTTACAACACACTCTATCAAGTATTATGAACATAGCATGCAAACATCAAAAGATGATCGATCATGCTAATAATGGTTTCTTACTTCCAATCAATGTATTATCTGACCTGTTTTCTGTATTCTTATGTCCCTTTCTTCTTTCAAACATCAGCTTCTAGACACCATCTGCGAGCATCCCTTGTCCTCTTTAAGCACGGAGGGCGCGTATCTGGTTTGTTAGAAGACCTCGTTATGGAAAGGTTTTTCTTCGTCAGGATGAAGCTGGAAAGCTCAACTACCAATGGCGGTCGAAGCAGATTTATCAACTCGATCACACTCCGACCTGGTGATTTTTGTGGAGAGGAGCTTGTTAGCATGGGCACTGCTTCCCAAGTCCGACGGCAGTCTCCCCAACTCAAGTAGAACAGTGACGGCGCTAATGGGGGTGGAGACATTTGCATTGCGTGCGGAAGATCTGAAGTTCGTTGCGAACCAGTTCAGGAGGCTGCACAGCAAGAAGCTGCAGCATACGTTCCGCTTTTACTCGCATCACTGGAGGACGTGGGCTTGCGGCTGCATATAGGAGACCTGGATCCAATACAAGAGGAGGAAGTTGGCGACGGATTTGCTTGTGCAGGAGTCATTCTTAATGCCAAGCAAGGGACGGAAGGAGGCAGCTCTCGCCCGGCTACTTCCAATATTCCTTCCCACGCTCGCCATGCAGAACATGGGCATGACCATGTTGGTCTCGAGGTGTGCTGCGCACACACAAGGGTTGTGCAGAGGGCAAAACTGATGGACTTGCGCACACACCATGTTGCTTGTCATTGTTGCTATTTCGTTCCGTGTAGGGAACACATATTGTTGTGCCACTTTTGATACATGACAGAATTAGTGGATACTCCTCATCGTGTGTCATCTCCAACATGAAGAACCTGACTTCTCCGCCGACCCCGGATGAGTCAACGACTACCAGCTTAGCCAACAAGCTCATTCTGCCCTGTTGTATGCGATGCAGTACTTTCGGACAATTTGTAAGCACAAGGGAAACCTCCACTGCGCACTTATATATTGTACCTTCTTTTTTAAGAAACGACCATATTCATCCATCTTCAGAGACAGCTATAGTATTACAGCCATAAATCACAATTTTTTTTCTGGTGAGCATTGTACATGAAGGATGCAAGTTAATTTTCTCGGGAAAAATTTGGAGTCAAACTAACAAGGCTCAATTTTCCATCCACAACCATTATAATGGCATCCACAGTCAGATCATGCCTCACTAAGAAGGGTACATCGTGGAAACAAAATTTTATTATTGATAGACTAATAAAATGTGTTGGGAGAGACTGGAGAGTCTCTCCAAACAAATCTACCAGCCTTGCTAAATTCTGTTTTTTGCATTTGCCGTCTTCAACAACCGCTTCAAATGTCACCTAGCATTATTCTTGTCTCTATAGTGTGTTCAATTCTTACCACTGAACAAAAGCACTCCCATGGTTGGAGCCAGGATTTTATTCTAGGTGGGACAAAACTTTAATCAATCAAAATGCACATATAGTTAACTAAAAATGCTACCATTGAGGAGGAACCAATACAATAAGCAACAAGCTATCTCGTCTTTTCTATGTTGGTATGATAATTTAAATGATATGATATTAAGAGGGACCCAATGTAAATTACCAAAAACCTATTTAGGAAGGGGAGGCCATGGCCACCACTCACCCCCTTTCCATCAGCTCCTGCATGATCCGGTTCCTTACTGACCAAAGAGAAATCTTCAGCAAAAGAGAACGAGGATCATCTGATAGATGAGGCACTTCACCAATTTTGTAGCTGGGAAGCAACGCTTTTAACTACAGGGTGATATTGTGTATGAACGTATCTTTTAGCCTCTTCAGAACCAATGCCACCCAGCCAATCCTCGTACAACTTCTTCACGATTTTATTCTCAAATGGATCTGCCTCTATAACCTGGAAAAACAGACAACAATTAACAATGACCGCCACCGAGAAATGAACTCCTGGAAAGGAAAGATGTCCCTGCGACATCAGAAGACTGAAGATATGATAACATTCTGCGTTTTCTGAGTCAAGCCTACCAATAACATATCAATCAGTACATCAGTAGACCTTACCAACAGAAAAATATATCTTGAATAAAAAGAACAAATATACTTGTCAGATATAGAATCCATAGGAAAGCAGAAATTGACAGACGCATCAAATTATGATAAGTGGAATTTATACAAGCTCGCTGGAAATAAAAGTGAGGTCAGCATGAAATACACATGCCAAACGGTACTAATCTTTTGCCACAAACGAGCAGAACTCCGCTTAGCTCAATATGAAATTCAGAGTGCTATGGCGAATCCCTCAGATACTTGGCAGTGATCAGTCTAGTTGGAAAGAACAAAGGAAAGGAATATAAAAGAAAAAGAAAATAAGAAAATAATTTCCTGGGCAGCCAGGAATCAGGCAGCCTGCTTCCCTTATTCTGGTCTAGATCACTTCTACCTCCCTACAACCATCAAGAGATTCGAGTTCTAACATTAAGGTTCAAATTAGATATATGTACAAATATCAATCAATTAAAACTTTCAAGTACCGACTCCACAATAGTCAGATGAGAATTAAAATTACAGTTACAGAATATCCATGTTAATAATATGGTACAAGAATATCCATGACAGCTTTAATCAAGATCTTAGTAGGAATTTACCAATATCAACCAAGATAAGATATATTTGTTCTTACTAATTAGTAATGCATGTGCTTACATATTAGTCAATGATGTATACATTACATGCACCTTAATATTACAAGCGTGTGCCTCATTAACCGTTAACTTCTGTATTCATTCAAATTTGAACCATGAAATTCGATTAAGATTCGGATAAAAAATATAAAGGGACCAAATTTTAACACAAGTTTAGGTTCATATATACAAACGAATCGAACCGAGTAAGGTTAATCTGAAGTTTGATTGGTCAAAGTTAAATTAACATATGTAAGTACATACGTACGCATGAATATATGTATGCGTAGATGAAAGGAATTATAAACTTAATCATAAAATAAATATTTCTGTTGAGATAATGGTTATCTTTTAGTGTTTAGTATTTATGTAATTCCTATATTCTTTGTCTTCTTCATGCAATTTGCCCAACTGGTTTCTTTCCTATATAAGAGAACCATAGGGCCTCATCAATAAAGCAATTCATTCTTTGATTTCTACATGGTATCATAGCGACGATCTTACTGGAGTTCACTTATCCCACCCAAGCACTAGAACCTACCCGCCAGCCTCCTCCTCTCCGCATGCGTGCCACCGCGTCGCCGCTCACCACCGCGCGCCACCGTGTGGGCCCTCCCTTCTCATCCCCAGTCATTGCGTCCCTAGGCAGTGCCATCAGGGTCCCAACGGCTTCCATGCATGGCTCCAAGTATGCCACCAACCCTTCCGAAAGGCCTCTATTGGGTTGTTGCACATCCCAACAACCTCATGTGCACCTCCTCGCGCTTCCGCGATCCAATCTGCAGTCTGAAACGATCTGAGTTTGACCGGAAAATGTGATTTCAAACCTATAGATCATATTTTCCAGCCTTAGTGCGGCTCGAGTGACAAGGATTGTTGTATGAGTCTACACGTACAACCAATCATCCATATGATAGTGTACCCAGTCGAGTTCCGTTTTCGGTAGTTCTTCTATCAAGTCAGAGAACAAGGGAGATCTTTTCTTCGTATGGTCCATTCAAGGGTCCAGCTCCCATCGTAAAAATGGATGGGATCAACTATGAGTTGTTGGTCCATGCAGTTTCTCACCTGATGCAGTGCAACAATAAGGAGCACATTCTGACAAAATGGAAGTCGACGGATAAGATTGGGGACAATGCTTCGTGGAAGCGAGATGATGCATATGCGCGTATTGGCTCTCCGGGACCCTCACCACGGAGATAGCCAATGATATTTTGAATTTGCCCACCGTCAAGGCAATGCGGGATATTTTAGCAACTACTTATGCCCAAGCGAAGAATGAGGCCAAGATTCTTCACCTTCAGTTTGACATTTACCGTGCCAAGCATAATAGACATCCACTACACACATTCTACTCCTTACTTTGTGGCATATTCGAGAAGCTTCACAGCTTCATGCCTATTACGATATCCACTGAGCAGCAGATGGCATACATGAACTCCACAATGGTTGGAGTCTTTTTGGTTGCACTGACCCAGAGTATGATGCAACACGAGCACATCTCCTAACTGGGGCAACCATACCTCCTATGGAGGAGGATTACGGTCATCTTAGTAGGCTTCTTATTTCTCCTACTGCCACTCAACAACCCACTTCAACGATGGCCGCTTCTCGCAGCAGAGGAGGGTCTACTCAGTTCAGAGGGCGTAGTCGTCGTGGCAGAGGCGGTGGACGCCAATGTGGTCCTTGCACCTACTGTCAACGTCCATGATACTCAGACGACACATGCTATTTGAAGGATGGATACCCCGCATTTGCTCGTGTGGCAAAACAGATCGAGCCTTCAAAGACTTCAGCTTTCCAAGCATATCCATGCCTGGATGACATTATTTCTCGTATACGAGAGATCATGACTCCAGTGACAGGCAACATCATTGCAGGATCCACAGATATTGCAACCGCAGCCAGAGTCTTTTTGAGCTCCTCATGTATCGTTTACGCTTTTACCAGTAGGGGCAGTTCAAATATGACATAGTAGATCATGGACTCTAGCGCATCCCACCATTTATGTGGAGATAGACCCAGTTCAGGTCCTACAAGATTATACCTGCCAACAGATAGGCTGTTATTGCTAATGGAGTCCCCTTACCCATCACAGGACCGGGGGAGGTGTATCTAACGCAGTAAATCATCCTTTTCCGAAAACGAATCACGATAAAGCACTGCAGAGAGAGCTTGAATAGGTAATGAAATCCTTCCTTTTGCTATTGGGTTTTCATACGAGATCGTTGAGGTTACTGACTTTATGTCCTTCATTACGAAGAACCCTAATTTGGCTATTTTTGAGAAATATGAAAAGTTGCTTTGTGATTTCAACTAAAACAAGGTCTAAGCATCGAATGGATATAGTGGCTCAGAAAGTTAGGGTTTGGAAGTTAAAATGAGTGTAAATATGAGTTTATAAATATATAAATTAATTTAAATGTAAGTCTATACTCAGTATTATTTTTATGCAAATATAAAGCTTAACGGAGGAATTACATCATGGGAATTGATGTGTTTTGAGTTGGATCTTGAAAAAGGATTGTATCTTACGTTAAGAATGACTGGGAGTAGAACTACAGGTCAGGCATGCAACCTGTAGGTTCGTCGGAAGAAACCCGTATTGGTTTTGCCCTACCTAGATGGTACACGGTTGCCCTGTTATGATAAGTACGCACGAAATGAAAAATTTGCAACGCGTGGTACCGGGAGCCAATATATTCGGGTTGAACGACGGGAGATATGGTCGTTTCATGTGGAGGCACGGGTGGTTCAATAGCAGTTGGGTCACGATAACATGTATTTAAAGCCGCTATGTTATGTGATTAGAGGTCAGCCTGAGGTTTTAAGCAACCGGATCCTCGAGGACGATGTGCTCATTTGTTTTCCAGGCTGAGGATTTGTGTCCCTGATTAATAAAATAAAAGGATAATTATCAGGATAGTATTGGAGGATTGGTTGAGGCGACATGCGGCAGCATAAACTCACCAGATCAACGCAATTTCCAATCTCGAAGTATCCACAACTTCGGGGTCTAAGAATGGTGGGGTTACCCTGCACTAATCCCTGATGTGGAAAAGAAGGAATAGGACTTAAACTAATGAGAATAAATGAAACATTTTGCGCTAACAACTTTTTGAAAAATTACACAATTGCTTACTTTTCTCTTCTTCGTTACTGAACACTCGCTAATTGCTATCTTATGATTTATGGAAAACCCAACAGGTGTCGGTGAGCCATCGTAAGGACTTTAATAATCCAGCCAGCTAACATAGTCATCCAACCAGTCATAGTAGTTTTTCTCTGTAAGGTAGTAATCTTTTTGTGTATTTTTTTTCAAGCTGATGTAAATGTAAATGGTTATAGTGGGACAATGTATCTTGTGAACTTTATTTTGTGAATGGAAAAGTGTTGAAATACTTTTTTCTGAGTATTTTTATTTCCAGTATATTTCTAAGAGAGGGCGAGGACGGCCCAAGAAGTGTTGGAAAGAGACTATACGAAGGGATCTTAGTTTTTTGGATATAAGCCCGGAATTGACCCAAGATAGATCTGAATGGAGGCGAAGAATCCATGTAGCCAACCCTACTTAATTGTGGGAAAGGCTTTGTTGTTGTTGTCCTAATCAATATTATAGTTTTTTCACGTCATCACGGCTTCTCTTGCTTTCCCACAATCAAGAGAACTATCATCATTGTGGTTTTGTCCCAAACATGCATCAGAGATATTGATGGCTTGAAAATGCATTAACATTGATAATTTCGATAAAATAAAGAATTATTGAGTAATTAGAATTCATAATGAAGAAGAAAACCCTAAAATCTGTCGCTTTGTACCATGTAAAAATGTGCAAGGCATCAAAGAACGAGAATGAGAAGTATGATTTATGTGATCACTGATATTCTTTTACTTAGAAAGGGTGGGATTGACCTCTATTAGAGAACTATCCAAAAAATCTATTATAAATTTAAATGAAAATTTTATTTATGTCCATTGTGATCAGTGAATATTCATGGGGATGGCTCTGCTCCATGAAAGAAGAGGCCCTAAGGGTCAGATCTTCATATGATACTTTTCAAGAGTGGTTGTGTCTATTCAGTAGAGAACCATACACAGTATCGATAAAGCGACTTGTTGAAACATGAGTGAACTACAACGCCTGGTATTTTAGCTGGTGGGATTAGAGACTGTTTTGTATTTCTCAATAATTATATAGTGTGTTCTTATTATCTAAAACGCAAGGTCGAAAGGTGATTATTTTGGATCTAATGCACAAATCTATCCACTAATCTTTTTATATGCAATATATTTTATAAAAAATAAAAACCAACCAAGTAACCAAGACTTATCAGCATGTTGTTACTGACTAATGCCTTAACCTTCCAACCAAGTACGACACTAGGAGGTCTAACCATTGTTTATTCAAATCTAAACCAACAAGCAAAAGAAAGCCATTTTTGATAGAAATCTTACATCTTTCATGTAAGTCCCTTCTAAAGACCGGATCAGATCTTTGGGAGATTGACCTTTCTCAGGCTTGATTTGCCCCCCACCATTCAAACAACCTATATAAGAATGAAACAAGTGTCACTGTATGTAATATCTTAGTCAATAAGGAACCAGCCAGAAAGTGCATGGATCTTTTTAAGATGACAGTACCTGAAGGGCATGCCATAACCTCGACAAAGTGATAATCACACTTTCCAATTTTTATTTTCCTGACAACATTCTGAAGATTTCGAAATCCATAACAAAGACCAAACTTTAAAACTACCTCACCATCGACCTGTATCATAGTATAATGAGAAGACGAACAAAGCCTAAAGACTTTAAGAACTATAAGGAAATTGAGTCATATAAAGACTATGAAAGAAAATTGAGTCATATACCTCTAAAGTAACCTCCCTCGAATCAGAGTTGCGTAGACACTGAAACAATATTGGTCCCTTGATTTCCCTCCCAAAAAGTGTTTTAGCAGCATGAATGAAAACAGTCTCAGCATATCCACCGGAACCACCACGAACTCCAAAGAGGTGCCCATCATCATCAACATTTGTCAGCCTGAATAAACATAACAGTATTATGAGGGCTTGAAAGCAGCATTACTTCTCACCAAATAGTAATGGATGAACGAGATAAAGATCGAAAGTTGAATTCGCAGCAAAAAGAATTAAAGCAGCATCACCGAACGAATATGATAAATACAGAAATTTAAATCTGTATGTGACAGCCTAACTCAAAGTACTGGAACAATGTTTGATTAAAAACATAAAACGAAATCAACTACATTTCACACCAAGAGTCACATAAGCTCCCACGGGCATAGAGGAGGTGAATACAGATCTTGGAGTAAGGTCTCACACCAAGAGAGGAATATGTTTATATAAATAATTCAACTACATTTCAAAGAGCTCTAGTTCAGTTGGCTGCAGTATCTCCACGTAAGCTAAATATTTGAGTTCAAACCTCTACACTATTGATTACAGAATAAAAATAAATGTGGAGCACAAAATCAAAACATTGGGATCTACGTGGTTCAAGATGGTTGAAGAGAGAATTAGAGTCAGTTGGGTTGTATTATAATATAGATTAGGATCTGGCATGTTTAGTCCGTTGTACTACATGTTTTGAGCCAACTCCATTCAGGGGCACACGTATTATTACTTTCTTTTTTTTGAGCCAGAAAAAGGGGAGACACTCTTAGGTGTTCACCCCATACTTAAATTAATAACTAAAAGCAAAAAGAAGAGTACAGAAAAAAAAGACGCTCTAGGCGAGCAACAAGGCACCACTCCCGACGCACGAATACAACCATTTTCCTTGTAAAATCTATGACTAGAAAACAACAGCTCATTCCTAGCCAGCCAGATAGACCATACCAAAGCCAGTGGCCGCAAAAGTTCCGCCCTTGACAGATACCTGGCCGTGATTAACACTCTGCAGAAATCCTCTATCATTGCCCTGTCGACCCACCCCAGGCCCGGGTCAGCCCAAACTGGTAACACGGACGGGCAAGAAAAGAAGAGATGCTTCGGGATCTCAATCCCCCCCTCACACAGCAAGCACCTGTTAGCCTCGAGAAGTCTAGCACAGCGGTCTCGCGTCATCAGCCTCTTCCTCCGGAACAACCAAAAGAAGAAAGCAATCCTCGCCGGAAGACCCAGCCCCCAGAAGAAAGCACAATCCCTCACCAGCTCCGCCTATAGGGAGGGAGGAGGCCTGTAGATCGCCGAGTAAACCCTCCTCACCGAAAAGGAACCGTCACGCCAAGCCCAGTGGTCATGACCCATGGAGGGCCTCGAGGCCTCCCGAAGCTTGTCGAGCAGCTGCAGGAACTCCTCAAGACATCGATCAGAGAAATTCGAACGGAAAGACAACATTCAGTTCCCATCCACCCAACAAGAGGCAACCGTTGTCTCCCGGTCCGCAGCCAGAGCAAAGAGACGAGGGAAACGTCAGGACAACGCTCCCCCGTCCGCCCAGTCGTCCTTCCAGAAGGCAAAGCGGAGCCCACCCCTAGCACAGGCATGAACAGCGTCCGGAAGTTGGTAGAGAGAGACAGGACAACCTTCCAGAAGGGAGAGGGCCTCCTCCCGCGCGAGCTAACCGCCGCAACCCCCTCGGGCGGCTCCACTCCGACCTCGTAGATCCGCCTTAGGAGGCTACAGGTAAGGTCCTCCTCGCCACCACATATCCTGGCCACCCACTTCAGCAAAAAGGCCTCGTTCAGCTCATGCAGCTGATAGACCCCAAGCCCTCCCTCACATTTCCTGAAAGTAATGTCCTCCCAGCTTACCAGGTGTATCTCGGGGCCCTGCCTGTTCCTGCCCCAAAGAAACCGCCTCATCAGACCCTCCAACCTCCTCTGAATGCCCGTAGGCATGAGCCTCGTGGATGAGTAGTACACCGGCATGGCAGATAACACCGCCCTCAAGAGCACCAGGCACCCCCCTGGACAGGACCGACGCCTTCCATCCCGTGAGCCGCCCCTCCACCTTCTCGACCAGCGGAAGCCAATCCGCCATCTTTGATCTCCCAATGTTCAGCGGCAAGCCCAGGTAGTGAATGGGAAAACCAGAATATTCGGTGTTCAACGCGGAACCGCAGAGACCCGCCAACTCCTCGTCCATGCAGACCGGAACCAACTTGGATTTGCTGCTATTCTGCACCAGCCCGGACATCTCACTGAAAAGATCCAGCACGACCGCTATTCCCTTGGCCTCCTCAAGGCCCCCTTCAACGAAGAAAATGGTATCGTCGGCGTACTGCAAAAGCGGGATCATCAGGTCATCCCTTGAGTAGCCGCGCGTAAGCCCTGCCCACTACACTCCCTCAGTCATACGAGCAAGAATGTCCATCGCGATGTTGAAGAGCAAAGGGGCGAGAGGGCACCCCTATCTCATCCGCCTCTACGACTGGAAGAAACCACCCTCCGGCTTCCCATTTACCAGGATGGACAGGGAGGTTGTGGTCACGCAACGCTTCATCCAGGAGATCCAGATGTCAAGAAAGCCCCTCCTATGCAGCGCCCTCCAGAAAAAGCGCCAATCCAACATAACAAAAGCCTTAGTGAAGTCCACCTTCCAAAGCACGACCTGTATGTCGTTCATCTTCCAATCTGCCACAATTTCAGAAGCCAAAAACAGGTTATCCGCGATTTGCCTCCTCGGAACGAAAACCGTCTGAGTCGGTGCAATGATGTGCTCCAGGACCCTGCTCAGTCTGGTCGCGAAAACCTTGGCCACAATAAGGTACAATGCATCGGAGATCGCAATTGGCCGGAAATCCTCGATTCTACCCGCCCCAGTCTTCTTCGGGAGAAGTACAATCAGCGCCTTGTTCAACCGCTTGAAACCAGCATTGCCACGACAGCATTCCACCGCCACCTCAAGCACCTCACTGCCAACCAAGTCCCAGAAATCCTTATAGAAGGAAACAGGGAAGCCATCCGGGCTAGGAGCGTCATCGCTGTTGAGATTCCAGATCGTCGCCTTCAATTCCTCCATTATGATAGAGAGGGTCAGACTAGCAGCATGCGCGTCAGAAAGGTGCACCGCCCCCAAGCCTGACCACCTCCAACGCATGCCAGTTCCCTTGCAGAGAGCCTATAAAAGTGATCCGCAATCGCCCTTCCAAGGTCCATGTTCCCCTCCACCATCTCCCCATCGACAAGCATCGATCTAATGAAGTTCTCCCTCCGCCGCCCGCTGGCCACTATGTGGAAGAAGGCCGTGTTTGCGTCACCCTCCCTGAGCCAGCTGTGCCTGGACCGCTGCCTCCACTCGGTGCCCTCTTCCTGTCCTCCTCACAGATCCGCTTCTGAGCTTCAGACCGCTCCCTGAGCTCGTCCCCGAGCAGGGGACGCTCGTCCTCCAACACGTCCAACAATGTCACCACGCCCTCCGCCGTCGCCCTGGCCACGCGGCGGACCTCCCTCGACTACCTCTTGAAAGCGCAACGCCTGGACCGCAAGGAGTCCAGCTTCTGCACGAGCTGCGCCATGGCCGTGCCCTCCACCGTGATCGAAGCCCAATGTGACGCCACCAAATCTCTGAACCCATCCTCGAGCAGCCACGCCTTCTTGTAGCAGAAGAAGCCATAGTCGATGTAGAATCCCCACAGTCCCACAAGAGAGGCGTGTGATCAGACCAAAGAGCGAGGCCTGACCGAGACGAATGAAAGCGGGAAGAGCTCCAGGAGCTCGGACGATGCCAGGAACCGATCGATGCGCGACCTCGAGTTGGCGTTACGTCAAGTGTACTTGGTCCCCACCGCATCCAAGACCTCTAACTCCAATGAGTTCACCAGAATCACCACCTCCACGAAAGCTTCAGAGCAGGGGTCCTGACCGCCCCGCAGACTCGGCCGGTCAGAAGAAAGCATAGTGACATTGAAGTCCCCCCCGACCAGCCAGGGGATGCCCGGGAAAGCCCCCCTAGCGCCCCGCAGGTCCGCCCAAAGATGCTCCCTCTCAGAGCCCTGACAAGGGCCATAAACACAAGAGAGCGTCATCCTCACCCCCAAACGGAGGCACTCCAGCAGAAGCGTGAGAACATGCGTGCCTCTCAGCTCCCCACGCTGGGCAAGCACGGATCCCCTTCAAGCAACGAGAAGAACATCCGCGGAGCCAACGGCCCCGATCGAGCCGAAATCAGACAAGTAGCCCGCCCCGAAGGAGCGTCATTCCAAGGTAGAAATCGCGATCAGCTTAGTCTCCAGCAAGAACACCACATCACACCCCCACTCCAAAAACCTTGACCCCAACACCCTTCTCTTGTCTGGGTCCCCCAGCTCCCTAACATTCCACGAGAGAATCTTCATCCAGAACCTGCTATGGCCCCCACCCCCAAATCGATCACCCCCGTCGCCCTCGCCACCTCGCGCTTCAGCTCTGAGACCAGGGTTACAGCCCGGGACCGAGGCCTCCTTCGATACCTCGTCCCAGCCCACCCACCCCCCCCCACCAGAGGTGGAGACCGCAACAACACCGGCACCTGCGGCTACCACCTGCCCCGCCAACTCTCCCGCCGACTCGTCGCCATCGCGCGCGGAAACAGAGGCACAACCCCCACCTGCGACCAGCACAGAGAGTGCAGAGGTGCCAGCCTCCAGACCGAGCCAAGAGGCCCCCGGGGAGCAGGAGCCGGACACCCCCACGCCGAGGTCGCAACCAAAGAAATCCTGCACAGAGTAAGAGACGCACCACCATGAGGGGGGTCCAATGTACGGGAGGCACACACTCCCCAACCCCATGAGGCCATCCGTTGAAAAAGAGGGACCCGAGTGGGATGCTGGAGAGCTCTATAATGTCCGCTCTAACACTAACATCTCTCTACATAAAAAGAACTAGAGCTCTCTTTGGATAAATTAGAGTATTATATCCCACAGTATCAAAGCAATGGCCCTATAGTAGTGTTTCACAACGTCTTGCCCTTACTTTTTTTCTCCCACTAGAAGCCCTAGAAATGAGGCAGCTAATGTAGATTTGAAGCATATTCCTCAAGCTTCATTATTGAGGTGCTTACTCTCTCAGGCAAGGCAATCTAGGGCGTTAAGGCGCAAAACATATTTGAGGTGTTTGTTCATGTGTCAGTACTCTAAGTGGTTGATGTGCTTTGCATGCAACTCACAATTGCTCTAAATAGATTCGTCTACATTTCCCCGCTACCTCTTTGCAATTTGGGAAACCTTTGGCCACCCAGGCTCTACAGGCATAGTACTACTTGTAGTTGAAGATGTTGAGCGAGAAATACAATTCTTGGATGCAATGTCCTCGACAACAGCCGACAGTTGTGCGCGTTGAGTTGATATTGTCTGTAGTGTCATGTAGCGTGAGTTGAGTTTCTTTCTTTTTGTCCAAGCTGAGCATTGCATGCTCCAGCTTGAGGGGGAGTGTTGGAGTATTCGTTATATGTGTCACATGTATGGGAGATGGGTAAATGGATCTCTTCAGGATCCATTTACCCCATCTAGTCTTTAGTCACACATCTACCAGTTTGGAGATGTGGAGACTCATTGGGGCCTATATATGGACCAACACACCCCTGTAGTCAGACGAGAAAATGCAATGCATAACCTGATCCTTTGAGGCCTTCTCTCGTGGCTTCATCCCGCTCCTTAGGGAGTAAGGTTCCACGTAAAAAATCTTTGTGTTCTTCCAGTTTATCTTTCTAGATTATGCTATGTTTATCATTTCACTTCCTCATTATCTATTTTCTAATACTTCTCATTTATTTCATCTTTAGTCTCATCAATCAACACAATATCATCAACGAATGACATACACCAAATTATCTCATCCTGAATACGACTTGCCAACTCATTCATAATCAAAGTAAAAAGGAATGGACTCAAAGATGAACCTTGTTGCAAACCAATGTTGATGTCAAAATAATGTCTTTCCAGATTGGATCCTTACACAAGATGAAGCCCTATCATACATATCGTTTATGAGGTTAATATATAGGACATCTACTTATCTCTTCTCAAAAACTCTCCATAATACCTGATGTGGGATAGAATCATAAACCTTCTCCAAATCAATAAAAATCATATAAAGGTTCTTCCTTTTAGATCTATAAATCTCCATTGTTCTAATTAAGTGGATGGCTTCAATAGTTGAGCGACCTCGCAAGAATCCAAATTGATTTTCTTTTACTTTGGAAGCTTACTTAACCTTCTTCACACATTCCAAAATTTTCATAGTGTGACTCAAACTTGATACCTCTGTAATTTGAACAATTTTGAATGTTACATTTGCATGGTTTCAGATTTCATGAAATTCCGGTGAAATTTCGCCGAAATTTTGGTTTCCACAAGGAATCAAAATTTCGAGCGAAATGGCAATATGAGGGCATTTTCTAATCATTCTTTTACAAATGTTGGTCGATATGGGCGAAATATCATCGAAATTTCATCAAAATTTCACCGAAATATCGTATCGACAAGGTGTCCATACAAATATCTGAAATCGATATTTAGACTATGGGTCATTTGTTCTTATAAAGAGGTACAATGATGCTCCTCATCCAATCTTCGGGCATTTTCTTACTTCGTCAAATAACAATGAACAGATATGTAAGCCAAGTCCAACCATGCTCAACTAAAACTCTCCACGCTTATATAGGATTGTCATCAGGTCCTTTACCTTTTACAGGTCTCATAACCTTCAAAGTCTCCTCTACTTCCTTCCTTTGTATTCGTCTATAACTTGCACGATTCAAGTTCACTACTAGATCTCCCAAGGTGACCTCTATATTTCCTTGCCAATGAAAAGCTTACGGAAATACTGCTTCCATCTAGTCTCCATATCCTTCTGAGTAACAAGCACATGACCTTCCTCATTCTTAATGCATCTCACTTGAGAAAGGTCTTCGATCTTTCTTTCTCTTGCTTTGGCCAACCTGAATATATCCTTCTGGCCCTCCTTAGAATCGAGATTTTTGTACAAAACTTCATAAACTTTTGACTTAGCTTCGTTTACATCCTTTTTGCTTCCTTTTTCGCTATTTTATAGTTTGTGACAATTTCCTCTTTTCTATCCTTAGACATAGCTTTAAAGCATGCTCTTTTAATTTGAGCTTCTTTTGCACCCCCTACTCCACCATCAAGCTTCATTCTGGCTCAAAGAAAAGCAACAAGCCTTGATAATGATTGGGTAGATCCGAATTGCGCATCTACCAAGGATCTCCAACACATTCGAGATCAGAGATACTTATTCACAAGATGTCTATGCTCTGCCAAATCTCACATAATTTATCACAAAATAGAAAAAGATGATTGACTAGATATAGTTTAGCCTCATACAGATTGTATTCCACACAAGAACCTGGGATGGGCGTCGAGAAATGTACCTTGGTCACCATATGCATGTGTCTCAACCACAAGAAAATCTTAATCTTCATGGGTATTTTTCAGGTTCCAGATGAATTTGCCTTCAAGGACTAGAGTCATCGCCAATGACATCCGAAGTCTTCAATGCACGATAAACGAACTTCAACGTGAAATAATCCTCCCTTCAAAAAATGATCTTCAGAGAGAAGAGAAAGTAGGAAGTCGGGCATTATCCGTCAATACCTCAGACACAGGTGCCTCACAACTAGTTACCATTGCAAAAAGATGGGGGAAGTGCTCTCTTAGAGGGCCACCATCAGTCCAGACTCCATTCATCATTTCAAAAAGGAAACAAACATATGTCACCCATTACTAAATGTAAACATACTGAAAACTCTCTGGAAGAACTGAACAAATTTCCGTCCATAATGCAGAAAAAAGATGATGCGCATGTGACAAGATGAAGTGGTGTGCATCGGGTTGCAACTGTTGAGATATAAGTTATCTTCTATTCTTTTTATGTATTCTCTATTCATTCTGTCAACACTGTAATTTGCACAACAGGTATCTCCTCTATATAGGAGAACCTCAGGGCCTCTTGAATAGATAACTCATTGCATTCTCCCATCTCTCTTCATAGTATCCGAGTAACGGTCCTAGATTGGGGCTTATACTACTTAAAACCCACCGCCGCCACCGGCCTCTGTCCTCCTCGAGCCTTACGTGAACCTTTGTTCCTCATCTAAGAGTCTCGCGCAAAAACTTGATGGATTCCCCAAGCCTACCCTAGCGCTACCTAGTGCTAATTAGGCATCATACAGGCATTACCCAGAGCCGCCCATGCGCTACCCAATGTCGTCCAAGCGTTGCCCAAGTGCTACCCAACACTACCAAGTGCTACCCAATCTACACAAGCGCTATCAAATGTTGTACATGCGCTACACAGTGCTACCCATACCACGGACGAGTTTGCATAAGTTTTTGTGGTATGAACGTACACTCAAAACCATCCCCCTTAAGGTTCATGTAGACACCCTATCACATGTCTATTGTTGATGAAAACAGAGATTTCGGCGAAAGAAAGTAAAATATTTTGACGGTGGATTTTTGGTGGTGGTGTGAGGGTGGCGGTAGTAGCGGTGGGGCAGCAGGGGGTGCAGGAAGGGTTTCAGGGGCTGCGGGAGGGGGCATTGTGTTTGGGGACTGTACCCCACGAGGTACGAGAATGACAGGGGGTGACTCTAGGGAAGGGGAATGCGCCGCAGGGGTTGCAGGGATGGTGGGAGGGGCTGATCTGCGAGGAAGGTGCCAAAGGTGCGAGGGTGGTGGAGGGGGTCCGCGAGAGGGTCGCGGAAGGGTCCTAGATCGATTCATGCGGCTTTTGCAAGTCAGAACATACCTGGACAGCAAGCAGGTCGACGTTTTCCTCTTCCGAAACGGCTTGGACAGCGGGCAAATCATCATCGACGACGAGTTTTTCTTCGTCAAAATTCTGGACAGTGGCGTCGGTAGTGGAAGACTTTGATTCGGCCACGCATAGGGTCTCGAAATTAGGCATCAAACCTTGTAGTTTTGTTTGGAAGTCAAGCAGTATGCCCAGCATCTCCTTGTCGTAAGCTTCGTTGAATCGTCGTTTTCGTTCTGATGAACGATGGTCCTTCGTTGCATGATGCTTGCGTGAACTTTTGTATGGATCGAAACATCGTGAGGGCGATCTGTAAGCCATGCTCTGATAATTAATGCAAATGGAGATTTCGGCGACGGATAGAAATAATTTTGAACGGTGGAAATTGTTTGGTAGAAGAAAATGGAGGGGTTGAGAAGAGAAGCTCATCGGAAAAACGAGGGATGTTGGAGAAGAGAAACGTGAAGACCACGTGGGGAAGGAGAGAGACTAAAGAGAGATAGAGATAAATCTCAATTTTGCATATATTCTGACCACCCTAAAACAATAGCCTATCATCCCTTTATATAGGAGGGATGAGATTCCAAAAATAGAAATTCAAAATCAAAATTCAAACAACTTATCCTAATTTGAATCTAACCGACTAACTAAGAAATTCAAATCTCTAACTAACTAGTTGAGATCACACGCGATCTCTTTATTTATAATAAAAATGCGACGACATAATTAAATAAAATGAGACTCTAATTTATCGGACAAAATTAAATAAATATAGCCCTATATATCCGATTCATGTTGCATCAATTGTACCAATCACGTACCAATCCGGCATTGTGTCAGAAAATAGAGTTAATATTCCATCTACAAGTGCAATTAACGGTCGATACCCTATTGTCAAGATGAATGGCACAAGCTATGAGTTGTAGGCAATGCAATTCATGAATCTCTTGCAGAGCCATGGTTACAGTCCATGAATTTCTTGCAATGAGAGGACCAAGCAAATCAAGATAGATGGTCGTTACACTCAAGACATGATCCATAAGAGTTTCATTTCTACCTCTCATGTCAGCTCAAGCGAACAGACAACAGACGTGTTCACCAAAGCTCTAGCTAGAGGGCGATTCCAAAGATATTGTTCCAAGCTAAGCTTGATTAGTATATACGTTCCAGCTTGAGAGTGTTGAGATATTAGCTATCTTCTATCCTTTTTATGTATTCTCTATTCTTTTTTGCTACAATATGTGATCCCAACAAGTTTCTCCTTTATATAAGAGAACCCCAAGGCCTCATGAATAGACAACTCATAACAATCTCTCATCTCTCTCTTCACAGCAACTACCACATACCAATTTACATGCTAGTACTTCATCCTTCGCTCAAAGCCTAATCACCCAAAATGTCTCTATTCCCGCATCCGTTGTCTGATTCATATATCAAATTTAGCATCCCAAATTTAGCATCCCAAGACCCCCTTCCGCAACCATTGGGAGCATGGCTATCTTCCAATTAACCAGATGGAGTCCAAATGAAGATCCATCACATCCATGCTAGAAGAACAACCTCATCATCACTTCTTGATGTTAAAGAACACCAGGAAGAAGTTGCAGCATAGATAAGAAGCATGTGTTCCATCTTCTCGATAAATGTTGCACAACCACTAGATAAACGTAATGCAAATATTGAAGCGACAATAACCCATGAGACATCTAGAGTCATGCCACATATTTATACCTCCTCCTATGACATTGAATGGCATGAAGACCAACTTGAATCGATTGATTGACCAGCCCGAAAGCTCACCAAAGATGCCTTACACCCCAGACATAACTTTAGCCTCATCCACCCCTCCCTCAATGAAGAAGACAATGTCATCGACATACTGGAGCATTGGAATGTAAATGTCATCATGAAGGTAGCCAAAGGTGCCCCTCGTTCCAATACATGACCAACCTTAACTGCGAGAGTATCGATTACCAAAACAAAGAAAAGCGATGCCAAGCGGCATCCCTGACATGCACCTCATTGGGGCTGGATAAAACACATACAAGCTGCAAGGGGACAACTAACTAACATCAAATACGATGCAGTATTTGTACAACTCTTCATCCAAGAAATTCATATATCATAGAAATCATGTCTAGCCATGAACACCCACACAAAAAACAACACCATCATAGGTCGAGGATAAACCCATCTTCCATAGAAGACCTCTGATGGCCATGTGCTTCAAATCCCTTATAATCTCAGTAGTCATGACTAAGCTATCCATTATCGGATACTAAGGAATAGTTGTTCTAGAGATATTTTTATGTTTTATGTACCCTTTCTGCTATTTTTACTTTCTTGTATCCATCTTATGTAATCTACCCATAGGCCTTTTCTATATAAGAGAGCCTAGGGAATAAACAATTCATTCTCTTCTTCCAACATGGTATCAGATCCAACCTAAACCCTATCCAAAACCCTAGCCACCCACCATCTCTCTCTCCTCTCTCATTGTCGTCGCCCCCCCTTCTCACATGCCCTCCCTTCCCTTTCTCGCCGCCACCAACCCCCCTACCCTTCCCTCTCTCGTTGTCGTCCGCCCCCCCTTCAACTCCATCATGATATATTTATTGTCAAGCAGAACAGACAACCTCTTCATTTGTTGTATACATCTTTGCTGGGGATGTTTGAGAAGCTCTACAGCATCATTCCCCTTACGACGACTCCCAAGCAGCAGAAGACTTTTCGGAATGCTAACATGGTGTGGGTCTTATTAGCAGCACTTGACCTTAAATATGATACTGCTCGCTCGCAGATTCTTACGGATGCTACTATTCCTCCACAAGAGGAGGTGTACTGCAGGCTTAGCCGGATTACAGTCCCGTCTACTGCTACTACTCAGCCTCCTCGACGATGGCGGCTATCGAGGCGGGAGAGCCTCTTCTTCGTTTCGTGATCGTGGACCTCGTGGTAGAGGCGGTCACATCCGTCATCCCTGCACATTTTGTCATCACTCAAGACACACGGAGGATACATGCTACTCTAAGCATGGTTTTCCAGCAACAATGTGTATAGCTGAGCACATTACATCTCCATCGACACCTGCTTAAGACTTGAGGTTTGAAGAACTTGTTGCCAAATTGCAAGATAGCATGCCTCCCGTCTCTACAGCATCACCGAGAGGCAATTCTGATATAAATGCTTCAGCCTCTGCTAGTACGTTAGCCACTGCTAGCACCTCAAGTAGTGCTTATGCTTTTACTTCTTGTCATGGCATTTCAGAATGGATTATGGACTTCAGCGTGACACATCATCTTTGCGGGGACAAAGATAAACTTACATCCTACAGAACGATTTCACTAGGGAGAACTATAGTGATAGCAGATGGGACTCATTCCCCCAGCATAGGACAGGGAGAGATCAGTTTAACGCCTTCTATGTGCCTACAAAATGTGTTGCATGCTCTAGATTTTTCGATGAGTTTATTATCTATCAGTCAGATTATGAAGGATTTGCATTCTCGCGCTTTTGATCCATAGACTCTTGTTTTTCAAGACATTCTTACAAGCAGGGTGATTGGGTGTGGTCGTGAGCAGGATGGTCTTTATCGATCGATCCGAGCACTCTATGTTGGTGTCTCCTCTTAGTCAAGTGGATCAGTCTCTCCCTTTACATGGCACATATACTTTGGCCACCTCTTCTTCAAAAGATGTGTCATATCTTGCTGCAGATTTCACCGGATTCTTCCTTTCAGTGCGAAGCGTGTCAGTTGGGAAAGCATCACAGATATTCTTTTCCTAGTCGTCAGTATCGGAGCAGTAGCTCCTCTTTTGAATTATTTCATGTTGACATTTGGGGTCCGAGTCGTGTCCCTGATCACCAGGAACACGGGTTTTACCTAGTTGTGATGACTTCTCTTGATTGTCATGGGTGTTTTTGCTGAAGAATAAATTTGAAGTAGGGGATGTGATAAAAAATCTTATAAATAAAGTGCAAAATGGTTTTTCGTCTACTGTGAAATTTATGAGAACGGATAATGCTTTAGAATTTTGTACCCGTGTTCTTTCACATTTCTTCTCGTCTCGAGGCATTATCCATAGAACAACTTGTACGTACATGTCTCAACAGAATGGCATTGTAGAGAAAAAGCATCGTCATCTTCTTGATATCACTCGGACTCTGCTTACTCAGAGTCGTGCTCTACATTCCTTTTGGGGTGACGTAGTCCATTACGTCATGTTATCTGGTGAATCGTATGTCATATCTGTCTTAGGTGAGAAAGTTCCTCTTTCCATTGTTTTTCCTGACAAGGAGTTGTTCTCACTCACTCCTTGTGCCTTTGTCTCTGTTGCTTTCGTCCACCAGCTAACTTCGGAACTTGACAAGCTCTCACCTAGGGCTGTCAAATGTGTGTTTGTTGGGTACTTTTGAACTCAAAAGGGCAACCGATGCTATGATCCTTTGAGCAGGAAATATTACGTCAGTGCTGATGTCACCTTTTTTTATTCTGTGATGTATTTCTCTCCTACAGGTGACAGACAGGCTTCATTTACATCTGATGATGAGGTTTATGTGCCACCTCCTCCTCTGAGTCCACCTTCTACCATACCAGTTCTTACTATTTCACCCGCACCACTAGTTTCATCGTTACCAAAATTCTATGCTCGTCGTCCTATACCTGCCCATGGTATTCGTCAATCATCCAACATGTCTCAGGTTTATCCAGATAACATTACCAACAATGGATCTGACGATGTGCCATCGCAGGGATCTTTGCAGGAGATTAACATATCGGCGAGTACTATTTTTGATGATCTGAATATACCTATTGCCTTACGAAAGCATAAGCGTACATGTGCTTCATATCCGCTTGCTTCACAGGTTTCCTTTCACCGTCACACGGGGGAGTTTCAGAGGTTTGTTGTTGCCCTACCGTGGACATACCACAGAATTATCAGGATACCTTGAAGGATAGTTGCTAACGCTCAGCCATGGAGGAGGAAATGGCTGCTTTGAACTCGTGGGGTACCTGGAGCTTGGTCTCTGCTCTCCCAGGAGCATCTGTTGTCAGCTGCTAATGGGTATTTACTGTCAAATATCATGCAGATGGCAGCTTGATCGTTACAAGGTAAGGTTGGCGGCGTGAGGGATCACTCAAACATACAGCGTGGATTACATGGACCCATTCTCTCCAGTCGCGCGTCACTCGACTCTACGTGTCCTTTCAATTCTTGCGGTACGTAATTGGCCCTTGTTTCAGCTTGATGTTAAGAATGCCTTCTTGTATGGGGATCTGCAGGAAGAAGTCTATATGCAGCAGCCTCCGAGGTTTGCTGCTGAGGGCGATATTCAGATGGTGTGTAGACTTCACAAGGTAATATATGGCCTTAAGCAAAGCTCACGGGCATGGTTTCAGAAGCTTTCATACCTCATTGAAAGGAAAGGGTTCAAAAGATCAAATACAGATCATTCTTTGATTGTGCAGAAGACTCCTAGAGGTATTGTTTTTATCATGGTTTATGTTGATATATACTTGTTACAGAAGATGATATGCAGGGGATAAAGATGCCGAAAGCATTTCTGTGCCATCAGTTTGTTACTAAGGATCTTGGCACCCTACGATATTTTCTAGGATTGGAGTTTGCTAGGAATGCGCAGGGTCTTGTGATGACCCAAATGAAGTATATTACAGACATGCTTGTTGAGACGGGCATGATTGGGTGTCGACCCTCGACTACTCCTATGGATCACAACCTGAAGTTATATGATGACAATAGAGATGAGGTTGACAGGAGAAGATATAGAGGGATGGCGGGAAAGCTTCTCTATATTACCATCACTAGACCTAATATCGCTTTTGTAGTGAGTCGGGTGACTCAGTTCATGGAACAACCCAAACAAGTACATATGGATGTAATATACATAATATTGAGATATCTAAAGTCTTCTCCATGTACAGGACTATTATTCAGGAAAGAAACAAATATTTCGATTTCTACATGTGCTGATGCTGACTATGCAAGATGCCCAATGGATCGAAAGTCTATTTCAGGTTTTGCAGTGTTTGTTGGTAGTTCTTTAGTTTCTTGGAAAAGCAAGAAACAAACAGTGGTGACTAGATCTAATGCAGAATATGAGTATAGGACCATGGTGCAAGAAAGTACGGAGATGATGTGGGTTCAAGCTGTGTTAGAAGATTTGCATATTGATGTACATCTACCCATGCAGTTACAATGTGATAATCAAGCAGAGCTATTCATTGCTCATAATCATGCATTCCATGAAAGAACAAAGCATATCAAGGTAAACTGCCACTATACTAGAGATATGATTGAAAAGGGCTTGATTTCTACTTCCCATGTCAGTTCAGGAGAGCAGACTGTCGACATTTTTACCAAGTCATTGCTCAGAGGGCCATTCCATAAGTGTTCTTCCAAGCTGAACATGATTGACATCTATGCTCCATCTTGAGAGGGAGTATGGAGAAATTTCTATGTTCGATGTACTCTTTCTGCTATTTTTACTTTGTTGTATCTATCTTATGTAATTTACCCATAGACATTCTCTATATAAGAGAGCCTAGGGCTCTCTGGAATAAACAATTCATTCTCTTCTTCCAACAGTTGTCATCTAGAACAGAGAAATAATGTCAACCATAAGCATCCTTCAATGTGTCGGAGATTGTGATTGGCTAGTTATTCTCTAACTACTCAGAAAATTCCTTCTTGGGAAAAAGGACAAGAAGGGCTTGATTGATATGCTCAAAGTCATAATTTCCCAAAGTAAACTCTATCAACATAAACAGAAAATCATTATTAAAAATATCACTAGATTTTATACAAAGAATAAAATAGGAGAATCGTCCATGCATCGACGTCATTTCCATTAGGTACATAATCGTTATTCACACTTCAACCCAAGGTTTTAAATCTCGATTTCGATTTCGTTTGGAGATGCTGAAAAAACGAGGCAATTTCGAAATTTCGTCGAAATTTCGACGAAATTTCGCCAATTTCGGCCAAAATCGGCCTAAATTTGTGAAGGAAGGGTATATATCGAGATTTCGAGTTCGGTTTCGGTAAGGTGTCGAAACCGAAATTTTGCCGAAATTTCGGCGAAATTTCGCGAAATTTGAAACACTGCTTCAACCGAAGAGAAATCCATTATCAGTCGCAAGACCTCGGAGATAGATGCAATATCATTCCCCAACCAACACCAAACAAGGCAATCAATGTGACAAAACATCCGACGGAAGTAACTTATTAACGTGACATCACCTCTCAGTCTCCTTTCTCGCATACTTATTGGATGCCCCCCTCAAACAAGGGTCTCCGCCTTTTTTTTGACAGAATTACTTATTTTTCAGCGGAGGGATGATCCTATAAGAGATACCACTTTTGAGAGCATGGAGGAGTTTATATCAACCCTCGGATCTTAATAATAAGGAGCAGTTGAGATCTGTTTTCTTTTCTCCACTTTCCAAGACCCATCCCCACCTCGATTCCCCCCCTTCTTTCTGCAGGTCCACCCTCACCACCCATTACCACGATCGTCGCCTTCGTCGCGGATTGAGCTCACAACAATGCCCCTTTTCAGGCGGTGGCACACTGTTCTCTTTTCGTCCATGCTCCGATATCTTTTCTCCATTGTGGCAACTTCATGCACCATCGACTAACGATCTCCTCACAGTTGTATTGTTGCATGCAGGATTTATGTAGTTCTCCTCCTGTCACAACAACTGCCAGATCTATTTCTATCGTTCTCCTCACGGATCGCAAAACAAACCTGGACGGATGGAAATCGCAAAACAAATCTAGGCTATTGGAATTTCATCTTCATCTTTATCTAGGGATTCTATAATAAATCTCAGATCGAGTCCTTGTTCGTATTTATATGGACTTTAAAAAGAATGGCAGTGCAATTTCTAATAGCAATACTGGTGAGATGAGAGAAAGATATGGAAGGCAAAGTTGCGAGAGGTAGAGGCTAATAAGTTGAGGTCTTTAACCTTGTGGTGGAGACTGGACACTGGAAAGTTTTTTAAGACCATGGCATAGAGTTGCACGGAGGTCATTCGGGGAAAAAAATATCATGTGGATTTCTGCTACAGTAACAAGAATTGGTATGAGAAACTTGTTAAATATGTGTAAAAAACCTAAAGATATTTAAAATGTGAATCATGATAGAAGCATTTTAAAAATAGAAACAACACAAGAAGGTCATTTTTATCATTCCCAACTTGAAATGTTATGATAGAAACTTATGATCGAAGGGAAACCAACTTTTATATTGCTGGGAAGCAATTCTCTGCTAGCATTGTGAGAGGAAGGACAATAATTGCAATTAATGCCAATGCTAATCTAGGGATTACAAACCAAAAAAAACAATTCATATAGATGTGTTGAATATATATGGAATGGTCAAGGAATCGTATCCTTACAACACATCAAAAACATCTCACAAGGATTTGAACAAAATAAAAATTGTCCAGCAAAACAATTTCATTATCAAAAATTTATAACAGATGGTGACTTTAAAAAAGATATATAATAGATGGTGACTTCCAAGGAAAATAAAAAGCATATAAACTTTGTTTAAATTGAGTATCGAACAAGGTAAATACTCAACAAATATTTTGAAACTCTAAAGTACGCTGCATCTTTACAAGTACATGGTGACTATGAATGACTCTACAAATGGCATTGTTTAATGAATTGTCAACATTGTTTCGGTAGCTAATCTGTGAGGATTTGTAAAAACAAATCCTTATATGTCCATTATATTCCTTCCTTGGAAATATCTTGAAGGAATTGAAGGGATGAACTGCTTCGGTTTCAGAGGTCAGAAATAAACAACGATTACATGACAAGCGCTGCTTCCAAAAGAGATGGATTCGACTAATGAACTATTGCTGCTATAGCAGAGGAAGGATAGCCATACGGACGATACCTCGAGCACGAACGGAAAGAGAATGATGCGCCCCTTCCTGAAAAGAGGCAGTGTCGCGAGCTCGATCCACGGCAAGGGAGACGATCTTGGTGATGGGTGGTAAGGGTGGATCTGCAGAAAGAAGGGGGAGAATTGAGGTGGGGATGGGTCTTGAAAAGAGGAGGAAAAAAATAGATCTCATCTTCTCGTTATTATTAAGATCCGAGGGTTTATATAAACTCCTCTCATGCTCTCGAAAGTGGCCTCTCATAGGATCACTCCTCTTTTTCAGCATTCTCATTTTTTTTATTTTTTCTCATTTTTGTTGGTTAATTATGGTATTCATGTAAAGAGGGGAAGAAATGGTGTTGAAGTGGTTGTCCAAAAGGATTTGAAGGATAGTATGATTGAGGTGCAAAGATTTGTGGATCTAAGTATTTTGCTAAAATTGGTGCTGGAAGAAGTTACGAATATAATCTCAGTTCATGCGTCACAAGTTGGTTTAGAGGAAAGGATTAAATAAGATTTTAGGAGGATTCGGATAAGATTATGCAAGGTATCCCATAAAGAGAGATGATTTGCACATGTGGAGATATTAATGGACATGTAGGAAAGGATGCTTCAGGGCATGTTAGTGTTCATGGAGGCCATGGCTTCATGGATTGAAATGAAGAGAAAAAATTTAATGAGTCAACCTGCAAAAATTGAGTCAACCTATGAAAATTTGGAAATGTGTGATAGGAAGAAGGTTGAGGCAAGTTTCCAAAGTAAATGAAAATCAATTCGGATTTATGTTAGGTCACTCAACTATTGAAGATATCCACTTGTTGAGGAGAACATACATTTATAAAGCTAAAAAGAAGAACCTCCATATGATTTTTATTGATTCGGAGAAGGCTTATGATTCAATCTCACGGAAGATACTGTGGAGAGTTTTAGAGAGGAAACAAGTACATGTCCTATACATTAACCTAATAGAGGATATGTATGATGGGGCTTTATCTTATGTAAGGATCCAGTAAGCGAAGACTGACTACTTTAACAATAGCATCGATATGTATCAAGGTTCAATTTTGAGTCTCTTCCTTTTTACGTTAATTATGGACGAGTAGACTAGTCACATTCAAGATGAGATATGAGATACCTTGGTGTATGTTATTCGCAGATGATATTGTGTTGATGGATGAGACAAGAGATGGAGTAAATGAGAAGCTGGAGGTTCGGAGACATGTATTAAAAAGGATTTCATATAGGTGTGGCTAAGACTGAATATATTGAGTGCACATCTGATGGAAATAATGATGGAGTCAAGGTGAAGATTGGAGACGATACATTCAGAAGAAAGATTCTTTTAGATACGTGGGATCTATTTTTGCAATAAATAGGAAATAGAAGGAGATAGTACTCATACAGTAAAAGCATGTTGGCTAAAGTGAAGAGGAGTCTCTATTGGTCTTTTTGATAAGTAAATCCCTTTGAAAGTCAAAAGAAAGTATACAAAGCAGTCGAGAGATCTGCTATGCTCTTTTAATCTGAATGTTGGTATGTGAATCCTAGACATGTGCAGAGAATGACAGTAGCAAAAATGAAAATGCTAAGGTAGATGTGTGGTCATAATGAAAAAATCAGATTCTGAAGATGCAATGAGAAGGAAAGTTGGTGTAGCTCTGATAGAGGATAAGATGAGAGAAAATCGCATAAGATGATTTGGCCATTTGCAAAGGAGTTCTGTTGAAGCACCACTTAGAAGATACGAGATTTGGGATGTTAAGCTGGTTAAGAGAGGGTGAGGAAGGCCTAAGAAGTGTTGGAGTGAGACTATCTGAAAGGATCTTAGTTATTTGGATATTTAAGCCCGAGAATGACCCGAAATAGACCTAAATGGAGGCGAAAAAATCCATGTAGACGATCCTACTTAATCGTGGGAAAAGGCTTTGTTGTTGTTCCTACTTTGTTGGTTCTCCCCCTTTTTTTCATATGTTCTGGCAATGGTCTACTGTCTTAAACCAAATGATAGAAACAAAATAGTAATGATTATGCACAAAGTTCTCAACATATTTGAAAGTTGTTCTTCATTATTCATTCGCTAAGGATTTGAAGATGGATTAGACGACTTCTCTCACGGTCTTCCTGGGGACACATGCAAAGCAAATGATCATCATCACGGGTATGCCGCTTGCACCTTCTAAAATGCATTGAGGATGTGCATGTGATGATACTACCTTCTCCTAAGCATTGTCTCCTTGAGATTGCTATGTTGTGCCACCAACTTCCTTTGTTGTGCCTCGCAAAGGGACCAATCTATCGCGTTGTCACCTTCATCTTAGTAGGGTTCAAAATCTGGAACAAACCCAAATTTCTACAGGGTGCAACCATTACACCTCATGGATTCCATCATGATCAATTGATCCACGCAAATCCTTTCCGGATTGACCTGACATGCTGCCTTTTACACCTTTATGGATGCCAGAGCCACAGCCTTCTGTAGAATACACCACGTACGAGTGCATGTGCCCTCATGATCATCATTGTAGCCCTCCTCGATGCCATGTCATTGTGTGATGTCGCACCATATAATACATATTCATGCTTGTGATACATGTGACGGCCTTAATCTAATTACAGGTTGGCAAGCTCATGCAGTGTGGTGATTTCTGCATCCTGAGGTGTGCTTGCAAGATGTGTCACTAGCCTCTTCTTCCTTACTTTCAAACGTATTAGGACACGGATCTCACATCGTCTTGTTATTTTGCTGCCCCGTGGCTTACGCTGAAGCAGCATCAATGTTGCCCATTAATCTGTATAAACTTCGATAAACTGAAGAAACAAATGGTCCTGAAGGACCGTCATACTGCACAGAAAAAACCATATAGGACCGAATCTTCCTAGTTCCTATTAACTTTCTCAATGAATACCAGAGATGTAGGGTCCTTTATATACCCAATCAATAGACCAAGTATCATCAATACACAATATGAAACTAAACACAGGAGTGGTGAGTAATTATCAATAATAACCTTCTGCAATAATAAAAAGACTGATTAGAACTTTTTAACTTAGTAATAAAACATGATGGATGTCTAGTAATATAATTGTGTGATTTTTCTAAATTTTGTAAACACGTGGCCATCAATCATGACACAACACTTACAGTCTGTCAAGAGAGGCCTCTTCCAAGTCCATAAAATTAATGGATTTTTCCTGGAACAACACATCATAACAAGTGCTCATAGCATTAGGAAGTTCCTAGACACCAATTAAAGATAATGGAGGACGGCATATAATTATGAAAATGCAATAGACATAATTATCAAAACCTGTATCAACTCTAAAACTTCCCCTGATGTCAATACGGAATCCACTTCAGCAATCTTTGCAGCCTCGTGATCACCTCCTACATTAGAATAGACTGAGAAGACAAAATCATCTCTAGCGGCTTCAAGCTTTTTATCATAGCAAGGCATCACAGTTACATGGTAAATATTATCTGGCCTAGCAAAATTTAAAAAGGGTGTCACTATCGTATGAATCGCCATGTAGTACAGTTTGCACATGCAAGAATAATAAGAATGGACAGATCTTACAATCAACAATATTGTGTTAGTTCACAACTGAAGGACCTCATATAATTTTCGTTGTTTTTTTATTTGTCTCTTTACATCATGTCTCCTTTCCAACTATATTAGTTTAAAGTAATGGTTGCATATGGAAGTATGTCATCATATCAAACTTATCATCAAAAAATATAGAACTAGTAGTGACAAATTTTCAGTTCTCCCTTCCACCAGGCAAGAAACCACCTCCTTCCCCCGGAGGACCCTATACACTTTGTCCATCAATTTTGCCATGAGTAGCCAATGTTCTCTATGTGAATCCATCTCCTTCGATTGCCTCTATGGCTCACACGTTAACCAAAGTAATCACCATGGTATGATACGGATACAAGAAAGAATTAATCTTAGTTTTTTTCGGTGTTAAATATATTATCAGAGATTCAGTCCAGGTCAAAAGATAGGACTTATGGCTAGGGGTGCTAATCGAATCGAATACATTCGAATCCACCTAGATTCAGATTCAATTCATTATAAAATTTTCGAATCCGAATCCGAATCAAATATTAAACGAATTTCTAATATAGATTCAAATTCAATTCATTTGGAGTTTCGAATATTCAAATTCGATTCATTTTATATCGAATTAGAATTTTATTTAATAATGTAACTAATAATAAAAATTTTATATTAATAATATTCTAAGTTTCAAAGAATTGAATAGACTTTGTGATACTAATTTGTGAAAAAAAATTAGAGAAGTAAAAAACTCTTAACATAAATGGTGAAATTCAATAGATTATATAAATTGCATTAAAGTACATAACTTTTGTCGTTCATATATGCCTCTTGCATTCATCATTTACTTTTTTGTACCTATAGTGAATCGAATATATAAAGAAAATTAATTATTGAAATTTTGATAAATCATTGATCTTTTCTTTTTGTACCTATGATGGAAATTCAATGAATGCACCTCTACCTTTTAAGAAACACTCCACCAACTTTCTTATTTTCTTTGGTAAATTATTCACAAGATCTTTTCTTTCTATCAATCTTGTTAATTATTTAAGGATTCAATTTTTCTATTTCTTCACCCTCTTCCTCCACTTTTTCATTAATATCATCATCATGCCCAATAACCCTCTTATGGATACTATCTTGAGAAGATGGTATGTTTGAATTAGACTCATAAAAAGAAAATGAAAACACATACTCAACTATATTTTAAATTCCATACCAATATAGAAATACAAAATATAGATTAATAGATATACATGTCCAAAACAATAAGCAGAAGATTGTGTTCCATGTTCTCTGACAATCTTCCATATATTGCCCCCATTGTGACCTATCTCCATGATATTTAAGAAAAAAGAATCACTAAATTCCATCAGAATCATAAAAGGTCGACGTGAACTGACTTATGGAGTTGAATCTCACATCTGATGTGTATAAAAACCGGCAGATCTGACTAAGAACTCAGTTGGTATGGCTCTAATATTCAATTTTCTATTATGTAACATTTTTTTCTACATCAATCATGAACTGTTCATACTTACCTCATTTCAATGCATTCTTATGGGGGTATAGTTGGACTTATTAAAGATTACGATGATATTTCCTTCTTGATAACATAGTCTCCTTGTAATCTTGATGAGAAATAGAATTTAGTTGAAGTTATGATCTTTTGCACATTTAGCCATTTTTATGCAAAGCTCGAAATCCATGAAATCTGTTCATACCTTAATTGTCTCTAAGATATTATTTGTATTCAAACACTTGGTTGTCCTTATCATAAGATCTGGATATTATGATAGATATCAAGATTAAGAGTATGATTACGGAAAATGTTATTAGAAATTTGAAACCTATGACATTGGGATGGTTTTTAAAAATTTAGTATGTGTTTGTTTGTAGATGATGTATTTTAGAATAACATAAAATATTTGGATAAAATCTAAATCTTAAGTTTTTAGGGTAAAAGGATGTGTGTGGTAATACTAATAGTTGCGGGGGTGATGAAGAGATGATGGCGACATTGGTGAGTCCAGAACTGGTGTCGTTGTCGACGATGGGGAAGAGTGGGAGTTGGTGGAAAGGCTAACGATTGGGAGAGTGGCGTTGTCAAGGGTGGGAGCGAGCAGGAGCGAGAGATTAGAGCCGACGACATTGGAGAGAGCGAGAAGAAGGGGGAGGCCAGAGCCGACGACGTTGGAGAGAGTGAGCAGTAGCGAGAGAATGGAGCTAGCAACGCTGGAGAGAGCGAGCAGGAGCGGGAGGTTGGAGCTGGTGGCGTTGGAGAGCAGAAGAAAACGTTAGGGTGTTTTTTCATGAGTGACGAGGGGAGAGAGAATTTGGGGAGTAAAGAGGGGGTATGGTTATGTAATAGGCATCTCAAAATTGGGATGTTTAGAATAAGATGATAGAAATTTGTATTTATTATATTAAGTTGTGTATCATTTGTGGGGATTTTACAAAATATATACTACATATATTTACATATATGTAATGCTTCATACCATATTTTATGTGTGTGTGTATCGAATCGAATCGAATTGTTATCGAACGAATCCAAGTGAATTTAGATTCGATTCATTTGGGAATCGAATCCACAAGTTAAATTCAAATTCAGTTCATTTGATTTCGAATCGAACTTTTTTCGATTTTTTATCGAATGAATCCAAATCGAATTCGAATGATTCAATTCAATTAGCAGCCCTACTTATGGCGAAGAAAGTTGGAGAATAGACAAAACACGCTGGAAATTGTCAGATAAGAGATGAACACTATTTCAGAGACCACAAGTACTCTGATGAGCTACTCAATGTACATTTTGCAGACCATGCAAGTGTACATTGTTAGAGTATGTATAGATGGATAATTACACCCCTCTATGATCCAATTACCACATCAAGTTTAGTCTCACATCTACTATGAATGGACATAATCTTCTTGGTGGGGCTATACAAGAAGCCCCACCACCTCTAACAGATGAGAGAGAGAGAGTATACATATATGCTCCTTGTGAGACCTCCAGACCGGGTTTGATTCGTGGATTTATTTTAGGTTCATGATTTGAGCATATTCAATTCTTGGATATTATTCTTGGATATTATTCTATATTATTCTGATTATATTCTTGAAGATTATTCATCTATTTTTCGAAAATCTATTTATATTTGAAATTGATAATTTTCAAGTAAATTCTAGGGTTTCTTTCAAACCCTAATTCGCATGAAAGTTCTGAGAGGTCTCCAGGATTAGTTTGGGTTCACCGAACCCTAAAACATATGTGGCAATCTTTATTCATCGGCAATCTTGAAGATCAGATCCTTTTTACGCAAACCCTAGTGATGTTGAAGCAGCAGGCGGCGTCAATCCCAAACCCCAGGAAGAAGAGGAACCACTCCAGGCCCTGATTATATCAACAAGAAGTTCCAAGACCTCCTTGATCCGAGAAACAACTCAGGCGGCATCCTGACGGCGAAACCCCAACGCCTAAATTCTCCTAGTGCCGCCGCAGCTCGCTACTCCAGAAACGATCGACTTGCCTCCTCCAAGAGCCCAATCAGCCCTCCAGAGAAGAACTCCCGACCGCACCAATCGAAACGCCTCTTGGCGGAGCACCTCCTTCACGTCCCCTGACGGCCAGGCACCCATGTGTAGAGGCTCCCATTCCAGTTCTTGTGTTGCCCTACAACCCCACAAGGCAACGGCGATGGGTTCTCATCTCCGGGCGGCGACGCATAACTCTGCAAGCCACATCGAAGAGGGTTTCGTCGAGGAACCCGAGAGGGGTGTGTGAATGAAAGGGGTCGGCTACCGCTTTAAATTGGTGTGGGGGGGGGGGGGGGGGGGGGGGGGGGTTACAAAAAAAAAAAGGAAAGCAGCCGCGTTTAAAAAAAAGAAGGGCATGAGATGATAAAAAAAAGGGCATTGAAAAGTTGGGGGAAATGATTTGCTGCTTATTCATAAAGCTTTAGGGGTTTTTTTATAGAAGAAAGACTCGTTGGGCAAGTTACCTAATGAAGGCGAGAAAAATAGAGAAAGCATAAAAGAGATAAAAATAAGTAATATATCAGCGCTCCCCCTCAGGTTGGAGCATAGATATCAATCATGATCAGCAAATCGGTTGACTGATCTCTTGAACTGACATGAGAGGTGGAGATGAAGTCATTCTGAATCATGTGTCAAGTATAGTGACAGGGATATGATTGGTCCTCTCAAGAAAGGTTTGGTTGTTTGCAATGAAGAGAGCAACTTGTTGTCGCAGTGGAGGTGCATGAGAAGAGGCACTTCAACAATTAGGTCAGTAAGAATACATCTGACCCACATTATCTCTGTACTAGCATGTGTCATGGCCAAGTACTCTAATTCTGCACTGGATCTGGCAACCGTTGTCTGTGTCTTGCTTTTCAATGACAACAAGGAACTCCCTATGAACACTGCAAAGCTAGGTGTAGACTTTCTTTTTTTTTTGATGATAGGTGTAGACTTTCTATCCATATAAGACCCTACATAATATGCATTAGCACAAGCTGTAATGGCAAGGGATGTACCTCGATTGAATAGAAGACCAGTGTCATGTGAGGTCTTCAGGTGCCTCAGAATCATATGGAGTGCATCGATATGTGTTTGTCTAGGATGCTCCATGAACTGACTCACTTTGCTTACTACAAATGATATATATGGCATGCAATGTCATCATCATACAACTTCATGATCATGTTCATGGGAGTAGTGGCAGGCCAAAATCTGCCATGCATGTCTTAGTAAGAAGATCTGTAACATACTTCCCTTGGGTTATCACAAGACCTCGTTAGTTCCTGACAAACTCCAATCCAAGGAAGTAGCGTAGGCTGCCTATGTCCTTGGTCATTGGTCACCCACTGATAACCTACGAAATCCTTAGCAGCATGGATGTCATGTTCATCATCCCATGTAACAATGATATCTACCCTGAATCCTTTGAACAAACAATGAATGATCAGCAGTCGATCTCACGAACTCATGTTGCACTATCAAGTCCGAGAGCTTCTTGAACCATAATCTTGGACTCTACTTGATGCCATATACTAACTTAAGAAGCTTGCATGCCTTCCGGCATTCTCCCTCAGCAGCGAACCTAGGTTGTTGATGCATATAGACTTCCTTTTGTAGGTCATCATAGTGAAATGCATTATTCACATCGAGCTGATATAGGAGCCAATCTCATGTCACTACAACAGAAAGAAGAATACGTAGTCTAGAATGACGAATCACCGAGAATAAGGTATCTTGATAGTCCACCCCATATATCTAGGTGAACCCACGTGCCACAAGTCTTGTAGCAATATACATTGCCATATGCTTAATGTTTCACCGTAAACACCCACTTGCATCTCACAACAGATGCTCATGTAGGAGCTGTAACAATGCTCCATGTGGTCACGTGACTTTAGAGAGGTCATCTCCTCCTCCATGGCAGGATGTCGCTGATTGTCCTGTATGACCTCCTTATATTATCTGTGGTATCTCCACAGTTGATAGTGCCACGACAAATCTCCTGAAATCCTCTGAGAGTCGACCCAAAGAAACATGGGTTGCAAGAGGATATGTAGCACAAGTAAGTCTTTGTTTCTGCAGATCAATAGGCACATCTAGATCATATGCCATCTCCTTGAACCCGTAAACTACCCACATGAGAAGGCACATGCTCATCATATAAAGAAGCATGCTGCATAGACAACTCTGTAGTGCCATCAGTAGAAACAATGTGCTCATTACATACATGAGGCGTGTTGGATTATGGGGAAGGCTAGTAAGATGGGGAACAGCGTGAGGCATGCGAGTAAACATGCGTGACAAAAACTGAGTCAAGGTACTAAGTGGTGGTCCAGTGTTAGCCATAAGATCATGTGTAGTTACTAGAGGTGGTGGTGGCAGTGGAGGCAGAGTAGGTACTGGAGGTGGTGCAACCATTAAGAAGAGGGAGGCATGTATACATCCTCACCAGAGTCAGATGGAGTCAATCTATTATCTGTAGGAGAGAAATACATAACATATAAAAAGAAGGTGACATCGGCACTAACAAAGTATTTCCGCTGAAGCGGGTCAAAACAACGATACCCCTTCTAGGTACGAGAGTAGCCTACAAAGACACATTTGACAGCTCTAAGGGAGAGCTTGGCACGACAGCCTCACATTTCGACCGAGTTCAGGCAGAGGCAGCTCCAACTTCCTCCAAGATCTTCTTCCTTCAAGGTAAGCCAAATTAGGCTAATTCTTCATCAAATTCATAAATGTTTTTAGGGGTTTCACTCTTAGGATGTTGATATAGCTTGGCATGGTGTTTATTTTGAGAGATTTCCAATATATAGCTTTAAATTTGGAGATGAAAATTACGGATTTTATGTTTTAATTGCATAATAGTGGTAGCTATGAACATAGTATCTCAGATCTGAAGTTTTACATGAACTAAAACATAGTTTGAGAACATTTTGTTAGATCTAAGGAAGAGGAAATTGGGGATTTTGAGGTTTAACGTGGAACGATAATGAGTTGGGTTATTATAAATTCAGATCTTAAGTTATAGAAGTAGAAATCATGTTCCGGAATATTTTTTTGGTTAATGAAATTTAAAATTTGAGAAAATCCAAAAATCATATATTAAATCTTTTGATTTTTGTACATATTTTGTATCACTTAGGTAGTCTTTCTCGAAAATGGTCCCCTAATTGCTAGATCTAAGACCCTAATGTAGATCTAAGGTGGTTTTTCTGAAAATCAGAATATTATGTGTTAGAAAAATTAAAAATATAATAATTCCGAAATCTAAAATATAAATTAATTTGCATATTCATAACCGGTCGCATTGTATGCCTACTTAATGATTGTTCTTGAATTTCCTCGGAGATTTCGACGATCATCACCATGGCACATTCCGGTTCCGGATCTGGAACTGACAGTTCTGATGATCAGAGGGGCGATTTCAGTGGGGACATTGGCTGGAGGTATGCCTCCGCTCCTGATGGAAATAAAGCGAAACCACAATGCAATTTCTGTTGAAAGAAGTTGGGAGGAGGCGGGATCACAAGGATGAAGCAACATCTTGTTGGCAATAACAAGAATGTTGCCAAGTGCACACGTTGTCCCAAAGAAGTGAGGGACAAGATGAAGGCTAGCTTGGACGGGAAGAAGGAAAGGGAGACAGAGAGGGTAAGAAGGGAAGAACAAATGAAGGAGTTCATGTTCGAGCACGTCCTTTCTGATTCAGACGACGATGACTTTGTGTACCCCGCTGACATTCAAACTACAGCGGAGATGAGGGCATACAAAAGGGCTATAAAAGAATCATTGAGGAGCGAGTTCGAGAGGAGAGAACTCGGCGGTGCACGGGGCGGTTTCTATGGTGCAGGTGGGAGTGGGAGTGCTTCTGGAGGCGCACCAGTACCACCACCCACCAAGAAACACAAGGGGAAGGGAATTGAGCCCTTCTTGACGAGGAGCGGATCCATGCAATACAAGGCAAGCAAGAATTGAGGCAGAAAATGGTGAAGGTAATGTTCATCAATGCACGAGAAAGGGTGGGAAAGGTCATCAGCAAGCTCTTCTTTGGGGAGAGCATTCCTGCCAACATTGCAGGCGGGCCATTTCTGCAGCATGCCATTGATGAGATCGCTGCAGCGGGAACGGGAGTGAAGGCTCCTACATCCTACGAGATCATGAACAAATATCTGGGGATGGAGAAGGAGGAGATGAATGAGTACATCGCCGAGTTGAGGAGGAGATGGCCAGAGTATGGGGTGACATTGATGTGCGATGGGTGGACGAGCTACACGAGGAAGTAGGTCATCAACTTCCTTATTTACTGCGATGGGAAGACAATCTTTTTGAAATTTGTTGATGCATCTGAACATGTGAAGGACCACAAGTACCTGCTGAAGTTGATGAAGGTTGTTATAAAAGAGGTTGGGAAAAGATCACATTGTTCAGATTGTGACGGATAACGGCAGCAACTTCAAGAAGGCGGGTGAAACAATAACGAAGTCCAGCAGTTACGGAATTTTTTGGACACCGTATGTTGCACATTGCATTGATTTGGTCCTAAAAGATTTCAACAAGAGGAAGCTCGTCTCAAGGGAGGTGGAGAAAGCACGAATGATCACCATATTCATTTACAACCACGGCAAAGTGCTAGCACTGATGAGGCGGATGTGCAATGGGGAGCTGGTGAGGCCTGGCATCACACGCTTTGCAACCAACTTTATAGCGTTGCAAAGCCTCAAACAACATAAGACAGGTTTGAAAACCATGTGTTGCCAAGGTGAATGGTTCGAGATACCTGAAGCTCGGACTGAAGGAGGACGGAAGGTGGAGATATTGATCAATGATATCTCCTTTTGGGATGATGTGACTCAGGTCACAAGGATCATGGATCCAGTTGTTTCTGCATTGCGGATCGTGGATGGCGATAAGAAGCCCACCATGGGAGTCATCTACGAGGCAATACGCTGCATGAGAGAGAAAGTCAGAGAAGCGATTGGAAAGGGATCCAAAGCATGGTTGGACATCATAGACGAACGATGGTCCAAGAAGCTCTCACATCCTCTTCACAAGGCCGGTATGTATTATGTAAAATCTAATTTGTTTTTAATTTTTTAAAGATCTTTAGAATATGAGTATTGAGCTTGTTCGTGACTTTGTGTCTAGGTTATTACTTCAATCCTAAGTACCGGTACAAGAATGGATTTGGTATAAATGTTGACCTTCTAGCAGCCGTACAAATTGTGGTGGAGAAGCTCGTCAAGGACGAGAAGTTATAGATCTTGTGCATGAACGAGGTAATCCTCAATTTCTAGCTAAATTAGGAGTCACAAAAAAATTCTTTACGACTTAAACCTATGTATGCAGGTTAAGTATTTCCGGGATGCAGTGGGTTCCTTCGGTCGGATTACTGCGGTAAATGGACAAGGCAATACTCTTCCTGGTAGGGACGAAGACAAATTAAACCATTGCTTGTGTGTTCATTTATTCCTACTATTGATTTCTCTCATTTTCTTTTTTGCAGCCGAATGGTGGTTATTATATGGGATGGAAGCTCCCAACCTTCGAAATGTGACAGTGAAAGTGTAGTCTCAAACCGCATCTGCTGGTGGTTGTGAGAGGAACTGGAGCACGTTCAATTTGATCCATTTTAAGAGACGGAACATGTTGGGAGAAAAGAAGCTCAATGACCTTGTCTACGTGCATTACAACTTGAGACTGAAGTTGAAACATGCAAGGAGGGACAAGACAAAGAGGACTACACGAACCCTATTGATCTTGCATACATTTTCAAGATGCACGATGACGATGCTGATGAAGACGTTGTCCAGAGGTGGATGGATTCCAATGGTGCCCCCGTTCTCGATCAACCAGGTGGAAGACCAAATGAGAACATAAGCCAGCAAATGGGAGCATAAGTAGGTGACTATTTGGCAAGATCCGGGCGGATGACAGACCCTGTTGGAGGGTTGGAAGGCGAGATTGATGCGGTTGTTGAAATTCTCTCCAGTAGTCCCAAATCCAAATCGAAGTCAAAGGATGACAGTAAAGATTATGATGATGATGATGGTCGTGGTGGACCAGGTGATGGTGGGGAAACAAACTCAGGTGGGTCAGGAGAGGGTGGTCGTAGACCACAAGATACCAGATTTGAGGAAGGGCTACATGCAGGGCGTGAATATATGGAGCGATAGAGGAACACACATGGACAGTTTGTTCCAAGTCCAGGACCTATGGTTACGAGTACGGTCGAGGCCATCGTCCAACTGACAGCAACATAGACGATTTGATATCATCTGTAGGTTCTTTGAGCTGCATGGACATTGACAGCCCATATCGCGGAGGAACACCAAGTCCTTTAGGTGGATATGGATCGACATACGATGAGAGATCATTTGGCGTCTTCTCGGAATACTTTCATGCTCCTCCTCCATGGCCTCCTCCTCCTCAGTATGCACCTCCATCATATTCATATGGTTACAGTGGGTATGGGGGATACAATAGCTACAACATAGACAACTACCAAGGTAGCCACCTGAGCAGAGCCAGGACAACTTCTTTGAGGATGACAGTTACGGTTTCTTCCCTGAGTGCACGCCGGTTCCTCCTCCTCCGCGGAGATCTTCTCATACTCTGTCGTCGTCGTCCCGAGGATCTCAGGCCAGTAGTTCGCAGCCTCGTCGTGCCACTCGTGATACCGGATCTAGTGTTGCTTATCCTCGTCTCGGGATACTCATAGGCATCGATGACCACCAATACAGGCAGTACGTGATGGATAACAAGGCCATGTACTCATACATGACATGGGAGAACTACTGTGAGTTCATTGAATCTGTGATGCGCTATGAGAGACAACAAGGAAGGGGGGTCATTCAGATCCACCGCGGAACTCTTGGTTCTGAACCAAAGGTAATATATTTTAATCTTTTATTGCATTGATCATTAATGTGCATGTTCTTAATAATTTTCACTTGTTGTAACTTGTAAGACTATTACTCTGTTATTATGTATTAACTATTAACAAGTAACAACGATATGTTCAATATGGTGTGTGACTGTGACATACCGTCATAGTCATAGATGATAAGATGATTGATATGTATGACGTAAGCCTATAGGTGTATATCTATTGTTTCATTGTTTGAAGTACTTAGATTAAGTCCATTTGCAATATCTAACAATGTTACAATATGACCGATATGGCCGATATGACCGATATATCTATATAAGGGGTATAGATGACCAATATGTGTGAAATAATTGTGTATTTGTATGTTATTTATTGTTCTAGTAACTTGGAATATTGAAATTTACAATAAAATTGGAGGGAAATTGGTTTTTAGAGCCTTTTCCGACTTTTCCACTGAAATTGTCGAAATTTCCCGAAATTTCAGCGAAATTTTGATATTTCACTTCACCGAACGAGATCGAAATCGAGATTTCGAACCTTGTTCTCGAGAAACACAATGGAGAAAGGAACATTTTCTCCTAAAATAGTTAATGGCATGTTATTCACCAAGTAACAAGCAGTGAAAACAGCATCATCCCAGAAAGAGTGAGGAGCACAAACCTTGATCAAAAGGATCCGAGTCACATCAAGTAAATGACGATGGTTGCCTTCGGCAACACCGTTCTGTTGGGATGTGTAAGCACATGAGGCCTTGTGTACGATGCCAAGAGACCTAAAGAACTCGAATAACTCTAAAGTGCATAACTCTAAGACACTGTCAGATCGTTAATACTTGACAATAACATATAAAGTGTGTTCTTTATTTCATTAATGAAGGATTTAATGACACCCAGCCTCAGACTTATTTTTTAACAAAAAGGCCCAAGAAAGTCTAGAATAGTCATCCACAATAACAAGATAAAAATGGTGTCCCCGATGATCAAAAACACAACTAAGATCCCGAATATCTAAGTGAATAAGCTCGAATAGCTGAGTACTGCTATGACCCTGATGACCAGGAAAAAAGAGCAGTGATGTTTCCCAAACTGGCAAGCCTCGCATTGGAAAGAAGACCGCATCGAAATCTATGGGAGGACATAACACAACTTCTGCAGAGGAAGGTGGCCAAAACGAAGATGCCACAATTATGGAGAGACTGGTCTAGTGGGAGTAGTAGAAGCACTAGCATAAGGAGGATGGATTAGTCTGTAGATCCCACGTTGTTCATGACCACATCCAATCACTATGCACGTGAGTAAGTCCAGAAACTCAAGAGAAGAGTGGTCAAAAATGGCACGACAATACAAATCGCTTGTGATCTAACTAATAAAAGGGAAGTTCATTTGAAAGTCAGGACTCATGAGTATATTAAATATTCTGCAGGCAAATGAACGGTGTCAAATACACCTCCCCTTATCCTGTGATGGGTAAGTAAAATCCATTCGCAATAACGACTCATCTACCATAAGGTATGGATCTATAAGAACTGAACTGTGTTATGTCACCACACAGATGGTGAGAAGCATTAGAGTCCATAATCCACTCTGTCAAATCAGCCATGTTGCAATTAGTAAAAGCATATGCTATACCTGAGGAGTTCGAAGATGCTCTAGCTGTTGCTTCAACGTCCGAGGAACCTGTAGTAGTGCCGGCAACAAGAGTCATTATCTCCCTGAAATGGGAAACAATATCATCAAGGCGTGAATCTGCCTGAGAAGCCAAAGTATCGGGAGGGTTAATCTGCTTTGCCACACGAGCAAATGCAGGGTATCCATGCTTCTAATAACATGTGTCCTCATAGTAACCTGAATGACGATGTATGTAGGGGCCACGCCGACGTCAACCTCCTCTGTCATGTTGACCACACCCTCTGAATTGAGTAGAACATTCTCATCCACGAGATGTAGCTATTGCTGAGAAGGTCTATATGGTAGCAGCGAGTGAGATGAGAAGCATGCTGAGACGACTGTAGGCCTCCTCCATGGGAGGTATGGTCGCACATGTAAGAAGTTGTGTGTGTGTGCAACCTCATACTCCAGATCCAAGACTGCCAAGAAAACTCCAACCATCCTGGAGTTCATGTATACAATCAACTACTTCGTGGAAGTGGTAACAGGCATGAAGCTATGAAGTCTCTCAAACAAGCCTTGAAACGATGAATAAAAAGTATGCAGAGGGTGGCCATTCTACATCGCCCTATATATATATATATATATATATAACTGGAGCTGATATCTTGGCCTCATTCTTCGTTTGTGCATAAGTAGTTGCCAGAATATCCCGTATCACCTTGGCGAGTGGGTTGGTTCACGATATCACTGGCAAACTCTGTACTGAGAGTCATGAAGAGCCAAACAAGCGTATACGTGTCATCTTATTTCCATGAAGCATTGCCCCCAATCATGTCCGTTGGCTCAGGCTCTGTCAGAATGAGCTCCTTGTTATTGCACTGCATAGGAGTCATAAACTGCATGGACCACAACTGATAATTGGTCTCATCCATCTTCATGATGAGAATCGGGCCCTTGAAGGCACCATATGAAGAAAAGATGTTACCCTTTTTTTACATGATTAAAAAACTCTGGATCGGAACTCTATCAGGGAAGTAGACCGATCCGAGCATGGTTACAGGATCATATAGAGATTGACTATACATGTAGACTCACATAACCATACTCACCAATCATCAATCCAAGCTAGGGCTGAAAAACATAATTTAGAAGTCTGAAATCATGTTTTTCGGTCAAAAACATATTGTTTCGGTGCGTTGGACGCGAACGAAACAGACTAGGAGAGCAACGAATGGATGCTAGGGTGGCTAGCGGTAGAACCAATTAGAGGCCCACATGTGGCTGGGATGGGTTGGCAGCGGTCGGTGGGGGCCAGCGATGGTCGATAGCATTGAACGGGGACCAATCAGAGGTCTGCAGCAACGTTGGGGCCCTATAGGGTTTGATGCTGCATGCGGGGGGAGGGGCTCTGGTGTGTGTTATTGCTAGGCGGCACAGTCGAGAGTCCTTCTACAGAGGCTGCTACGTGCAGCACGTAAGGAGAGAGAGTGAGGCGAGTGGGGTTAGGGTTTTAGGGTACGAGATCCAGTCTTGGATCGTCACTTTGAAACCATGTTGGGAAAAATAGTTTGTTGCTTATTCATGCGGCCCTAGGATTCTCTAATATTGAGGAGATCCGTTAGGTAAATTACATAATGAAGACAGAAAGAAATAAAAGATACAAAAAAACAATATCTCAACAAAATTATTTGGCCCAATTGGGCTGTAGAGGTTTTCGTAGAGATATATTTCATATATATGTATCGTTTATACATGTTTCCTTGTCTTCTGTCCATTTTATGTAATTTGCTCATAGGCTTCTCCCTATATAAGAGAGCCTAGGGCTCAAGAAATATACAATTCATTCTATTTTCCCAACATGGTATCAGAGCGGTGGTTCTAGACAAGAGCTCCTGTATCGAAACTCTAACCCTAAACCCCACCTCAATCCTCTCCCTTACGCGTGCCACATAGGGTTTTCGCCGCCCAGCCCTGTGGCCCTTCGCACCCCCTCCTCCGATAGCCAGGCCTTGTGGGCCCCTCCGCCCTTCATCAGGCCCCCGCGGGCCAACCACTTCTGTCATGTGGCCCTGTTGCGCAGGCCTTGTGCACCACCGCCCGCCTAGGGCCTCGCTTCCCCTCTTTTTTTCGGCCAGCTGCACCTACTCTCTCAAAAGGGCGTCTCCGCACCTTCCCTTTTAAAAAGGGACATCGCCGCCGAGCCTTCTCTCTTGATGAGATTGGTTGCATAAGTCTAATATGCAACAAAATCTCTATATGTCGTGTAGACAAATACTTGTCTAGTCTTCAATCCTAGACTTCTTCAGTCATCATATCAGGAAGCATGGTAGGTGTCACTGGGTCAAAATCCCACTATCGATTTTGACCGATCCTGTGCGGCGTTAACTAACCTGTAGCTAACCAGCCTTCCCGAGTAGAACGGTCACGGACGCGCTCCAACTCTTCTCGATACTGTTGCTTACTAACGCACCGACGCTCAGACACAAGCAGAAGCTCGACTCTATGGATCGCTCAGGAACACTCTCAACAACTCGCTCAAGAACGCAACCACACGATCACAAAAGCACGGGCACAAAGCTCTTCTCTTATTAGAAGGGGAGCTATCTCTGGAGTGGGTGGACACACTACACTTCTCTCGTGTACTCTATGTACTCTTTACACTGTGTGTTTACAAATGAGCCACCACCTCTCCTTATATACAAGACTCAAGGCAACCCAAGGGACACTCATTGTTACATCTACAATAATGATACATAAAGACACAAGAGACCCTTCGAGTTCTTCGGCAACCCTTCGCGTTCCTCAGCAACTCTTCGTCTGCTCGTCTCTTCGACTCCCTTGTTGACCTTTCGTCTTCTCGCACGGTTGACGCCCAGTCAACCGCCCAGTCATCAGCACACTCGCGCTCCAACGCTTGCTGATGCAGCTTTGCCATAATTCACCAAGTGCCATCGAACACTTGGTCTTGTGCCAAAGGGAACCCACGGCCTCCAGACCCTCGTGCGGTAAACCCTTAGCGTTCTGCATGCTAAGGGGAAGTCCTCCAGAACTTCGCTATCGTGGCCTCCAGACCACTCCCGTACGCGTACTACCGAGCATGCTCGACAATGCTCGTACTCAACACCTGCAACGCCCCATGCCTCCTTGGACCGCCACGCATCAATACCGATACCGTGCGCCTTCGTGTGTACGCCTCTGTGACCGTACCGCATTCTCCTCGATGCATATTGCTTTACTACGTACCGCCCTTCTACGCTCGCGTATGTACCACTACGTGCATCCACTATCATGACTTGCACTGCTGTCTGTACTCGCTGTGCTCGCACTGCTACAAGCACCACGACACTCTGCTACCGAGCCAGTGTCCTGTGTGACGCTTCTCCATCACGTACGGTAGAGCCTCCAGACTCTCATGGATAACCTCCCTGATATCCACATTTTTTGGACTCCTCCTGAAGTCCAGCTCCATCGATCATTCTCGAGCATCCGCTACCGGGTCTGCACGATCATTCTCGATAACGGAATTTGGGGGTGTGACAGTAGGTATCCCCTCCACAGGCGCCTTCAAAGGTCTTGCGCGTATAGTAAAGATGGATGGGTCAAACTATGAACTGTGGCGTATGTAGTTCATGAGCATGATGAAGTCTATAGGTAAGAAACATATTCTTACCGAGGAAGAGCCGGATGAGAAGACTAGGATTAATGCCTCATAGGAGGCGGGTGATACATATGCCAAGGTTTGGCTTTCAGGCACATTGGCAATAGAGATTGTCAATGATATACTCTACAGCCCACAACCAAGGCTATGTGGGATATTCTCGCTGTTACTTATTCACAAGCAAAGAATGAGACAGATTCTACAACTCCGGCATGATATCTTTACTATCAAGCAGAATGGACGCACTCTTCACTCGCTCTGTAAATCCTTGCATGGGATGTTCGAGAAACTCTATAGCTTCATGCCTCTCACATCTAATCTAGAGCAGCAGAAGACTTATAGGAATGCCACCATGGTTGGTGTATTCCTGGCAGCCTTTGATCCTGAGTATGAGGCGGCACATTGCCATATTTTGACAGGCTCTGCTATTACTCCTATGGAGGAAGCCTTCCGCGGGCTCAGTCAGATCATTGTTCCATCTTCTACTACTAATCAGACTTCTTCAGTGATGGCGGCCTCCCAAGGTCGAGGAGGCTCTTCTCAGTTTCGTGGATGAGGACCTCGTGGCAAAAGGAGGTCGTATTCGTCGGCCATGCACCTTTTACCATCGTTCTGGACATACCAAAGATACATGCTATTCTAAGCATGGATTTCCTGCCTCTGCTCAAGTGGCTGAGCAGATTGAGCCCATGGCGGTCTCCTCTTTGGTTCAACAATTTGATGACCTTGTAGCACGATTGAGGGACATTATACCTCATGTTAGTCCCGTTATGTCTTCCTTGGCCTCCGAGAGTCACTCTGATGTGGCTGCTTCAGCCTCCTCCAGTATCTCATGTAGTACTTATGCACTCACTAGCAGTAGCGGATCTGATGTTATTGAATGGATTATGGACTCCAATGCCACACATCACTTACGTGGAGACAGGGATCAACTTATAGCATACAGACAGGTTCCTTCAGGACGAATTGTGATTGTTGCAGATGGGACTGATTCCCCAAGTACCGGACAGGGGCATATTAGTTTAATGTCCTCTACGCATTTATAGAATGTGTTGCATGCACCTGACTTCTCTATGAACTTGTTATATATTAGTCAGATTATGAAGGATTTACATTGTCGAGCTATATTCGACCCATCTTCTCTTGTATTTCAGGACATCCTTATGAGCAAGGTGATTAGGTGTGGTCGTGAGCAGGGTAACGTTTATCGCTTAGTTCGAACTCTGTATGTTGGTATTTCCTCTCTTTCTGCTGGACCTGTCTCACCCTTCACGTGGCACATACGCTTTGGTCATCTCCCGCAGCAGAAAAAGTGTTGTGTTCTGCCTCGGATCTCTCCTCACTCGGCACCTGCGCTTTGGTCATCTCCCGCAACAGAAAAAATGTGTTGTGTTATGCCTTAGATCTCTCCTCACTCATTCTTTCAATGTAAGGCATCTCAGTTGGGAAAGCATCATCGGTCTGCATTTCCCAGTCGTCAGAGTCAGTGCAGTAGCTCTATTTTGAGTTGCTTCATATAGATTATCTGGGGTCCCAATCGTGTTCATCATCAGGAACACAAGTTTTATCTTGTTGCAGTGGATGATTTCTCTCGTTTGTCATGTGTCTTTATATTAAAGAATAAATCTGAAGCAGGAGATGTTATCAAAAAAAATTTAACTGAAATAACAAATGTGTTTTCGACCTATGTGAAATTTGTGAGAACTGATAATGCCTTGGAATTCTGTACTTATAATCTTTCTAAGTATTTTTCATCCTAAAGTATTATTCATTAAACTTCATGTGCCTATACTTCCGAACAAAATGGTATTGCAGAGAGGAAGCATTGTCATTTGCTTGATATTACGAGGACCCTTCTTATTCAAAGTCGTGCTCTGCATTCTTTTTGGGGTGATGTTGTCCTTACAGCATATTATCTTATTAATCACATGCCCTCGTCAGTCTTAGGTGAGAAAATTCCCTTTTCTCTTGCCTTTCCTGAAAAGGAATTATTCACTCACTCCTCGTGTCTTTGGCTTAGTTACGTTTGTCCACCAGTTGTCACCAGGCATTGACAAGTTCTCTCCTAGAGTTGTCAAGTGTGTCTTTGTCGGGTACTCTAGGACACAAAAAAGGTACATATGTTATGATCCAATGTGCAGGAAGTACTATGTTAGTGCTAATGTCACCTTTTTCAAGTATGTGACGTACTTTTCTCCTACATGTGATCGGTTAACTTCCTCAGACTCTGATGATGAAATATACATGCCACCATCACCATCATCACCTTCTTTGTCACCACCACCACTACCACTGTCACCTCCATCACTTACTACGGTCCCAGTTCCACCTTTGCCGCATTACTATATCTGTCAGCCTACTTCTGCTCATGGTCACTGCTCATCATCTAGCACACACAAGGCGTGTTCTGAAAACACAATCTCTATGATGGATCTGGTGATCTACCTGAGCAAGACTCTTTACAGGGGACCGGCGTGGAGGTTGTTGATTTAATCTTACCTATTACAATTCGGAAGCAGAAGCGTAGTTGTGCATCATATCCTATAGCATCCATGGTCTCCTTTGATCGCTTGACTGGCGATTTCAGGAAATTTGCGTTTGCATTGTCAGTCGTGGCCATTCCACAGGAATTATCAGGAGGCTCTGCAGGACAATCGATGGCGATTAGCTATGGAAGAGATGGTTTCCCTTCAGTCGAGAGGTACTTGGAATCTTGGCCCAGTCCTCAAATTTCAGCGAAATTCGGTCGAATTTCTGTCGAATACCGATATCCAACCGAAATCGAAATTCGACCGAAATGACCGAAATATGGGGGTCCTAATACAAAAAATGACCGAAATGACCGCAATTTCGGTCGAAATTTCACCGAAATTCCATCGAAATTCTATTTTGGTCGATACCGAAATGGTGACCGAAACCGACATTTAGGGCTTGGCTCCCACTGGAGCATCTATAGTAAGTTGTAAATGGATTTTTACAGTGAAGTAAAATGCAGATGGTAGCATTGACAGGTACAAGGCTCAGCTGGTTGCATGAGGGTTTACTCAGACATATGGGGTAGATTATCTTGACACGTTCTCCCCAGTTGCTCGACATTCCACCTTATGGATCCTTCTATCTGTTGTCGTGATTTGAGATTGGTCCATGTTTCAATTGGATGTCAAGAATGCATTTTTGTATGGTGATCTTCAGGAGGAGGTCTACATGCAACAGTCGTTGGAGTTTGTTGTTGAGAGGGAGTGTTCCCAGGTATGTAAACTTCATAAGGCAATCTATGGTCTTAAGCAAAGCCCTAGAGCTTGGTTCCAGAAGCTCTCAAACTTCTTTGAGAAATGGGGGTTCCAACGGTCGAATGTCCTTGGGACAACCTGCATAGTCTGCATCTGCACATGTTGAGATAGTCATAGAATCCCCCTTTTTAAATAGCAATCCCGCACCTAAAGATGATTTAAGATACCTTAGCATCATCTGTATAGCATCCATATGAACTTGACGAGGTTGTTCCATGATATGGCTCACCCGACTGACTGCAAGTGAAATACCGGGTCTGGTAGTGGTAACATAAAGAAGCTTTCCAACCAGATCTCTGTATCTTCTCCTGTCATCCTCATCAGTACCATCATCATAAAGCTCCATGCTTGGATCCATGAGTGTAGTCGCAGGTCAACATCCAAGCATTCTCGTGTCACTCAACAAATCGGTGACGTACTTTCTCTAAATCATCACAAGCCCTTATTGGTTTCTGGCAAACTCCAATCCCAGAAAGTATCTTAGAGCTCCCAAATCTTTGGTAACAAATTCATGACATGGAAATTATTTCGCTTTTTTTATTCAGTGAATCTCCTGTAGTAAGTGTAACATCAACATACACCATAATAGCAGTCATACCTCTGGAGATTCTCTGTATAAAAAAGTCTATATCATAGTTTGTTATATTTGTTGGAGATTCACTTGTTTCATGGAAAAGTAAGAAGCAAACTGTAGTTGCTAGATCTAGTGTTGAATCTGAGTACAGAGCTATGGCACAAGCATGTACAGAAATGATGTGGGCTCAAGCGGTCCTAACAGATCTACATATAGATGTACCTCTTCTCATGTCGCTGGAATGTGACAACCAAGCTGCCTTATTCATTGCTAACAACCCTGCTTTTCATGAGAGGACAAAGCACATTGAGGTTGATTGACCTTATATACGTGACATTATCCATAAGGGATTCATTTCTACATTTCATGTCAACTCAGGGGACCAGACGGCAGACATTTTCACTAAAGCCCTACTTAGAGGGCCCTTCCGAAAGTGTTCATCAAAGCTGAGAATGATAGATATCTATGCTCCATCTTGAGGGGGAATGTAGAAATATATTTCATATCTATGTATGGTTTATATATTTTTCCTTTTCTTCTATCTACTTTATGTAATTTGCACATAGGCTTCTCCATATATAAGAGAGCCTAGGGCTCAAGGAATATACAACTCTTTCTATTTTCCCAACAGTATTGAAGAAAAATGTATCGTACAAAAAAACAGCACGGAAGAAGAAGAAGAAGATAAAGAAAAGCCGCGAAATAAAAGAACGGCTAATTTAAAAAATGATGATTTTGTTTTCCCCAGCTCATTTCTTCTCCGAAATTGATCAATGCCATCTATTACAACCAGCGTGGGAGAAATGGGAAGTACTATGTAGTGTTCTACAATGCAGATTATGACTCTTAAGTTAAGATTCAAACACACAGATTTCAAACTCTACAAGTTTGATGCGCGGTACGATCATTATTTGAGAGGTCCTTAATTCGGACTCAGGATTTTCATGTGATCCATAGGGACTCCAGAGTGGAGATCACATTCTCTGAGCCATTGTGGGCTTAAGGTTTTCATGTGGATTCATAGAGACTCCAGAGTAAAGATTCCATTCTCTGGGCAAATATAGGATAGACCTAGCTCTCCGACGAAGAGACTTTTAGACTCCATTCTCCAGCGTCTGTGGACTCTGACAAGGATGATTCCACGTCTTTCTCTAGTTTGGCCCTTCAGATAGGCGGAGCAGTTGCGGGCTAGAATTCTCCGACAAGGAGACTCGATTCAGTTTCGGTGATTCTAGCAGACATGGTACAGAGCACATGTTCTCCGACGAGGAGACCCAGTTCAGTTCATACTCATACCCTTTAGTTCCTCCTAACCAGCATGACAAGAGAAGCGATGTCCTCAAGAGGCAACAAGCAGAGTTTGCGTTGAGTTGATATTGTTAGTAGAGTCAAGATTTATGTGACAAAGTGATTTCTTTCTATTTGTCTAAACTGAGCATTGCGTGCTCCAGCTTGAGGAGTGTTAGAGTATGCACCATATGTATACATGGGTGATTGGATCCCTCTAGAGTCTAATTACCATATCCACATGTTTAGTCACATATCTACTATGAGTAGGCCGTGGACTTACTGGTGGGGCGACATAAGAAGCGCCACACCACCTATAACAGATGACAAAGAGAATTTAATATATATACGACCCTTGAGAGGCCTTCTCCTGTGGTTCCTTCATGCTCCTTATTGAGTAGGGTTCCACGTAAAATCATAGTGTTCTTCTACATTCTATACTTCTTTATCTCCGACGTGCAACCACATTATACGTATAAAACATGATATCTATAGCATGCTATTATATGGATGGAGCCGATAAGCTAGCCCCTCATAGCCCCTCACCATAGGAAAAATAAATATGTTGTTTCCAATTCTAATGTTGAACCCGGAGTAAAGTATAATGGCTTATAGCCTGATAGGATTTCAAAGTTGTGGAAGGAAATTAGAGTATCTTCTTGAGCATTGAATCTGCGATAGGAAAGAATGCACTGATTTATTATTGCTTTAGAGCCCTCTTATACAAGGGATGAGTCTAGGACTTTGGAGAAAATTAAGTACATAGCCTTAGGAGGAGAGTTCAGAGGTTAGGACGAGCTTACATAAAAGCTCAAAAGCTAAAAAAATGAAATAGATCAATTCTTTCACATTCCCATCAAGTTAGTGCATATACATCAATCATGCCCAACTTCAAACCAATAAATGGATGGCGCTTCTGAGGATGTGCTTTTGATAAAAATATCAGCAAGCTCTCTCAAAAAAAATATCAGCAAGCTGAAGTTCGGGTGAGAAGTACACTTTCATAATCTTCTTTCAGCAAACTGATATCCAATATATTGACCATATCCTTAAATTTCATCGAAATTTGACGAAAATGGCCGACATTTCAGCAAATGTGAGCGGTCGACAATAGAAATCCTGACTGAAATTTGGCTCGAATTTTGAACAAAAAATTACTGAAATCTAGTTTCGGTCTGTCACCGAAACGTTGATTGAAACCAATATTTAGGACCATACTAACGAAAATTAACCACAATAAGTTCGGGACACAAAGGAATGGGCGCCACAGTAGAAAAGTAAAGCACCTCCAAAAAGGAACTTCACTCTAGATCAAGCAACAAAAACATGCATTTTTGCTTTGCCAAGTAACAAAATTTCTTCCAACATAGCAAATTAAACATCACAGAAACACAAAAAATATGAATAAAATCCGATAAATAAGGGGCTCATCTTATGAGATACATAGCATTCGCAGATTAAAAATTTTGATTGCAACATGAAATCAAATGAACATGAAAAATATTCCCACATCGTATTTTGTGAACCACATGAGAAAGAGAATTATACCTTTGATGTGTATAGTTCAAAGAAAGAGACTTCCTAATTCAAGTACAATCCAAGAGCACTACACTCACAGGTGGGATGATGAATCATAATTGTGGAGAAAGATAAGAAAACATAATATTTGATGCTAACGGAAAATTACATAAAAGTACCCTGAGGGATTACAACTAAATATAAAAAAATAAAGCTGTCTCAAATACTCCCCTCAAGTTGGAGCATATCTGTCAATCATGCCCAACTTAGAGATTATCCACGAGAGGTGTTTTCTAAGTAGCGCCTTCGTGAATACATCTACAAGCTACAAATCGGTGGAGATATGTGGAGTAGTGATCTTCCCTCCTCGTATAGCATCATGAACAAAGTGGCAGTCAATCTCAATGTGCTTGGTCTACTCATGGAAAACAAGATTCATAGCAATGTATGTAGCAAACTCATCGTCACTGTTGGAGTATTTGCTTATATGTGTCACTTATGTGCGAGATGGGTGAATGAATCCCTTAAGGATCCATTTTCCTCATCTAGAGTTTAGTACCACATCTACCGTCTGTGGGATGTGGACACTCGGTAGGGGCTATAAACTATCAGTCATTGTATCCGATGAGAAAAGCAATAGACTATCAACCCTTTGACGCGTTCTCTCGTAGTTTCATCCTGCTCCTTAGCGAGTAGGGTTCTACGTTAAGTACCTTAGTTCATGTTTTATCTTTCTGTATTTCTAGTTCATGCTTTGTTTCTCATTTCGCTTCCTCATTCCTATTTTCTAACATGGTATTAGAGTAGGTCGATTCTCGAGCATTTTTTTCTTTGTTTTGTTCAAGATTTGAGATTATCGAATTCAAGATTCAACTTCTGGAGATTTTCTGTCGTCATTCTGATAAAGCAATCCTCGCTTGGGCATGCACATCTAGGGTTTCTTGAACCCTACTAGCCGCTAGTCCCAGATCTATCAGCGCAGCCCTTCATCTCCCTTACGACGCGGGCAGCCGCATCTTCAGGCTGGCAGAAGAGCACCTCCTCCCTCTCTCGATCCTCTCTGAACTTCGTAGATCCAGTGCTTTCCTCCTCCTCAAGTCTCGCGGCTCCTCGCACATGCGGCAAAGTTGGTACCCAACTGAGAACCCAGAGGCCGCACCTCCCTGTCGAAGAACCTAGGCGGTGCACCGCCTCGCGAATCTCCTTCCAGACCTCCAGGAGGAGCTCCAGTGCTCCTGGAGGAACAACCCCACGGCAGCATCGAATCCAACCGGCGGTAATTACCGCTACCTGACAGCGGCATCCAAGGCGGAGCCCTCCTCCTCGCGCAAGGAACTCGCCTCCAGGACGAGCACCTCGCGCCGCCCCTCCAGACCTGCACCGCCCCCAATGGGGCATGGTCACTTGCAGCGGCGATCTGGAGCCTCTCCAATTCCTCGATCTCCTCCAACGGCAAGGGCAGCGACCCTTCGAGTTGTAAAGGGTTCCCCGATGGGAACCCTAACTAGTGGGATCCAGATTTAAAAAAAGGGAGTGAGCTTTTAAAGACGAAATGGGATTTCGTGTTAAAAAATGGTGTGTAAATGGTTTAAAAAAATTTGAATTTTAGAAAAGGCGAGTACAATTAAAAAGCCATACGCAAAAGATAAAAAATATTTTTGCAAAAAAATCGTAAAAAATGATGAGAAGGCTACAAAGCTTGAGGAGGAGTGTTAGAGTATGCACCGTATGTATAGATGGGTGATAGGATCCCTCTAGGGTCCAATTACCCTATCCACAGGTTTAGTCCCATATCTACTATGAGTAGGCCTTGGTCTTACTGGTGGGGCTACATAAGAAGCCCTACACCACCTGTAACAGATGACAAAGAGAATTCAATATATATACGACCCTTGATAGGCCTTCTCTCGTGGTTCCATCATGCTCCTTAGTGAGTAGGGTTCCACGTAAAATCATAGTGTTCTTCTACATTCTATACTTCTTTATCTCTGATGTGCATCCACATTATACGTATAAAACATGATATCTATAGCATGCTATTATATGTATGGAGCCGATAAGCTAGCCCCTCATAGCCCCTCGCTAAAGGAAAAATAAATATGTTGTTTCCAATTCTTATGCCGAACCCGGAGTAAAGTATCATGGCCTATAGCTTGATAGGATTTCGAAGTTGTGGAAGGAAATTAGAATATCTTCTTGAGCGTTGAATCTGTGATAGGAAAGAATGCACTGATTTATTATTGCTTCAGAGCCCTCTTATACAAGGGATGAGTCTAGGACATTGGAGAAAATTAAGAACATAGCCTTAGGAGGAGAGTTCAGGGGTTAGGATGAGCTTACATAAAAGCTCAAAAGCTAAAAAATGAAATAGATCAATTCCTTCACATTCCCATCAAGTTAGTGCATATACATCAATCATGCCCAATTTCAAATCAATAAATGGATGGCGCTTCTGAGAATGTGCTTTTGATAAAAATATCAGCAAGCTCTCTCAAAAAAAATATCAGCAAGCTGAAGTTTGGGAGAGAAGTACAATTCATAATCTTCTTTCAGCGAATCGATATCCAATATATTGACCATATCCTCAAATTTCGTCGAAATTTGACGAAAATGGCCAATATTTCAGCAAATGTGAGATGTCAACAGACTGAAATTTGGCTCATCCGCATATCTCCACCGATTTTCAGCTTGTAGATATATTCACGAAGGCGCTACTTAGAAAACACCTCTCGTGGATAATCTCTAAGTTGGGCATGATTGACAGATATGCTCCAACTTGAGCGGGAGTATTTGAGACAGCTTTGTTTTCTTAAATTTAGTTGTAATCCCTCAGGGTACTTTTACGTAATTTTTCATTAGCGAGTGCTCTAGGGTTCTGGTTTATATAAGAACTCCTAAACCTCTTGAATAAAATCAAATATTATGTTTTCTCATCTCTCTCCACAATCATGATTCATCATAATGAGTGCAGTGTTGTTGGATTGTACTTGAATTAGGAAGTCTCTTTCCTTGAACTATACACATCAATGGTATAATTCTCTTTCTCATGTGGTTCACAAAATACGGTGTGGGAATATTTTTCATGTTCATTTGATTTCATGTTGCAATCAAAATTTTTAATCTGCGAGTGCTATTTATCTCATACAATGAGCCTCTTATTTGTCGAATTGTATTCATATTTTTCGTGTTTCTGTGATGTTTAATTTGCTATGTTGGAAGAAATTTTGTTACTTGGCAAAGAAAAAAAGCATGTTTTTGTTGCTTGATCAAGAGTGAAGTTCCTTTTTGTAGGTACTTTACTTTTCAATTGTGACGCCCATTCCTTTGTGTACCAAACCTGTTGTGGTTAATTTTCATTAGTATGGTCCTGGATATTGGTTTCAGTCAACAACGTTTCGGTGATAGACCGAAATGAGATTTCCGAAAAAATTCGATTAATAAATTCCTGAGTTCATGTTTCATCTTTCTGTATTTCTAGTTCATGCTTTGTTTATCATTTCGCTTTCTCATTCCAATTTTCTAACATGGTATTAGAGAAGGTCGATTCTCGAGGATTTTTTTCTTTGTTTTGTTCAAGATTCGAGATTATCGAATTCAAAAGTCAACTTCTGGAGATTTTCTGTCGTCATTCTGACAAAGCAATCCTTGCTTGGGCACGCACATCTAGGGTTTCCTAAACCCTACTAGCCGCTAGTCCCAGATCTACCAGCGCATCCCTTCATCCCCCTTACGACGCAGGCAGCCGCATCTTCAGGCAGGTAGAAGAGCACCTCCTCCCTCTCTCGATTCTCGCTGAACTTCGTAGATCCAGTGCTTTCCTCCTCCTCAAGTCTCACGGCTCCTCGCGCAGGCGGTAAAGTTGGTACCCAACTGAGAACCCAGAGGTCGCACCTCCCTTTCGAAGGACCTAAGCGGTGCACCGCCTCGCGAATCTCCTTCCAGACCTCCAGGAGGAGTTGCAGTGCTCCTGGAGGAACACCCCCACGGCGGCATCAAATCTCAGTAGGCGGCAATTGTCGCCACTTGACAGCGACATCCAGGGCGGAGCCCTCCTCCCTGCGCAAGGAACCCACCTCCAGGACGAGCACCTCGTGCCGCCCCTCCAGACCGGCACCGCCCCCGATGGGGCATGGTCACTTGCAACGGCAATCTGGAGCCTCTCCAGTTCGTCAATCTCCTCCAACAGCGAGGGCAACGACCCTTCGAGTTATAAAGGGATCCCTGATGGGAACCCTAACTAGTGGGAGCCTGATTTAAAAAAGGGGCTTTTAAATCCCAAATGGGATGCCGTGTTAAAAAATGGTGTGTGAATGGTTCAAAAAGAATTGAATTTCTTTTTTTTTGAAAGTTTTCCAATTAGGGGGTAGTACTCGATGGTACCCTCCCCATCAAAAGTTTATTGCTAACAAAAGTCGAAAGTAAGGAAGTTACAGAACTAAAGAATAAACTAACCCACCCTTATAAAAACAAACGAACCCACCCTTACAACACAAAAGCGCTACAGTATCCAGTCTTCAACGGGCCTTTTCGCAAGGAAGGTCACGTTCTCCTCATAAAATCTTTGCCCGGAGAAAAGCAGATCGTTTCTGCCACGCCAAATCGCCGAAAGATAGGCCATCGGAAGAAGGCGATCTGTCCTTGGTCTTTCCTTGTTCAGGTGGAACAAATTCCAGAATGATTGAAAGTCATCAAAGCGGCACCAAGGAATCTCTGAGTTCAGCCAGATCTGAGAAACCACAGGACATGCAAAGAAGAGGTGATCAGTGGTTTCAATCGCATTGTCACAGATCCCACACTTGTCCGCAATTATTCCCAAAAGTTTGACGCACCGGTCGCGAGTCAAGAGTCGCTTGCGTCGAAAAAGCCATAAGAAAATCCCCACTCATTTCGGAAGGCGAAGTGACCAAATTGTTGCGCAATCCCTGTTCAAGGACTCCGAGTTCGCCGGGGCGGTCTGCAGATAGCCCCATAGGCCCCCTTCACCGAGAAAGGCCCAGCTTTCCAGCTCCAGTGATCTCTTCCCACAGTGGGAGCACCCACATTCCTCACGGCCTCAAGGAGATCCAGAAACTCATCGAGTCTTCTGTCGGAGAAGTTGGCGGAGAAGGTGGGGCACCAAGAACCATCAACCCAGCAGCACGCCACTGAGCAAAGCTTGTCATTTGCCAAGGCAAATAAGCGGGGAAAGCAAGAACATAAGGTGCCCGTCCCCGACCAATAGTCCATCCAAAAAGCAGTCATTTCTACCCCCAGCACCGGCTTGAATAGCAGAAGATCTTTCAAGAAAGATTTCATTACGCCCCTCCAGAAAGGCGTAATGGTCTTGCTACAAATATGCTGCGATAGTGGCATGCCCTTCACACCATAGATCTCGCGGATCGCCAAAACAACGAGGTCATTACTCGGGCCCCAAACCCTGCTAGCCCATTTGAGCAGCATTGCCTCGTTCAATTCCTCCAAGGATCTAATACCCAGCCCCCCCCCCCCCCAATCCTTGGAGTGTTGGATATCCTCCCAGCTGACCAAGTGGATTCCTCCCCGACCAGTGGCTCTGTTGCCCCAAAGAAAGTCGCACATCTTCTTTTCCAACCTTGCGCGAATCCCCTTCGGAATCTTGCGAGAAGCAAGGAAATAAACTGGAATGACCGACAATACGGCCTTGAGAAGAACCAATCTTCCTCCTTTAGAAAGAAAGTTAGCTTTCCATCCTGCCAATCTCGAATCTAACTTCTCCACCACTTTCAGCCAATCGCGGAGCCGCGCCCTCCCCAAAGTCAGAGGCATCCCCAGGTAGTCAATAGGGAAGTCAACGCTCGCAGAACCCAAAGCAGTACACAAACCTTCGACCAAAAGCTCTGCCGCACCAAAAGGAACAAAAGTGGATTTTTGTCGTTCTTGCATAAGCCTGAAAGCTCAGAGAAAATTTCAAGCGTTGTGGCCATGCCAGTGGCTTCCTGGACCACCCCCCCCCCCCAATGAGGAAAAGGGTGTCGTCCGCGTATTGGATAATAGGAACCCTCAGATCGCCCCTAGTGTAGCAGTCAGAAAGACCATGATCAACCACGCCCTTGGCCATATCAGCGAGGATATCCGCCGCCAGAATGAACAGCAAAGGAGCAAGTGGGCATCTCTGGCGCACATCTCTTTGTGGTTGGATCCAACCCCCATCGGGTCTGCCATTGATAAGAATCGAAAACGAGGTCGTGGTAATACAACGCCTCATCCAGGAAATCCAAACATCATGGAAGCATAATCTCTTCAAAACCGACCATAAAAATCTCCAATCAAGGCCATCGAAAGCCTTGGCAAAATCCACCTTCCACAAGATGGCATTCGCTCCCCGCCTGCGCCAATCCGCAATGAGTTCCGACGCAAGAGTTGTGCAATCCGAAATCTGACGACCCGGGATGAAAGCGGATTGAGCCGGCGAAACCAAGTCACCAATAACGCTAACCAGCCTTGAGGCAAGGACTTTGGCGATAATAAGATAAAGAGCATTTGAAATAGCAATTGGGTGATAATCCCCAATCGAGCTCGACGAAATCCGCTTGGGAATGAGCACAAGCAGCGCCCTGTTAATACGATCAAAACCCCGATTCCCACGGTAGAATTACATCATCACTTCGAGCACCTCCTGTCCAACGAGGTCCCAGAAGTCCCTATAAAAAGAAATAGGAAAGCCGTCAAGGCCAGGGGCGGCGTCGAGGTTCAGATCCCAAACAGCATCTTTAATCTCTTCAAGGGAAACATCACGGATTAGAAGGTCGGAGGAGGGTGTTTCCACAAGCCTGGAGCCGCGCCACAACCATCTCCAAACCCGCGGGATCCTAGAAGAAAATTTGTCTCTGAAATGATCAGCAATCGTGCATCCCATTTCCTTGTTTCCCTCGGTCGTAACCCCATCAATAGTGATAGAACGAAGAGCATTACATATGTATCTACCGTTAGCAATTCGATGGAAGAAAGCGGTGTTTGCATCTCCCTCTTTAAGCCAAGAAGTCCTCGAGCGCTGATGCCATTCAGTTACGCGTTTCTTGTCCTCCAAGGCCACAGTCTTTTGCGCCGCCAGCCGCTCCTCCTGTTCTAAAGAGGAAAGGTTTCTCTCATCCTCTAAGGCGTCCAACCTACGAATGACCTCCTCAGCATTCTTTCTCGCCGCGCACCTAGCAGCTCTAGAATCTCGTTTGAACTTAGCCAGCATGCTCCGCAGAGAGGTTAATTTTTGAGAGAATTTATTAGCAACAGAACCCGAAGTCGCCGTCGAAGACCAGTGCGAGGTCACCAACTCCTTGAAGCCGTCTTCCAAAAGCCAACACTTCTCGTATCAAAAGAAGCCACGTTGGGTCGTGTCCGACCCAGAGCACCACAGGATAGGGTTATGATCAGAGCAGGATCTTGGTTTGGCCATCACTGACGCCAAAGGATAAGTTTCCAATAGTTCATTAGAGGCAAAGAAGTGGTCAAGCCTTGAGTGCGACCTGGAGTTCCTCCAAGTGTATTTTACATCGGGGGCGTCCATGCATTCAAGGCCCAGCGAGTTAATTGTGTCCATAAAGAGATCGGAGCCTGTATCTTGCCCACCTCTCCCCCCAGGCCTATCGGAGGAAAGCAAGGTGACGTTAAAATCGCCCCCCACCAGCCAAGGGGTCCCATCAATGACCCTCCCTGCATCAAGCAAGTCCTGCCACAGCTCCCCCCTCGACACACCATCACAAGGGCCGTAGACGCAAGAGACCGCCAAAAGATTAGAGGAGAGGGAGTTAGCCAATACCACCGTTAGGACATGCTGACCCCGAGTTTCTGAGATAAAAGACCAAGAAGTCGAGCGCCAAGCCACCAGCAAACCCCCAGACGTCCCTGATGCCTCCAGAAACTTGAAATGGTTCAGGCCCCCTGCGTCGCATGAACGCCAAAGAGTATCCGAGAAGGAGGACATCTTCGTCTCTTGAAGGACTATATCGCAGTCCCATTCTGAGAGTCTAGAACCCATAATTCTCGCTTATCCTTATCTCCCAAACCACGAATGTTCCATGAGAGAATTTTCATTTGGAAGTTTCGAAGGCCCCTTGCAGTGAGGCGACACCTGCCGCCGCCGCCACATTGCTCTTGAGTGTGCTCTCCAAAACACTTGATCTCGTCCTTGATTTTCTTCTATATCTTTTCCCGCTCCTTCTATCGCTCGTGCTTGCCGCCACTTCAATTGACGGGGAGCAGTCGAACCAAGTAGCACTCTCGTCTTTGTTTTCCAAAACCGTTAAGGAGCTGGAAGAAGGTAACATCAGTCTGGAGGAAGCCGCCTCCCGAGACTCACCGTGGGGAATGGGCTTTGGATGGGGAGAAAACTCCTACGTCGTTATCGGGCGAGCTTGGGTAGCCAAGTTCAAGAGGTCATCCGAGTTCGTAAAAGAACGAAAGACATTAGAGGGGACCGTGCCCGAAAAGCATCTAAACGGATCTGAATCGATCGAAGAATTGCCCAAAATACCCGGCATAGAGTCCGTAAAAGCAATCCGACCCGGGAAGCTTGGAGTGGAGCCCGCGAATCGCCCCTCGGAGGAAGAGAAGATCAGGTTGTTAACCACGTCACCATGCAAAAAGAACGCTCTTGACAGGGGATTCGGCTGACGAGAAGTCCCCACCAAGCGCCGCAATGCTTCATCTCCCGAGGCTCTTCCATCGAGGGCATGTCTCGGAAGATTAACCGCCAGCGTGGGAGACACCGCGTCTGTTGGCCTTTCGTCATGCTCCGACAAGGAAACTAACCGTGGCCACCCGAGACCCGGCGGAGGCAGCGGTTCATCAATGGAGAGCTCGATCAAGAAGGAGAATCGTCCAACCTGCAAATTCGTGAACTTGCTTCTGCCGCCAAGCTTGTCCAGAAAGGACTTTGAACATTCGAAAAGTATCTTCGTCTCCTCCACCACAGAACCCGGTCGAAGACCATCATCGAGAACCTGCTGAACGAAACCCCAACGGTCAAGCGCTCCACGAAGGCAAGAGAGCGTTCGAGAAAGAAGGGGAACTCCTCTAACCGTAGCCATGCAGACCTCAAGCTGCGAGCATCCTCCATTTGCAAAACGAGGTCTTCTCCAGAGAACATTTTCCACATCTCCGTTTCGAAGCAAACGATCCAACTGAGGTTCCGTTAAACCCCTAGCGCAGCAATGTCTGTCGTCGAGCATCACGACGTCGCTCGTAAATAATGGACCCAAAAACCGCGAATATGTGAGAGGATCTTCTCCAAGTGTATAGCTCCACCGGTGGATTGACCTATACCCACATGCACCTCCGATGAGACGCGGTTAGCTTTCCTGTCGGAAACCATAGAAGCTTCATTAGGGGAACTGCGAGCACGTAAGAAATCTCCTTCAATGAGCGCGGTTTTGCCTCCCCCCGTGTCTTTTTTCACCACTTCCGCAAAGGAAGGTCCCCCGCTAGTCACCGTCGAGGAGTGATGTCTCGAACAGGAGCCAACAGCAAACGACATCAATAAGGCTGGCCGCGCCGCCTTAGCTTTGCATGCAGCCATGCGATGACCAATGCAGCCGCAAGAAAAACACCTTGGAGGGAGGCGACAAGACGAAGCTTCGTGCCCTCTTTCACCGCAGCGGAAACAACGGCGACCAGGCTTCCTGTGAGAAACCAAGCTCCACCCACCAAGACCGTCATCGCTGCCTCCGAAGCCCGCGTCGAGGATCTCTTTCCCTTTCGCCGTTGTTGCTCCCTCCACAGCGCCTTTCGCTCTCCACACCGCACCCTTCGCTCTCCACATCGCTCTCTTCCCGTTCTATCGAGATTTTTTTGAATTTTTGAAAAGGCGCGTACAATTAAAAAGCCATAAGCAAAAGATAAAAAAAATTGTTTTTGCAAAAAAATCGTAAAAAATGATGCAAATGCTACAAAAAATGATGATTTAAAAAATGATTGAGAAAACCGAAAAAAATAAATTACTATCGACTAAGTGATTCATGTTTTCTCCCCATTTCTCTTGTCTTATCCCAACATAGTCGATGACATATATTCCGACTAGTATGGGAGAAAGGGGGCATATGTGTAGAGTCACAAGTCTATTCTAGATTCAGATGACAGATTCCAGACCAGCCAGTTTCAAACTCTACAGTTGTTCAGACTCAACGATCAGGTTCCGAGTCTTCAGATTCAAATGCGTACATGTATGTGGTCTTCTTTTCAGGTGCGCACATGTATACCATCATTGTTTATGGTACCCATCTTTTGTGTTTCGGCCAGAGTTTTCATGTGGTTTCATAGGGACTCCATAGTAGAGTATCATTCTCTGTGCCAGAAGGGAGAGACCCGATTCTCCGACAAGGAGACTTCTTCAAACTTCATTCTTAAGCGATCGTGAACTCCGGTACGAGATCCTTCCGAGGTTCGTATGAGAGAGAATCCACTTTGAGGTCCCTATGAGAGAGACCCATCTTCAGAGATCTACGTACGGATAATTAGCGATGCTCTTTTCGGTCCCTTCAGAGATGGAGCACTTGTCCACATTGTTGAGGCAGGCCAGAGTACTCCGACGAGGAGACTCATTTCGGTTCCAGTGACTCTGATATGCGCAATACATAGCACATGCTCTCCGATGAGGAGATTCAGATTGACTCACACTCCAGCCCATTCGTCCTCCTCACCTGCACGGCATGAGAAGCAACGTCCTCGACAGCAGCTGGCAGTTGTGCACGTTGAGATGATATTGTCTGTAGTGTTATGTAACGTCAGTTGAGATTTCTTTCTGTTTGTCCAACTTGAGCATTGCATGATCCAGCTTGAGGTGGAGTGTTGGACTATTTGTCTATATGCGTCACTTATGTGGGAGATGGGTAAATGGATCCCTCCACAATCCATTTACCTCATCCAGAGTTTAGTCCCACATCTACCGTCTGTGGGATGTGGAGACTCAATGGGGGCTATATAGACCCCCACACCCATTGTATCCAATGAGACAAGCAATAGACTATCAGCCATTTGCGTTCTCCCGTGATTTCATCATGCTACTTAGGGAGTAGGGTTCCATGATAAATCCTTGAGTTCATGTTTTATCTTTTTGTACTTCTAGTTAATGCTTTGTTTATCATTTCTCTTCCGCGTTCCCATTCTCTAACAGTCGCAATATAGAGGACAAGAGTAGTGACCCGTCATCAAATTCACATAGGAAAGAGAGTAACCAAGTAATCCCACAGGTAGCCTGAGCAATAACCATGTATTCTCGGTATGCTTCTTTCTTTGCCAAGTGACAAGATTTCCACCAACCATGATAGCATATTCTGTAGTGGAGCGAGGATTCTTAGGTGAACTAACATAATCTACATTAGCATAAGCAGATATAACAGTATAGCCATTGACCCCATAGAAGAGGCTTCGTCATTGTGATTCCTTCAAGTAGGGTAGAATGTGAAAAACATCATATCAACGACTATAAAGCGATTTCTCCACGAGTTGGCTGGCTCTGCTGACGACATAAGATATATTCGACCTAGTGATAGCAAGTGATGCAGCATGATTCCACCTTTTAGTTAACATTTTTTATTTTAAATTTTATCTAATTATGTAAAAAGGCTCATAGCGAGGCCGAAAGCGGTGTTTGGTGTTTGGCGATATTAGGGGGAGGGTGGGGCGAGATCTGGAGGCGAGGTGGCGAGGGAGGAAGGCGGAAGCAAGGCGAGGCCGCTGGGGGGGGAACCGCAGACGCCGGCGGCGCAGGCGGGGCGGTCGGTCGGGGGCTGGGTGGAAGCGGGTGCGAGCCGGGGACAGCCACGCGGATATCTGGGACGGTGGGAGGTCGGGCGGCGGGCACGGGGGTCAAGGGGAACGCTGGAGGGGGGGAGAGGCGGACGCGCGGGGAGGGGAGGGAAGGAGAGGCGGTGACGGCGTGGGGAAGTCGTAGGCCCGTAGGCGGGAGGCGGCAAGAGGGAGGCGCGGGGCGATGGCGCGCGCGAGGGGAGGGTGGTGAGCGGCTGGCCGAGGGGCAATCCGGCGAGGGGAAGAGGCGGCGCCGTGAAGAGAGGGGGAGGGGGAGGGTTTTAGGGCTCGGGTGGGAGAACACGGGAGAGAGAGGGGGAAAGGGGGGGCGTGGGATTCGTCATTTAGTCCTTAGTTTCAATTGTTAGGACGCCTTTAGTTCATTACTCATTTAGGTTGCATCAGCAAGGTAAAGCAGTTTGCCAACTAACCCTCTTTATCATGTAGTATCTTCAAATGCAGGATCAGTTGAAGCAGAGTGCTTCCTTGGGTCTGCAAGGATACCAGAAGGCTTGCATCCAAGTAGTACAGCCTCACTTAGGAATGTCTAAACAGTACTTCCTCTGCATATGCAAAGGAAGTAGAGGAGTTGGCCAAGATCCTTCATGACAAAGACCTTCTTAAGGAAAGCCTTGATCTCTAATATGCCTTCCTCATCATCACCAGTGACAACTATATCATCAACATAAATTGTAAATATGATAGTACAAGTGGCTTTCGTCTAACAAAAATAGAGTAATCAGATGTTGTTCTCTATTGAGTCTATCAAACCATTCCCGAGGACTCAGCTTTAGGCCATAGATGGCCTTGCGAAGTTGGCACACACACATACTCCCCCTCGACTTCATAACCTGGAGGTTGCATCATGTAAACCTCCTCCTCAAGATCTTAATAATGGCCTCAAATTTCAGTGAAATTCGGTCGAATTTCTGTCAAATATCGATATCCAGTCGAAATCGAAATTCGACTGAAATGACCGAAATGATCGAAATATGGGGGTGCTCGTACAAAAAATGACCGAAATTCCAGTCGAAATTACACTGAAATTCTGTTTTGGTTAATACCGAAATGGTGACCGAAACTAACATTTAAGGCCTTGATCTCAATAAGGAAAGCATTCTTCACATCAAGATAAAAAATACACCATCTCTTATTGGCAGCATTGAAAGATAGTGTGAATAGAGCCCATCCTTATTACTGGGGAGAAAGTCTCGAAGTAGTTAACCTCATAAGTGTGTGTAAATCCTTCCACAACCAGTCATGCTTTCAATCTCTCAATGGATCCATCAGGTGATTGTTTGGTCGTGAAGACCCATCTGTAGGCCACTGGTCAAATTCCCATGCGGTACGATACTAGGTCTCATATTCCCCTTGATGTGAGAGCATTATTTCCTCATCTATCGCATGTCGCCGGCCATAATCAAGTAAAGCACTGTGATGATCCTCGGGAATAAAAAGTCATGAGTGCATATGCATATCTCTTGTCAAAGATTGATAAGCTAGAAAGAAAAGTGAAATGAGACAAAGGGTGGAAAGAGCATTACCTCTTTGTTCTGAAAGAGCTATGGGAGGCTCCTGAGGAGCATGGCCTCAAATTTCAACGAAACTCCACGAATTTCTCCGAAACTTTCATTTCTCTAGGTCACCGAAATCAAAAAGATGCCTTAATTCTTATTTCTTTTCCACAATTTCAGCAAAATATCAGTGAAATGTTAGCGAAATTTCATCGACACCATTCGTTTTCATTGGAATTAACATATATTAATAAATTTTCACCTAATTATTTCCCGATGTGTTGAGTTATTAAAGTGCTTTGCATCGTTAGAAGAAGTTTCTTTAGTTAGTTTCTAAAATCCAAATCAAATCAATTAGACACATGATTTAAGAGTTAAATTCAAGTTTTAGCTGAAGACCGTTATTTTTTTCTTTATTTATTTTGATATATATGTTTTGATTAGTAGTTATTATATGTGTCACCTCATTCTCATTGGCGAGGTGATTTAGCATATAGTTACGATTATAAGAAAACACATTACTAAGCATATCGACATGTATGATGATTATGGCACTAATAATACTTCAAAACTTATAATTGCAATACTATTTAACAAATAAGTGGGCTTTTCTATTTAATTCATTAACATAAGAATGTTAAACCCTTAGTTTTTGGAAAAAGACAAGTTTAGAGTCATTTCCAAGATTTTCGTGATTACAACAATATTCTTTGAAAATTCTCTTTCTAGACTCCGACGAAATGAAACTGAAATCCAAAATTTAAGGCTTTACGTTCTTGCGACTCCTCTCTACTACAAGGCGTATGTATGATTGTGCGAGTGCTACGTTGTTAGCAACCTTCGAAATCTTGTGACTAACTATTTGCCAACTATCAAGTTGGATATAGATTGTATTTGTGAATGCTAGTTAGTTTCTTGGTGTTAATTAATTTGTTCATGTCTTGTATAGCATATATATTACGATTACAAGCTATACAATGCATCTATCAGACAAACATGTTAAAAAGATTCGAGTTTGTGTGTGTATGTCTTATTTTAATTTTAAAGTATTTTGATTAGATACAAGTTATAAGCTATCATTTTGATCTTCACTTTCATACATAAGATATCATTTTACTAGTACTCTTTGTTGGCCTATGTTTTTCTCTTTTATTATAGCACGTGTCTCCATTTTATTCGTATTCAAGAGGTGAAACTAATAGCTTCCAATTTCGGTTCCAAATCTAATTCTGAATCTGAGCGGTATATTGCTTTTTTATTGATGGGGCGATTGGATGGAAATGTAATGATCATGTTAATATCTTACTATTACTAAATAATAGAGGGTAGAGCCTTTTGACTCTCTCTTCTTTCTTCAATGTCGAATAGGACTTTTTTTAAGAAAGGTCGAATAGGACTTGATCTTTAATAATATGGAATTATCTCTCTTGATAATTACCATCAATTATCTTGGGACAATTATCAAATAATTCTACTAATTAATAAATCAAAATCATCCATCCAAAATAAAATGTAAATTCAATCTACATTTATTTAGTGGAGAATGTAATTCGAATTAACATCAACACTAATTACTATGTTCTTTAACATAAATCCTGGTAATATATATCATATATATAGTACTTTTAATTATTACGGATCTATATATATCAATTAAATGCCAACCATAGGAACCGTATTTTCACATATTCCCATATAATTAATCGTTGATAGTAACAATTATTATTTTGATTATCAATTTCTCAATATACAACTATTAATCTAATTGGGACTAGTGTAATGCACTCACAAATACATGGAGATAATAGCATGGAGATTGTATAGACCCCACGTATAGCAAATTGATATTTAGATTATATTTAATATCAGGATTCAAACCACTTTGAGTTATCTGATTAAATAGAATATTAAACTAATTTCTTCAACTATGTGGATCTAGAATATGGTTCTATAATTTACTCAAATTAGTTATCATTCATAAATCCTTTAAGTTGAGTTACTAAATATATTCGATCTAACCACTCCATCAGAATGGAAGTTTCATGGTATACAATTTACTATAATCGCATCAACCTCAAGCATTTCTGATACTCATGCAGCCGGCATATTGGAAGACTTCGAAATCCCTAAAGTTCAATCTCATATGTAGTAGTCTCCTTCAACGATTTATTATTAGCTTTCTCAATCGATCATGAGTGCAATATAATTAATGTTTTCTATAAGCATAAATCCATATTCTTGAATTCTTATCTTATATAATAAATAAAATGAGCATTAATGAAATTTATTATAGCCCCAATATCTCATTTACGAGCTCCCATATTCCACTACAGTAAGTAAAAACTTGTAATGATTCCTTTAGGAGATCATACATCTCATACTCCCTTGTATGCACACCAGCTCAATGATATTTAGACCTTGTCAGGCCATCAATATATTTGTCTGCCAAATATACATACTCAGATATATAGAAGCATAAATGTCACCAGTTAAAAGATGCATGCCAGTTCATGACAGTATATATAATACGGGTCTTTATCATATCAAAGTCATCAAGTTAACTCTTTAACTTGACTCATCTGACATATCTGAATCTCTATTCCTATGCAAAGGACTTGCATCAAGAGTGTCATTAGATATCAGTTTTGGAGAAGATTGGCATCTCTTCTCACATTACATCTCTTTCTTGATTCCTTGAATATCACTTTCCAATGCTAGTAGTGTCTTCGATATACACTCTTTAGATCTACAACACTACATCGGCCTCTACAATCTAACTTTTTGGATCAACAGTTGTATGATATCAAGATGGCTATGTTATATATATATATATATTTGTACTGAGGGACCGTATTATTAATGCGAACTTCTTTCTATTTTATTTCATATCTGTAATGATATAATTCACAATACCAATATTGTGTAATGGCTCGTCATGAGCTCACATGTCCAACGCATATCACGTAATAGAGCGCATGCTTTCAATGAAGTTAGCATAGTCTACGTCATAATAAGAATGAACATCTAAATTATCGTGGTAGGTATAAAAGAGCCATGTTCTAAATGAGCTCTTAAAATAATATAGTATAAGTTATACATCCTACCAACTTTGTATCACAGATTCTGCATGTGATGTTGCCCTCAAAGTTCATAATGTTAGAAGTCGTTGATAGTTTAAGGTAGACCTGGCCAAAATGCGGGTTGGGACGGCCCATGGGCCGAGTCGAACGAGCCGAGGTTCAAAAACCTCTGTCCAAAGCCCGCCATGGGCCGACCCATGACCCATTTCGTTCTTTTTCCATTGAATTTTTTTAATGGTATTTAATATGTATATATATATATATATGATTTTATTAGTACCATTTATACTTTATATAATTGATATAAGTAGTTTACATGTTACTTGACATGTAAACTATTAAACTTTATTTAAAACTAGTGTCACATATAAAAACTTGAAGTGTATTATATTGATCAATGTATTATTCAGCTTATATCTATATATTTTTATTTTTTGCAAGTCGGGTCGGGTCGGCACATGCCCAATCTCCTAGCCCAAGCCTGGCCCATGAGCGGGCCAGGCAGGCTAGGCAGGCACCCCCAGCCCGTTGGCCAGGTCTAGTTTAAGGGGGACAGGCATTGCTTGGAAGAGCTCCCACTTTCCTTTTATCCCTTAGATTAAGGGCAGACATGTGCATTTTTTTTCTTCTACAGATTAATAGTACATGCTCGTACTTGGTCCTGTCCTATGAGTATATGCATACCCTATCTACGTAAAGGATTGGACTCTGGTCTGAACTTCGTGATGTTAGAAGAACCATGCCTCGAGTGGAATGGTTGATCGGAGGCAACTTTAATGTGTGACTTGTTTCTTCAGATTGCCCTTGTCTACATAGTGTTCAGGATCCAGGTTCCTTGTATTTTTTGAAACTGATGTAAGATGTACATTTAAAGGTGATTAACGCATCAGATACGAAGTTTACATGGAGAAATGTGGGTACTCGCTCACGAACTGACCATTTCCTAGCCTCGTCAGAATTCCTGAAGTTGTTTCCTCTATCCTTGGCCTCTTCCAGGCCACGGACGAGATCAGACCATACCCCTATAATTTGGGATTTGGGGAAAGGTCCAGCACCATGGTCTCTTCTTAGGTTTGAGAGAGCTTGGTTGCTAGAAGGGAATTTCGGAGATTTGGTTCATGTCCATTGAGCCTCTACAGCCTGCTCTGGCTCGGTCATTGCCAGCATGGCTCAAAAGTGATAATTTTGTGGAGACTAAGTCTACTTTACGAAAGGATGGCTGCGTCGTTGTGTCCAACGATGAGCAATTGCATAGAAATTCTTGATGAAGCTCACAATTCACAACTCACTATTCATTCCAGTAGTACGAAGTTGTATCGTAATTTGCACCAACCTTCTAGCGGGTCGGGATGAAACGCGATGCAGCTCATCATGTTAGTAGATGCATGACTTGTCAGATGGTGAGGGCTTAGCATAGTAGACTACTGTCACACCCCCAAATTCCGTGATTGAGAATGATCGTGCAGACACGGTAGCTGGATGCTCGAGTATTCTTCGAATGTGCATAGCAATTGGACAATGTGGAAGGGGGTACAAGCCTTCAATGTACTATGGGCTTACATAATACCTTTTGAAGGAACATGTTAAGGAAACAAAAGGAGTTACTACAAGGACATCATGATTGTTGGAAGACTTCTGATGTTCCATTATGATGGATGGATGTATGGACTAATAGTAATAGTAGAGGAAGGAGCATCATGAATATTTGCGTCAACTGTGAGTTTAGGACTAACTTCTTGAATTCTATTCACTCGTATTCACATTCTCATACCGTTGGCTACTCTTTGACCTATGTAATGTAATTTTTCATTCTGTAAGCTATTTTCTTCCACTCTGATTTAATATATTTGAGGCGGGCACCTTACCATATCCAAAAATGTATATCGGCATTCTATTTTTTTTGAAACTCCAAAAAAGGGGGACACACGCGTAGGTGCTCACCCCAATGCATTAAAAAGAGAAAGAGATACTTACAAGGGGAAAACGGGAAGTGAGAAATTACAAAGCAGAGTAAAGGGGGTAGACGGAGATCGTAGCCCCTGATGCTAAAAATAATTACAAGGAGGTCCAGTCACGCAGGAAGCCCGAGGCCGTGGATCTAACATTCTCCAAATAGAACCGCTGACGAGCAAAGATAGCCTCGTTTCGCCCCAACCACAGGCTCCAAAGCCGCGAGATTGGGTCAAGAAGCGCTGGCCATGGTCGATCCCTAACACAGAACAAGCTTCGGCAGAAATGAGGGAATGAAGAGAGGTCCAGCCACCCCAAATCGGCCCATAACGCATCAACACAGCAGCAATGAAGAAATAGGTGGTCAATAGTTTCCGTAGCCATGCCGCAGAGACCACAGAGAGGCGAAGAGTTGGGAAACATCCGAGCACAGCGATCACGAGTTAGAATTCTTCCCCTACGGAGCAGCCACAGAAAGATACCCACACGCTCAGGAATCCTGAGCGCCCACAAAAGATTACAATCACGCAAGAGCCTGTCATCCCTCCCATCGGCAGCGGGCACGATGGCCATATAAGCGGCACGAGTAGAGAATGGACCATTCTTCCAGACCAAGTAATCCCTGCCCCCAGAAGGCACAGGGGCATCAACAAGAGAGTTTTTGAGAGAGATAAATTCGAGCATCCGCTGGTCCGACAAAGCCTCAGAGATTAAGGGGCACCAATCGCGCCCATCCCAGCATCCTGCCACCGTAACATCTTTATTGGGGACCAAAGCGTAGAGACGGGGGAAAGAGAGCCTAAAGGGTCCCCTTCCCGTCCAGTCATCCTCCCAGAAGCGGAGCATAGAACCATTGCCGAGCTTGAATGAGAAAAGGGATCGATTCCGACAAAGAGCGCCCATCACCCCACGCCAGAAGATGGAGACCTGTCCCCGAAAGTCACCACGAAAAGCCAAAAGGATGCCATCCCCTGCCGCACCCCTCAAACAATTAATCAGGAAATTGTCCTCCTTACCCCAAATCCGCGCCGCCCATTTGAGCAAGAGAGCATCATTCACCGACGCCAGGCGCCTCACACCCAACCCGCCCTCCTTCTTAGGACGCGTGACCTCATTCCAGGCAACGAGGTGCACACCCTTCCCCCCTCCCCCCTTCTTCCCCCACAGAAAAGCCCGCATACACTTCTCCAGACGGCAACGAACCCCCTTAGGCATACCCCGCACCGAGAGAAAGTATATAGGGATAGAGGAAAGGACGGATTTAAGTAGCACTAACCGGCCACCACGGGAGAGGATCGCCGCGCGCCACCCAGCCAGGCGATGCTCCACCTTTTCGACGACCGATTTCCAGTCCCGCGTGCGCGCGCGGCCCAAAGACAAGGGTAAGCCCAGGTAATCGAAGGGTAGATCAGAAGCTTGACAGCCCAGCACTTGTGAGCACAGCACCGCCTCCGCCGAGGACATGGAAAAAGGCACCGCCTTAGATTTGTTTGCATTAACATGAAGACCGGAAAGCTCGCTGAACAGATGAATAGTAGTAGCCATTGGGGACACATTCGAAGGATCCCCCTCGATGAAACATATTGTATCATCAGCAAATTGGACGATCGGTATGTGATATGGGCCCAAAGAGCAGCCCCGGGACAAGCCAGCCCCCACCACACCTTCGATCATGCGCGGTAGAACATCAACCGCCAGGACGAATAGGAGAGGGGCTAGGGGGCATCCCTGGCGAATCCCCCTCCGCGGTTGGAAAGAATCCCCGACCATCCTGCCATTAACCAAAAGAGATAGCGATGCCGTTGACACACAACGCCGCATCCATGTGATCCAGGTAGAGGGGAACCCCCTTCGCCAAAGAACGGACCATAAGAATCGCCAATCAAGAGTATCATAGGCCTTGGCAAAGTCAATCTTCCAAAGAATTCCCTTAGTAGCATTCCTCCTCCATGACTCAATAATTTCCGACACAACCGCATAGCAATCAGATATTTGCCTACCACGCACGAAGGCTGCCTGCGTAGGCGAGATGAGGGAGTCGAGGAGCGGGGCCAGGCGACGCGCGAGGGCCTTGGCAATAATTAAATAAATTGCATTGGACACGGAGATAGGCCTGAAGTCCTCAATCCGAGTAGCCGAAGATGATTTAGGAATAAGCACAATATGGGACCGATTTAGGATATCAAAGCCATCGTTTCCCTCGCAAAAATCCCGCGCCACAGCCAGAACATCGTTCCCAAGAACATCCCAAAATTCCTTGTAAAAGCAAACCGGGAAGCCATCAGGGCCCGGTGCAGCATCACGATTGAGGTCCCAAACCGCCCCCTTGAGTTCTTCCAAGGAAAGCGGGAGCACGAGCGCCGCTGCAGAAGAAGCAGGGAGAGCAGGAGCCCCCTGGCCCGACCAGCGCCACCGCCGCGGGGCCGAGGCGCCAAACGCATCACGAAAATAGTTCCCCACAGCCACCCCCACATCAGCCTCCCCCTCATAGTGCACCCCACCAATGGAAATAGAAGAAATGGAATTAGAGCGGCGGCGGCCACTCGCCACCCTGTGAAAGTACGCCGAATTGGCGTCCCCCTCCTTGAGCCACCTCACCCGAGACCGCTGACGCCACTCGATTGAGCGCTTACGATCCTCCAACCGTGTCGTCGCAACGGCGGCAGCGCGCTCATCCAGCTCGTCCGAAGTGAGATCTCTATCATTCTCGAGAATGTCAAGGCGTAGAATCACAGCCTCAGCCGCCAACCGATCACGCATACGAGCCTGCCTCGACTCCCGCTTGAAGGACGCGAGGGCCGCGCGCAGGGAAGAGAGTTTAAGAGCAAAGCGACGTGCGGCAGAACCCGCAAAAAAGGACTGGGTCCACTGCTCCCGAACAAAATCCCTGAATCCCGTCTCGAGGAGCCAAGAACGCTCATACCTGAAGAGCCCACGAGGACGCAGACCCTCCCCGGTATCACAAATTCTATTACCACTCGAATTCGTGCCTTGTTTTCCAAACAGGATATCCACTAGTGGAATTTTCTGTTACCCCATGGCTTATAAGTGAGCTCTGTCTTCTGTTTTATTAAGCACAAAAATGTATGATTCCTTTGAAAGATAATATATCTCATATACCATATATGCATACCAGCTATTGCTATATAGACCTTATCAGGTTATCAACTTAGTGGTCTGCCAAATATATTTACTCAGATATATATGTGTACATCTACCTTTTGTCAAAGGATGATTGTTGTCTCTTGACATCCTACGATATGGGCATCTTAGCCTCTCAAGTTATCTCTTTAATTTGATTAATCCACAACCTTTAATCGTTGTTCCTATGTAGTGAACATGCATCAAGATTATTACTCGAATATTAATCTACGGACAAGAACATCATCTCTTCACAAACTAAGGATCAATTTGTTAGAGAACAATATCTGATGCTGGTTGTGTCCTCCATTCAACGCATTAGATCAATAACTACACATCAACTATTTTGACTTAATTCTTTTGATTATTAATTATACGATACACAAAGTGTTTAATGTACATAGCATTAATCATGCATAGGGATCTTATCAATCATTTTTTTCATGAGAAAGAGGGTGTGATGTCGAGGAGATGCTCATTCGTAAACTACATAGCTCTAATTATATAAAGGATCTTATAAATCATGCAAACTTAAACATGCTTTATTTCAGATACAAAATGATATGAGTGTAATAACATGTATTACTACATGGCGCATGCCCCAAAGATGTAACACCGTTGGACATCTTCTGCGCACAACCAAGGGCTGCTCATAGTACTACGATGTAGCAGAAACCCTGAAAGATCTGAACAAACAACGATGTGGTCTGGGAGAGGCAGTATGAGGAGCCGTTTAGGATGGAGGTGACATAGCTCTGATTTATTTAAATGCATGCATGACGATTCAGAGTTACATTAAATTCTCTTTGAAAAGGAGATAAGTGTTCACTCAAAGACCCTCTTTGGATCTTGTAGCTTACATTGATGCCGATTATATCATTTTCTATACCTACTTGGCATGGATTTTGGTTACTAGGAGGAACAAGAACTAGGTAGTTATTTCCCTCTCTAGTGCAAAGAGTGAGTATAGAGCAAAGGTTCATATAGTGGCGGAGTTACTATGCATTCAATCGATGCCACATACATGTGAATTGCTCATACTAGTGTAATAGAGCTCAAACGTGACAATTGGGTAAATTTACATATCTAAGAATCCCATGTTTCATGAGCACACGAAGCATGTAGAGGTTGACTATCATTATACCTGAGACTTCAAATGAAGGGAATTGTTGCACACTTCCGATGTAACTTAGTAGATCAGACTGCCAACATATTTACTGAGCCACTTGCGCGTCCACATTTTGAGAAAAGTTGTAGCAAGGTAAGCATGTTCAATGAGTGTTGTAATTGGAGATGCGGGAAAATTTCTTGAAGATGTAATCGTGTAAAATCATAAACCTCTGGGCTGTGGAGGGAGTGTTGGAGTTTATGAGTTACACCACTTTGGGAGCTATTGATATTTTTCTCTTTCTATAGTATACACCCTAACCCTGACCTCTCCTTGTATAAAAAGGGTCATGGATCTTTTCTCACTAGTTGATATCCTCTGAAAAGGGCTAATGCTTCATTATTATATGAGAAAATATTTATCCTCCACAGCCCAGAGGTTTATGATTTTACACGATTACATCTTCAAGCAATTTTCCCGCATCTCCAATTACAACAAAAGTTACGGAGAGCAGAATAAAGGTACTTCTTTAGCACAGACCGTTAAATTACCTTCTTTTATTTCATATGCCAATTGTAAATCAAACTTTAGACGAATACAATGTTTTTGTCTATACTCTCCATAATTGGTTTCCCAAAATCATGTTATTTAATTGATATTTTGTGTCCATAAGTTCATTAAATTATAACTGAAAATAATTGGTGATGAGAAAAGGTAGGCTATCTAACATCATAAAGTAGGACAATACAGACGAAATCAAACAATTCACATTGGAAGATATTGGAAGATAGTTATTAATGAAGAGCAAACAAATACACCAAATAATAGAACTGTCGAGATCAAATGCTAAACACGTTTTTTACATAAAGAAAGAAAACAAAAAATGTGAAACTTTAAAGCCGCTTATATATAAATCAAGCCAAAACAAGAAATGAAGATGCCAACAAAAAGACAAGTTATAGCAACGACTCACTGACACCTTCAAACTTACATGAGACCCATTTTGTTGCAAATATGATGTTTGAGCGCAGCTCCAATCACTTGTTGAGGACTTTTCACAGAAGAAATATAAGGTAGAATATAGGAACCGAGAGTCTTTTCGGCATAGCAAATCCAGCCTGTCGTTGAGAAACAGTATTAACAAATATGTATTAAGAATGTGCACGGTGGTTTCATTGGCATGAATAACTAGCTATTTCCGCAATTATGAAAAACAAAGATAGTTGGAGCAATGCCTCCTGGTGAAAGCTGAAATGGAGAGCCTAAAAGTATGCAAAGAAAAATGTCCTGAATGAAAGAAGGGAATATCAAAGGACAGTTATTTCATCACTATTTGGTAGTATCAGATAGATAATATTATACTTAACATGCCAAGGATAGGATTACAGACAAATCAATTCAAGTAACAAACAAAAAATGAAAATGATTGGTTTTATGAAGGCAACGAACTGCAGTATGAGTAGCAGCATATGATTTGTAGCAAATGGCTAGTATCCAGGCGGCAATCACATGAGTGAAGATATTTGCCTGAATAGCTGTTGAAATTTGACATAAAAGACAATACCAGGCTCGCAGCAAACAGTGTAATATCTCTGGCACTATGGGATCTCAAGATCAAACTATCAGAGATACAAACTTATTATTCTAGCAAGGCCTGACATGCCAACACCCATCCTAATTCACCAAACATGTATGTACATATACTTCCATTCACAAGGGTCATAATAAGAAAATCTACAATATACATAGACACACACGCAAGGATTTGGGTATAAGACAGGCACTGTAAGTTTACTTCGTAAAGAATTCTCATGGAGAAAAATCAACAAAATCTTACAATCCAAAATCCGTTCTATCTTACTTTTGTAGAAGTATGGCAAAGTATGTACTGTATAATTTGAGATTACAACATTAACAATTCTTTTCAACAATTAATTCCAAGATGACGTTTATATCAACTCAGTTTTACAACCAATTCAACTGCTAGAAGTGCCTAAATCAATTACCTTGTTATGATCTCAAGCACCCCAAGCAGCAACCAATTTTACACCAAGTATACTGAAATCATTTTTTTAGAAGAATGGAGGGTGGTGTCCCGGACCCACCTTGGAATATATTATAATGACTTAAAAAGATATATACATCGGTTTACATTCTCCAGGAAACACAAAGAGCCCTACAATATTAAATTACATTTTCATTATAAAATAACTGCCCCTCAAAATGATCTCATTTCTGCCGCGCCAAATCCACACACTAACGCAAAAGGATAAGAACTGTTCTCATGCCCATATCCGCAGACCGATCTAATGCATCCCCAAAAGGTGAAGCAATCATCCTTGGCAAGCCACGTGATGTTGGCTCTTGGCTCTGCTCCAGACCTTCACAGAGCAGGACAGGAAAAAAATAAATGGTCCATGTCTTCCACAGCCACTCCACATCTATCACAAGTGACATCATCCATTCCAAACACCCGTCGTCGACAACCCTTGGTGAGAATCCTACCAAGTCTGAAAAGCTAGAGAAAATTCTTGACTCTGTTCGGCCTCTACTCCATATTATACCCGTGTCAATTCCAATCTCTTCTTGGATCTCAACCCCGTCCTCAACAAAAAAACGGTATGTTTTCTTCACCGAAAACCTCCCATCTCCCCATATAAAATGGTCCCTACCAAAGGACAGACCCGTAATCTACGTCATCTCGGTCTACCCTCTGATCCGACAGTTCCGATACGAAAACTGGCGACCACGATCCTCGGTCCCATACCCACTGAGCCATCTCATGATTGTCATGTGCCAGCTGCATGAGATGGGGAATGCTCCCCTACGACCCCATCCCTTGTCCAGTCATCAAACCAAAAACGAAATCCCACGTTGTTCCCAAGCATTGCCCTCAACTTGACCACCATCTCCGGAAGAATTCCAGGTAATCCCTAGCCATAAAGAGGACGGAAGGTGCCCATAACACCTCCAATAACAGACACCCCATAGATCTTCCTCAGCAAGCGGTGTGCCAAATCCTCGAATTTCCTCCAAAGGCATACCACCCACTTTTCCATGAAAGCCTTGTTCATTTCCTCCATTCGCAACACTCCCAAACCGCCCTTCTTCTTTGAAGTTGTGACTTTGCCCCAATCCATCAAGTGGAAGCCCCTCTTTACTTGCCGCCCATCGGATCAGAAGAACTTTCTCATTAAAACCTCAATCTTTGCGCATGTCCATGTGGGCAAAAGACACGTGGAACATAAGAAAATTGGGATGGCAGAGAGCGCATACTTCAGAAGAACCAGCTTTCCTCCCCTAGATAGCATCATCGCCTTCCACCCCACCAGCCAGCCTTCCAATCTCTCCAGCAGTAATCTCCAGTCCTTGGATTTCGGTCTCCCCACTACCAAAGGAAGCCTCAAGTACGAAATCGGCAAGCCATCAATAGGGCATCTCAAAACCGTTGTCATGCGCTGCAACTCCTGCTTCGAAAGGCTGAAAGGAACCACCACTCATTTTTCCCTATTGATCTGGAGTCCAGACACATCCCAAAGATATACATGATAAGCGGCGTATGTCGTATCAGTCTCTTCAGACTCCATAAATGAGACAGTGTCATCAGCATATTGCAAGATACGGATGGAGATTTCATCCTTCTTACAACCACAACACCATTCTCGATCTGTTACCAATGTCATCATCATGCCAACGTGCCCATCACAACCACAAAAAGAAGCGGAGCTAATGAACAACCATGTCTGAGTCCCCTCTAAGGCTAAAAGAAACCTCCCTCTGATTTGTCATTGACCAGCACATCATGGGACAAAGTCGTGACACAGTGCTTGATCCAGGCTACCTACATCTCTGGGAATCCTCTTTTAACCAAGGAGGCCCACAAGAACCTCCAGTCTACACGGTCATATACTTTAGAAAAATCTATCTTCCATAGCAGGTCTTTGTACCTACTTCTCTTCCAATCCATCACCATTTCAACCGCCATCACAAGCCCATGTGCCATAGCTCTCCTTAGTATAAATGGTGTTTTCCCGGGCGAAGTGATCCCTTGTAGAACTTCCCGTAAGCGATTAGCAAGAATTTTCAAGACAATGAGATATACAACATTAGACAGCGTAATAGACAATGAGATAGACAGGCATGTCCTTCTTAGGAAGCAAAAAAAGAGCCTTATTCGACCTCTCAAATTCTATTTCCCTTCACGAAATTCCTTTAGCACATCCACTACATCCCGTTTACGACATCACAAAATTCCCTATAAAAGAGCACGGGAAATTTATCAGGACATGGGGCCCTGTCCGCATTGAGTTGAAAGAAGGCCCACTTAGTTTCTGCCTCGGTAAACTCTCTGACCAGCGATCCAATCTTTGAATCGGAGACTTGTGAAATGCCTTTTCCTTGCCATCCCCACCATAATCGCAAGCGTCGCCTGCTAAAGGTCTGAAAGTGTAAACGTAGCGCCGCTCCCACCGCCCGATTATCTTCAACAACCCTGCCAATAGAAACCAAATGTATTCCTATGTATTCTCCCACTAGTCATGGCATGAAAGAATCTCGTATTTGAGTCCCCTTCCCTCAGCCACCGTTTTCCTGGATCTCTACGTTCATGCAACCTCATCCCTTTTGTCTTCTAATGAATCTCATCCAGGTGCCTCCCACACACCCCGACTCCTCTACCGTCAAAGCTCTCTCATCTCAAGTTTGTCCATTCTGCAAACCTCTACTTGGGCCCTTCGCCTTCTAGATCAACGATGAACACAATTGACTCTACTAAACTCCATCAAATGCCTCTTGACCAAGGCCAACTAACCCGCAAGCCAATATGTCGCCAACCTGCTAGGTCGGCATTCCTCCCAAAACGTCGCAACAGACTCACAATATCCATCCTCAAGTAGTCGTGCCCGCTCGAATCAGAAGAACGTCCAAGGAAGAACGTCCTCCTAGAAGACCAAAGCAACGATGTGTGATCGGAGTGCGCCCTAGGGAGAGCTCGGGCCCTAGCCAAGGGGCAAACAACTAATGCCTCAGAAGACATCATGAATCTGTCGAGGCGAAACCTGGATCTCGAGTTCTGCCAAGTGTAAAGACACCTCGTGGCATATACCACCTGAAGACCAAGCTCCTCCACCAGCCCTGCAAGCTCCGTCGTGCCACGGTTTATCCCTTCACGGCCTCCAGGACGATCATCTGAACACCAAGTCACGTTGAAATCCCCAACGATGTTCCAAATAGCATTGGGTGAAGTAGCCCTTGCCAAGAACAGGTCCTCCACCAGATGAGCATGCTGACCCCATTACATGGGCCATATACGTTCGTAGTCAAGACGATGAGCCCATTCGCCTTGCGCTACAATAACATCGTGAGCAAATGCTTGACTGCAGTTCGCTCACCTCCAAGTCAAATTTAAAATCATTACAGCCCGTCATTAAGCCTCCAGAAGTGCCCTCAAACCCAATTACTTTGAATTCCATTAGCGTGTTGCCCTCTATTTCTCTCCACGACTCATCAAATCCCTGCGCAATTTTGGTTTCCTACAACGTGACCAGACCTACCCTATGATCCATCAGTATTTGACGTATTGCCGCCCTTTTTTCTGGTCGTCCCAAGCCTCTAACATTCCATGTGACGATATTCATCAAGACACACTGGAGACCCCTTCAGTGGCGTTAATCCAAGACAAGCCAGAATCTCGCCCTCCAAGTCGGCCTCCTGCACCTCTTCCTCCTCGGGGCTTGCCCCTCGCACAACCTCCTCTCGGTGTGACTCCCCCTTGGCCACATGCTCTTGTTGCCTTTGTTCGATCCCCTTCTCGCATGTCACCGTCGATGCCGCATGACCTTTGATACATGCACGCCCCTACAACCACATGTACCCAAGAGTCCCCTCCTCGGCGGAGGGGTACTTGTGCATGAGCTCACGATCTCGATCCCTTCCGAGCATCTCCAGTCTGTGGTAGATCTCGAGGCGCCCCCGCCTACTCTGCCCCCTCAGCCTACGACGGGAGTACCGCCACCCAAACCTTCCCACCTCTTGTAGATCATCTTGCCTTGAAACCATTGATGGCAACACATTAATGGAGCCCCCAGGTAGCCCAAACTATCCGACCCATCCACTTCTGACCATCGCCTACGTGCCACATCAAAAGGGAGATCCAACGACGAAGTCGCATCCATGGGTACGTGGGGGCCCAAGTGCAACGGAGAAGGCATAGCATAGAGAGACCCCTTCTGCCAAGAAAAAAACTATCTCTGTTACCGCTTGCCAAGAACATTCACCAAATTCCACAATAGGGTCCCCAATACGTAGCCGGTTCGATTCGATGACGTCCCTTGGATCCGCCTGGAGGGTTCGCAAAGGCTATAGACCCGACCCGTCAATCTGATGCTTTCGAGTGCCCATTCGAATCTGCATAACCAGCACGTGCTTTCGGACCCGACCCGGAAAGCACATCCGTATACGACGATCTGCCTGCCCAATTCAGTAGACCTGCTTCAAGGGCCGGTCCACGCTTTACTCCGGAAGCTTCCTTTCCCTTGCCAAAAATGGATGCGAGAATTCAAATTTTGAAAAGCTATTTTTTTCCAATCATGGTTTAGTCTTCTCCGACGACATGTCGAACATCTCCGACAACCTCCCCGAAACGTCAACGGTTGGCCCAACCTCCCGAACCTCAAGAAGGAAAGAGCAACCCATGAACGTCGATTGAATACAAGACGGTAGAGTGTGAACAATCTCCGCCTCTATCACCATACTTACCACCACCAAGGGTGGTTGGCCCCGTCGTAGCCCATTGGAGATGATGCTCGTGATCCATACCACGTGATGCAAACGAGATTCGGCACGTCGACGATAAATAAAATAATTTGGGCGGTGGAATATCGGTGGAGAAAAGGAGAGGTTGAGAAGAACACGCCGGAATGCGCGGGGTTGAAGGAGGAAGAACCGCGAGATCGCGTGGAGGGAGAAGAGAAGAGGAGAGGGATAAAATGAGATCAACTCAAATTTTCATTCATAATGGACTGTCTAAAACTGATGGACTACCCTCTCTTTATATAAGAGAGAGGGTTTACAAAAAATAGTAAATAATCAAATTACAACTAATTTGATCCTAATTGACCTCTAACTGACTTAATTAGACTCTAATTATTTAATTGACCAATAATTATAATTAAACTCTACGAAATCAACGTTGAGATCACCAGGCGATCTCAATTATTCAATTAGACCCAAAAAACGTAAATAAAATTGATAATTAACTAATTAAATAAATGTGGCCCCATAATTTGGGGTCACGCTGCATCAACTCTCCACCGCTTTCAAAAATTCGGCTCCTGACGAATTGCGTGAACTGCAGGTTCAGCGGCTTTAATTATCTTCTGGAAAAACATGTGGGGCGCGAATGGCGGAATCCATGTGCGGGCGGGAGAGGTGTAGCCACCGTGGTTGAAGAACATATGCGGGGCGTACAGTGGCGTCGGCTCGATCGTCGTCTTCTTCCCATGGTGCTCAAAGAATGATGCGGCATGGAGAATATGGCCCTTGAATAATCCATGACGAAGCAATGGCACAAAGAGAGGAGAAGGGGAGATGTGTCCAAAAAGTAGAGCCATGGGGTCCTTATATAGGGAAAAATCAATGCCCTAGTCCTATTTGGATTAGGAGGATCCCCATAATTTTGGTTCTCAGCCCTCTTCTTTAAAAAAATTCGCCACCAGGGGTAGGGGTGCAATTTTCGTACCCCTTCATTTTGTCTCACATTTTCATTGCTTTTGTTCTGTATGCAAATAGGTTTTTTTGGAAATTGGTTTTCGCAATTTTCCCAATTCAACCTCAATTCCCTGGAATTGAGGGATTGTGTTCTCTTTCTTAAGAAGCACCCCGATTGGGTTTCTTTCGCTGACCAAGCGAGGCGGCGGCACCGGGAGTCGCGGGAGGGCGGTTGGCAAAGTCCGGTTCAGCCGCGGCGTTCCAGGCGGTGGGGGGGCGAGGCTTAGGCGCAATACCCGCGGGTTGCTGGGTTGGGGGGCTGTGGCTCGATCTGGGTGCCGCGCAGCAGCGCGCCAAACATGGAGGGGGAGGAGTGCGGCAAGGGCGCAGGTGGCGGCGCCGGTTGGGGAAAGGGCTCGGGCGGAACCGGCAGTGAGGCGGAGCGCAGGGTCGCTGGCGGGTATACGGGGAGAGGAGAGGAAGCGGCGAGGTGCGCGGGGAAGAAGGGCGGCGGAGGTAGACTCGGAGGTTGTGGGGAAACTCGGGGAGAGAAGGGATATCGAGAGAGAGGGAGGGCTCGAAGGGGAGAAAGAGGCTGGGGCGGTGGCGAGAGAGGGAGGGTGATTAGCGGCTGGGGGGGTTCGGCCGGGTGAGGAGGGAAGGGGGAATTACCTGGGCGGCCTGGGGGGGTGTCGGGATGGTCGGCGGGGGTAGCCGCGTCGATTCCGGTGGCGAACATGGCTCTGGGACGTGCTGGACAGCAACCGAATCGTCGAATTTTTCTTCTAAATCGATCTGGACAGCAACCGCTTGATCTTCTTTCGCGAGGTTTTCCCCGTCCAAACTTGCGATAGCGGTTTCAACCGGATGGCGGCTTTGCTTGGGCGTCGCGGTAGGCCTCAAGGTAGGCCATTAGGTTCCGAGACATGGATTGGAGGTTGGCTGCAAATCACGTATCATGTCCCCCGTCTCATTGAAGGTGGCGTCGATGGCGGAGATGGCTCGTCGGGTTTGTTCGGACGAACGATGATGTTGGTGCGAGCGCCGGGACGGATCGTTAGATCGTGTGGACGATCTAAATGCCATGCTCTGATACCAATTGATGCAAACGAGATTCGGCACGTCGACGATAAATAAAATAATTTGGGCGGTGGAATATCGGTGGAGAAAAGGAGAGGTTGAGAAGAACACGCCGGAATGCGCGGGGTTGAAGGAGGAAGAACCGCGAGATCGCGTGGAGGAGGAAGAGAAGAGGAGAGGGATAAAATGAGATCAACTCAAATTTTCATTCATAATGGACTGTCTAAAACTGATGGACTACCCCTCTTTATATAAGAGAGAGGGTTTACAAAATAGTAAATAATCAAATTACAACTAATTTGATCCTAATTGACCTCTAACTGACTTAATTAGACTCTAATTATTTAATTGACCAATAATTATAATTAAACTCTACGAAATCAACGTTGAGATCACAGGCGATCTCAATTATTCAATTAGACCCAAAAAACGTAAATAAAATTGATAATTAACTAATTAAATAAATGTGGCCCCATAATTTGGGGTCACGCTGCATCACCACGGCAGACAGGGTAGCTGCAAATGAAGAGGTCTCAGGTTGTCACTACCCAAGTGAATCACGCAAAACGGTGCCACTGAATCCATCCCCATCGAGGTGAAAATTGGACAACAACATTCTAGAGAGATTCTTTTATATACTTGGGGATTTATTTTGATCTCTAGAGAGATTCTTTTACACACTTGGGATTTATTTTGATCTCTAGAGAGATTCTTTTACATACTTGGGATTTATTTCGATCTCAATATCCAAGCCACTATACGTGGAACGTACGATCATGGCCTCAAATTTCAGCGAAAACCAGTCAAATTTCTGTCAAATATCGATATCCTGTCGAAATCAAAATTCGACCAAAATGGCCGAAATGATCGAAATATGAGGGCCCTAGTACAAAAATGTCCAAAATTCGATCGAATTTCGACCGAAATTATGTTTCAGTCGCTCACCGAAATGGTGATTGAAACCGACATTTAAGGCCTCGCGTACAATCGCCCTATTCGCTATGTTACTAATAGAATAAATGCGGATTGGCTAAAGTGGAGGGGAGCCTCTATTGTTCTTTGTGATAAGAAAATTCCTTTGAATATCAAAGGAAAGTTTACAAAGTTGTCGTGAGACATCTTATGCTCAATGAATCTGAATGTTGGCATGTAAGCCAGGGACATGTGCAGAGAACGGCAGTAGCAGAAATGAAAATGCTAAGGTGGTTTCGTAAAGATTGGATTTAGAATGATGCAATTGGTAGGAAAGTTGGTGTAGCTCCGATCGAGGATAAAATGCGAGAAAATCGCTTAAGGCAGTTTGGCCATTTGCAACGGAGGTCGGCTGATGCACCAGTTAGGAGATGCGAGTTTTGGGATGTTGAGCTGGTTAAGAGAGGGCGAGGAAGGTCCAAGAATGTTGGAATGATACTATACGAAGGGATCTGGGTTCTTTAGATCTAAGCTCGAGAATGATCCAAGATAGATCTGAATGGAGGTAAAGAATCCATGTAGGTGGCCCTACTTAATGTGAGAAAGGCTTTGTTGTTGTTGTGTTGGTATGAGAGCAAGTTGATTCTAGATTCGACTTGATGTTCAATTTTACTTTGATTTCAACTATTCAGTTTTCGTACTCTATGGTTTTCTCCTATTCGCAATCGATCTGTTGCTATTCAGAGATACGTGTTTTTTAGTTCCATTGTGGAACCATAGATAGATTAAAGAAAAAAATCGCCACTCAGCAGTCAGCTTTCCAACGACACCTCTCAACATCAAATTTTTAATGGAAGTTCATATTTCCAGAAAAGTCACTTCTAGGTGCTACAAGCACCCTTGTTTTAGATGAAGAGTTCAATATAAACCTTGTTTCAAAAGAAGATCCATCACCATGCGCCCTATAGAGGTGGGCGTTCGATTAGTTTGGGTGGTTTGGGCAAAATAATTTGGGTTGAGTTCGTTTCGGCCTAAGAAAGTGGCCACCCATGACCCAACCAAATTAAATCGAATGAGGTTATTTTGGGTCTTTGGCTTCAACCGATCAGATTGTGTCAAAACCAAACTTTGAAAAATCCAATTGCAAAGCATTAAAATCTAAGATTATGTTTATATTATCCCTTTATTTTTATGGTTATCACAAGATGTTTATTGTTAGAGATGGCAAGAAAATCCAATAAAACCTTATGCTTAAAGACAAATGTTAACAAAAGTGGACTAGAAGCAAGGAAGATTTACTTGCAATTAGTTATGAGTTGCAGATTCCTTTACTACAACCAGTCCACGAGTAGGGTTACAACTAGAGTGGTTTCCAATGGCCGAAGACAAAAAGACTAAAGTCTACAAGCATGGGGCCGCAAGCCTGCGATTGCAAGTCTGTAAGGGTTCATGCCTTTCTAGTGGTCTCGAGTCGACTTGAGGGCTCGCATCGTGGGCGGAATGTAGAAAAGAGAAATAAAGATAGAACACAGAAGGTTGAATGCCATAGGCCTACAACAGGAAGAGTAGGCAATGTTGTTTAGAGATTCTAAGGAGGAGATTGAATCAGGGAGGAAAATGAATTGAACAGACACATCATCATTAGATTGATACTCCTTGGATCTTCTCCTCGTAGGTTTCACCTTTGAAATTGGGGGTACATACTTGCAATTTACAACCCTAGAGCCTAAAGGAATGGGGAACAGTCGAACTGGCTACCAGAACTGGTCACCAGATGTAGTACATACAAGTACAACTAGGGTTTTTTAATGGGTAGGCAATAGGTCACAAGATGTAGTAAAACTTGGGTTTTTTATTTTTTTAGATGGGTAAGGTAATCAAATCAAGGGCCAACCAACCGTAGAGGGGGAGTCACTAATTAGGAATGGTCGAATGGGGAACGAGTCACAAGATGTACAACAATTGCTCTTTAGTTTTTATATGAGTAGGGTATTTAAGGTCAGACCAATAATACGATTCAGGTTTTTCGGGTGGGTCAGGTGTAATGCATCAAACCCACCAATTAAATCATAAGCCAACTAAATATCATGGATTGAGTCCAATACAACCCAAAATCCAAATAACCCGATCCATTTAAACCATTTGTAATGGTTTGGGTGGGTTATTTGGGTTCACCGAAATAGCACCCAACCCTAGCACCCTATATCAATACGGAGATCGAGAGCGTGTAGCAGCATCTCAAACTCTATTTCATGTTGCAACCCCTCTCACAAGTGTCATTGTAATCTCCTATTTAGGGAGGAAGAGAAACCCAAATATGGCTTTCAAATCGTAGTCGCAACCGCAACAACAAGAAGACACGTTGACGCAAACGACAATGTTAAAGCAATGGAGTAATTTCTCATTATCTTTTGGAGATTAAAGCCCTAGCATGCAACAGAGAATGCGTGATGGTTTCATCACCTCTCCTCAAACCCTAAGCGCGAGAGATTTTCAAGATAGTGGAAGCTGGAGGCAAAATCTTATCGTCAGAGAGGTGGGAACTCAGGCCATATTACTCCCACCGCCTATGTATTACACCTTTTTTCTCGATATGGCTGCCTCTTTTTTCATTCTTTTTGGCTCGAGTGGACCAGCGGCCTCCTCTCGTTGGGATAGGGTGCTTTAACCGATCAGCCATGGACGTGTGGGAGAGTAAACTGGGTCTTTTTACCGAAAAGGATCATTTCAAAAGGGTATCTAGTATTCCAACAAGGAGACCTTGCAAATAGCAATCCATTTGGACTTTGGGCCATGCCCTTCTACCGGGTCTTGATTGTCGTGGGACTATCTATACAATGCCATCCCCATAGAGATGGGTTCCATCCAAACCCATGTAGCAACAAAGAAGATTATCATATTGGGCTTGTATTGTAAAAAATGAAGAGGAAGAAAGAGTTGGGTGCATGTTGGGTCTTCTCAATGACTTCAGGCCCATAAAGTCTTTTTTTGTTTATCTGTAAAGCCCAAACAAGTAGGTTGTTGTTGCCTCGAGGGAAGAATGAAGACAGTAAAATACATATACTGTCGTGAAAAAAAGGAAGAAGTGTCAAAAAAGAGACAAGTACTAATAGTCCAAAAAATGACACTAAAATGACTAAAAGAAGAAGAAAGAAAGCTAGACGAAGAAAAGAAGCAAGTAAAGAAAAAAATGAAAGAAAAAAAGGAGACCCAAAGGGGGCTGGTGTGCCAAGAAAAAGGACTTGGCTGCAAAAAGAGAGGATAATTTGAATATTTGTCTGTATCTCCCACGTGGATATGGGAGATATGGGGAGTGTCTTATTTTGTTTGAAGCGCACGTATGTGATCATTTATTTGAGAGGACCCATACTCTTGATTTGGAGTTAGGGTTTTCATGTGGACCATGTACGACAAAGACCTATGGTAAAGGCTCGATAGGGTAAGATTCATACGGACTCCAGGGTAGAGATCACGTTCAGAAGTGCGAGTAAACGAACTGTGAATGTAAAATCGTGGTAGGGAATGTGTTAGGAGGTGGATGTGGTGGAGGAGATGGAGTTGGAGGTGACTGAGACTCAACATGGGGAGTTGTAGGAGATAACAGAGGTGGTGGAACAAATACATCCTCACCAGAGTCAGCATTAGACAACCTGTCACTTGTAGGAGAAAAATACATAATAGACTCAAAAAATGTAACATCAGCACTCGCGTGATATTTTCTCCCAAAAGGATCAAAACATCTATACCCTTTTTGGATACGAGAATAATCAACAAACACACATTTGACAGCTCTAGAAGAGACCTTGTTGCGATCAGGAGTGAAAATGTGGAAAAATGCCATAGACAAAAAGACCCTGAGAGTAAGGGAGAATAGGTCCTTCACGAGAAATGCAATCAAGAAAGGAACATTTTCTCCAAGGATAGTAGAAGGCATGTTATTCACCAAGTAACATGCAGTGAGAATAACATCACCCCAAAACGAATGAGGAGCTCGACTCTAAATCAAAAGAGTCTCGTGACATCCAAAAGATGATGGTGTTTGCGTTCAGCAATACCATTCTAATACGAAGTGTAAGCACAAGAAGTCTGATGAACAATACCAAAAGATCTGAGAATGTCGAACAACTTTAAAGTAGAAAACTCCAAGGCATTGTCAGTGCAAATGAATTTCACATTAGCAGAAAAAATGCTATTGATCTCAATAAGAAATGATTTAATAACAGGATCAGCTTCAAACTTATTCTTTAACAAGAAAACCCAAGTTAATCTAGAGAAATCATCCACAACAACCATATAGAACCGATGTCCCTGATAATCTGGAACATGAATAGGATCCCATATATCAAAATGAACCAATTCAAACAACTGACTACTCTGACAACTTTGACGACTCGGAAATGGAGAACGATGGTGCTTCCCAAGTTGACATTCCTCACAATCCAAGGTTGTTCGAGTAGAGATCTGTGCAGAAGAAGGTGTCCAAAGCAAAGGTGCCACATGAAAGGAGAAACAGACCCAGACAGAATAGTAGTTGCACTAGCACACGGAGGTTGGACCAATCTGTAAAGCCCTCTCTGCTCACGACCACATCCAATCACCCTGCCTGTGAGTATGTCCCGAAATACGAGAGAAGAAGGATAAAAAATGGCACGGCAATGTAATCTTTTGTAATCTAACTAATAGACAAAAGATACATCTGAAATGCCGGAGAACGTAAGACATTCTGCAGGAGCATCGATGGGGCTAGAACGATCTCCCTTTGATCTCCAAGTCAAGGGATGACAGGAAGACCCCTATCATAGTGGCATTCTTGAATGCATGTTGTTGCTTAGTGCTAGTAGTAATGGGCATAAAGCTATGGAGTCGCTCAAACATGCCTCGAAGATGAGAGAAGTGGGCATGAAGAGGCCGACCATTCAGCTTAGTCGAGAATATATCATACTGCAACTGGAGGATCTTGCTCTCATTCTTGGCTTGGCCATATGTGTCAGCTAAGATATCCCACATAGTCTTGGTTGTGGGTTGATTGACGATGTCATTAGCAATTTTCGTAGTGAATGTCCCGGAGAGCCAAATTCGTGCATATGCATCATCTTTATTCCAAGAAGTATTACCCCAGTCTTATCCGTCGGTTCTGAAACAGTCAAAATGTGCTCCTTGTTATGGCACTGCATAAGAGTGTGAATCTGCATGGACCACAACTCGTAGTTGGTCCCATCCATCTTTATGATGGGAGCCATGCCTTTAAAGGCAACGGACGACGAAAACGCGTCACCCTTGTTCTCTGACATGATAAATAAATGCCAAAAATCCAGAACAAACTGAGAAGTAGACTACTCTGAGCATGTCTACACAATCATACGGAGGAGGGGTTGTATGTGTAGACTCATACAACCATCTTTTTCAATCCTTGTTGCAGTCTAGGGTCGGAAATCATGATTTGTATGTCGGAAATCACATTTTTTTGGTTGAAATTAGACCGTGTCGGTCTACAGCAGTGCCCAAACAACGCCCCAAAGGAGATGGTGCAGCACACAGGGGTATAAGTGGCAGGCGGGGGGGACGGCGGTGGGGGGGGAGTGGGAGCGGCGGGTAGGGTAGGGTTTTGGTGGGAAACGGGAACCCCGGTCTAGGATCATTGCCCTGATACCATGGTGAAGGAAAATAGAATTATGTTTATTATTGAAGCCCTAAGGCTCTCTTATATAGGAGAAAAACCATGGGTAAATTACATGAGAGGTATATAAAGGAAATAGAAATAACAAATAAATATATAACAACAACAAAGACTCTTCCCACAATTAAGTAGAGTCGGTTAAAATAACAAATAAATACAAAGAGACATAAATATCTCAACAGAAATTGATTAATGATATGTCCCCAATTCCATCAGTCTCGTGTTTATGGTCTATTGCAGATGTATGTTGGAGTTCTGAAATTCATGATTTGATTGATGCAAGGACCCAAAATCAGTCTGGTACCGACTATCGAGATTGCATATCACACTGAAATTTTAGATCTGGTATTGGACAGATCCTTGGAGTTTAATTCTTGCATGGGGTTTAATTTCCGGATAACTTTGGAGATGCATTCGGCACTAAAATGAAATAACATAAAGTTAAGTTACACCTAAGAACATTGGATCCAATATCTAAATTTGTTGAACCTAATTCCATGCTTCTCAAAATTTTTATTTTAGATCCAAATCAGGTTTTATCTCTTATTGAATATCTCTGCTAGACTGTACCTTGAACTAAATGCTATATATATATATTATGTTTTCTTATATATACCAACCTTTTTACTTCTAAAAAATTGGTTTCATATAAGGGCCAATTCTCATCTTTTTGGCGTGGCGTGGTGAACGCCCTTAACCGCAGCAGACTTTCATTTGCTCTTAAGCTCGGTGAGGGTAGTTCCTTCCGCTTTTGGGAGGACGATTGGATTGGGAGGGGTGCCCTTCGGACCCTTTACCCCCGGCTGTTTGCTTTGGTCATCGACAAGGATGTCACGGTGGCTTCTTGCTGGGATGGTGCGTATTGGTGCCCTTCAATTGCTGATAATTTATCAGACCATAGGTTGGAGGATTTCGTCTCTCTCATGAATGTTCTCGCTGATGCTCCCAGGCCTTCTCTTGACCGTGACCATTTGGTGTGGAAGGATGGCCCGTTCTCTACCCGTAAGGGGTACCTGGCTCTTTTACCCCGCTCTTCCGAGGAGGATGCTACTTTCTTGAGGGATTGCAGATTTTTGTGGGGTCTCAAGCTCCCGGAGCACATCGGCATATTCCTTTGGTTATTACGCCGTGGCCGCTTGTTAACTCGGGACCGCTGTGCTACTATGTTTCCCAATTCCTCGCCCACCTGTGGTCTTTGCGGCTTGGAGGCAGAAACTATGGACCACTTATTCTTTCAATGTGGGTGTGTTTGTGCCATGTGGGACGACTTGGGCTGGCTTAACCTGTCCTCCTTTGCTTCGCTATGCAATAGCTTGGTAAACGCGAGGGGTTGACCTCGGGAGGTCTTGCTGGTGCCAATTGCGAGGCTTTGGAGCATCTGGCTGGGAAGGAATGAAGCCCTTTTCGCTCGGCAGTGGTTCTACTTGGAGAATATTCGTATTTCGGCCTCGGGGTTCCTTCTTGATTGGTCCTCTAGTTAGTATGATGCTTTTGTAGCGGGGGTATCTTATCTTGGATACCTTCCGCCTTTTTGTTTTTGGTATTCCTGTTCGTCCCTTCTCTCTTGCAAGTACTTCTCTATCTCTCTTTAATGCATTGGGGCGAGCACCGTTGAGTGCGTCCCCCTTTTTTTAGCCTCAAAAAAAATTGCTTTCATATATTTGTTCTGGCATTGAAAATATATGGATTGAGGTCTCCAGAATATAGTATCGGCATCTTATGTTACATGGCAGAAGAGAAGATCAAGCTCTCACTCTATGATGAATATCAAGCTACATTTTTATGTTTGTAGAGAGTGATAAGAGAATTTATGAAAATATAAAAATTCCAGACATAAGAATCAAGAGTTTTAGGGTAGGTCCATGTATCCTCAGCTTCAAATGGGTCGGCCCGGCCTAAGCCCGGCCCATATTGTTTGGGTCGGGTTTGGGTTTGGGCCTGGATTTTGACAACAAAATGGGCCTAGTCCCCTGGACCAACCCATTAGCCAATATAGCAAAATGGGCTTGGGCCATGCCACGTCAAATCCGACCTGACCCGAGTCGATGCTCAACCCTATGTATATTGTATCCACTAGATGTGACCCATGTTTCCTATAGAGGGATTTTTACGACCAAAAGCTCTTCAGATGGCTCCATTAATACATTGAAAACAAGGCCTGTAGCGAAAGGCTTCACTCAGACCTATAACGTCAACTACTTTGAGACTTTTCTTGTGGCAAAGATTGGATTTATTCGCACTGTTATATCCATTGCATACAATAAAAATTGGCCCATCTCTCTGCTAGATGTGAAGGACACCTTCGTCTATGGTGATCTAGAGGATGAAATTTACATGACAAAGATATCACTTATCTCCATCGAAGGGGTGTATGTATGTCGACTATGTAAGGCTATCTATGGCCTAAAATAGAGCCATCATGCATGGTTTGACAGACTTAGTTCAGAGACCAACTCTCTAGGTTTCCATAGGATAGCAGCTAACTATTCTATATCCATCACATGAAGGCCCTTAGGTACCGTGATACTTGTTTTTCATCACATAAATGTTTTTAGTCAGGTTGTAATTTATTTAGACTAAGGCAGACCCGGTTATCACTAGTTATGGCAGCGTAGGCTTTCTTGAGACCAAGGCCTTCTTATATAAGGTATTCGTCACCAAGGACCTTGGTCGACTCAGATACTTCCCACAGTGGAAGAATTACAATTTTCAGAATGTATTGTTTGGATATCCTTACAGGAACAAGCTAACTTGGATGCAGACCATGAGGTATCCCCGCAGAATTACACAGATATACTACCTCTACGGATCTGGTGTTTAGAGACATTACGCAATATAGAAATCTAGTGAGCAAACTACTTAATCTCACTGTTACTAAACATGATATCATACGCCATGAGCAGAGCTTGTCAGTGCATGGAGTACTCTTACTATAATCATTGGTATGATGTTCTTTTGATGCTTCGATACTTGAAGGACTCTCTAGGAAAAGACCTCTTATATGGGGCTAACGGTCGCATTGATATTATTCCCTATGTACATGATGATTATACTAGCTCTCCAGAAGATTGGTTATCCACAATCGGTTACATCATGGTGAAGCAAGAAACAAACGGTTGTCTCAAGATAAAGTACAAAAGAGGAATACATAATAATAGCCCAAACTAGATGCGAGATTACCTAGCCCCTCTCCTTTGTATAGGAACTTGGACTCCCTGCTAAGTGCTAAGTCTCGTTCCTCTATACAGTGGCAACAAGTCCGCAATGTACATTGCCACTAATCATGTCTTCCATAAGCGAACCATGCATATTGAAGTCGATTGCCATTTTAATCAAGATGCATATGAGGAAAGATCTCTACTTTACATATCTCCACAGAATTTCGCCTTGCGGATATATTACCCAAGACACTTCTGAATAAGCGTATATATGTATTGACTTTCAAGTTGGGCATGATCGATAGATATTCTCCAAATAGGGGGAGAGGGTGTTGACATTATTTGCTTTCTTTATTTCTAGTTTACTTCCATGTTTAGTTTATTTGCATGTACTCTCTTTCTTTTGTGTAGCCCTTTAGTGACTATTATGTAATTGCCATCAATTGGGCCATACAGTTTCACACCATATAAAATATCCTACCTCTTGAATAAAAAACATTCCATTGGATTCACATTTTCTTCCACAATAAGTGAGGAATTGATCATTGTGGTCAAAGATAAAGTGGGAGGAGCAAGTCAAGAAGGGATAAAGAAAGGGGAACCGAGTGGTATGCCAAAAGAAATTAAGTGGGAAAATAGCACTAAGCCAGAAAATAAGAAGAAGGAACAAGTGTCAAAGGAAGCACGATGTTCAACGAGGAAAAAAACACAGAAAGAATTCGCAAGGTGTTATCAGGAGGTGGGCTAGTGGAAAAGTGGGAGAACAACTAACAACAAGGTAGAAGATGTGAAGTGTAGGAGTGAGAGAAGGGGGTGACGGATAGGAGAACTTTTTTCACATTGGGGGTGGAAAACAGGAGTGAATTGGTACATTTATATTTAAATAAAGTACAGTAATCTACGGTTTTCCCAGTTACGCAATTGCAATAGGATGACATAAACCCTCTCCAATAATCTTACTCCTTTTTACATTATCTGGAATTTAAAGAATTAAAGTAGAACCAGAACCTGACGTAGAAGTCGAAGTTTTTAAAAGAGTTCATGACTTCTTTTGTACCTTTACATGAATAGAAGACAATTTATGAGGTTCATATCAGATGGCATATATTATAAAATCAAACGTTCAGTGGGATCTGACTCGAGTGAAGTACCTGGGCATGCTGAAGCTAACATAGGCAGGGTTGGTCGACATTCTTTTCCACTAGAGACTTGATGTTTGTACCTCTCGATAAATTCATTACAACATTCAATAAGTGCCAAATCCCTACTGCAACTAGTATCGAATACAGCCTTTACACCAAGGTTCTTGAAAAAAGTGGTGAGCTTCCTGAAAACCTGAAGAATGAAAATAATTAGCATGAGAAACTAAGCAGAAGTGGGTTCAGAAATGTTGCAGTTTGGTTTGCTCCTAATTTCTTGTGGATTTTGAGCGTCTGCCAAATCTTTACCGACTACAATAAATGAAACAATATAGGAAGACAAACTATAAGGCATTTTACCAGAGATGGGGAAAGACCAAAATATGTGGCCAATGAAGCTCTAGATTGAGGGGATACAGAAACAATGACAGTCTTCTCAGATTTGATATGAGAAACAAATTCTTCCAAACTTTGCTTCTCGAGCATAACCGTTTCCGCTGAAGTTATGCAACCACTGTATAACAAAGATAAAGTAGAGAATTATAGTAGTTCTAGATGCCAGCATAATGATTTCCTAAAAAGAAGTGCCGGTACAATAAAAAACGCTGAACTTGTTAAAAGGAATAAATTCAAACTTTCAGAAGGATCCAGAAATAATGAAGCAAAAATTTGTAGCTGCATACTTGTATCTCTCGAGAAATCGAAATTTCACAGCTCGAATAAATGTAATAAGCCACAGCTCGATGCATCGTTCACAGAATGCAGAGTCCAGGGGAGGGTCTAACCACTTTGGATCTTATGTGTACCTTACATTTCTTTAAAAAGAGGTTGTTCGATATACAGCAGCAACTTTATCATTGCATGAAAGCTCCCTTCTAAAATAAATGTATAGACATCTAATATAAAAGTGTTAGTTTAGTAAGTCGGTCAAATTAATTTTGTGAGGTACCGCTCATAACGAACAGTCTAGTAGTTACACGCAAGAGACCTACCACCTTTCTTCTTGCTCACAGCATAAGTAGTCCTAAAAAAACAAGGCAGCGAATACCTTTGTGCCTGTTGTAAGCCTTCCCGTTACAGTGAACTCAGAAACAGTGACCCTAGTAGTGTCCCAAGCTGACGGTGCTTTCCTTCTAACATGTGAGCGCATTCCTTTTGATGCTTGGGAGATATATACTTCCACATATTCAAAAGAAACTTAGTGAAGGAAACATTGATATTTATCATGATCACATATGCTCAAGGAATCTCCTTTTACCGTTTTCCTATACTAAATAATCCATATCCAAAGAATTGTTGAACGGAGACTATGAAGAAAGATGTGATTTTTTGAAGGCCCGACTGACTCGGCCAGGCCGGGTGTGATGCGAGACCTACGAAGCTTATATCTAGTTGCAAAGAAGCATCTCCTCAAATGAGACAGATCCATTTTGATAATAGCGCCTTATACATATTCATGAAGTTGAGAACACATAAAATATAAGCATCCTTATGCAAAGTAATCATCTACTAATCAACTAGTGGGATGCCTTTTGAATCACATGACGAGGATCAAAAGAAATGACACATCAAATATTCAAGCATGCTCCTAACACACACCGGACGCAGTCATCTGGACGAGAGGGAAAAAAAGGATAGCTGAGAGGATGACCATGAACAGAATCAACACCTTTCAGAGAGGCATGAAACCTTCCAACAAGCCAGCTTCTTCTTAAGGTTCTCTGCAAGAGGCAACAGGTTCGGCTGATTGAGTCTGCCATACCCATAAAATGGGATCTACCAAAGGCTTCACCAAGGTTTATAGCATGAATTATTTTGAAACTTTTTCTCCGGTGGGTAGAATGAGATCTATCAGTATTATTATCTCAATTGTTTCTAATAAGCTAGGCTATTTTCAATTAGATGTCAAGAATGCATTCTTCTATGGTGACCTTAAGGATGTGGTATATATGGAGCAAACATTGGGCTACATCGTTGAGAGGAGTGTGCGTATGCCGTCTATGTAAGGTTATCTATGGAATAAAGCAAAATCCACAAGCCTGGTTTAACAAACTCACCACGGAGATCAACTCCTTTGATTTTTACAAGACTATGTCTTGTTAATCCATACTTGTTCGCAGATGTGTTTCATGTATCATTATCCTTGTTGTATATGTTGAATGTTAGTATGATTATTATCGAAGATAACAATGCAGGTATTCTTGAAACCAAGGCTTTTCTACATAAGACGATTGTCACCAAAGACCTTGGTCACCTTCGATAACTTTTTGGGATTGAGGTCACACATATTCACAACATCTATCCATAAAAAATATTGTCTTGACATCCTTGCAGATACCATTTTACTTGGTTGTAAACCAACCTTTATTCCAGTGGAATCTCGAAGTCATGCCCGCTTGATGGATCCCTTTTTCGAGAATACCATGCAATGTAGAAGCAAGATGGTTAAACATTTGTATTTACAGAAACTAGGCCAGATATCTCTTATGTTGTGAGCATAATCAATCAATGGAGAAGCCAATGTATAGTCATTGGTATGATCTTCTCATTCTTAGATGCCGGACAAATTCATTGGGCAAGGATCTCTTATATGCTCCAAACAGTCACACAACATTACATCCTATGTAAATGTAGATCACACCGGTTCTCCTGAGGATTGATGCTCCACCACAAGTTTTGCTATGTTTATTGATGGAATTCTAATCACTTGGCGCAGTCAGAGGAAGACGGTGATTTCTAGACCTAGTTTAGCGGCAGAGTATAGCGCCATGGGTCAAGTCCTTTGTGAGATTAATTGGTTTGTCACATTTCTATAAGAACTTGAGCAAGAATCCATGTAACTGTCCCTACTTATAATGGGAGAAGAAAAAAATTCTATAACTTGAGTTGTCCATCAAAACTCCAATTTCCCTTTGTTGTGACAACAAATTAGTCAGTGATATTGCCACTAATCTTGTCTTCCATGAACGCACCAAACATATTGAATTAGACTATCATTTTAAAAAAAATTGCAGCGCATAAAGGGAAAATTGTCACTCCTTACATTTCTATAGAGGTATAGCTTGCCAATATTTTCATTAAAGCTCTTCTGAAGAAGCATGTTTAAGCTCTTCTGAGAAGCATGTTTCATTATTGACCTTTGATGCAAAATGGAATTCGGCGCGGCGCAGGAAATAGATTTGACGGTGGATTTTCGATGGTAGAAGAAAATAGATGGGTTGAGAAGAAGAAACTGGAAGGGTTGAGAAGAGAAGACACGCCGGATGCGCGAGGTTAGAGAAGAAGAACGCGTAGACCGCGAGAGGAAGAGAAAAGAGACTCGTCAGGAATACGAGGGGTTTGGGAGAAGAAGAACACGTGTAGATCACGCGGGGAGAAGGATAGAGAGGGGAGAGGAGAGAGAGAGATAAATCTCTATTTTATCACATCTTGAACTGACTAAAACATTGGACCCTCATCCCTTTATATAGGAGGGATGACATTACAAGAATAGAAAATAATTTAAACCGACAACCAATTATCCTAAACTGACTCTAACTAATTAACCGACTGACTGCCAAATTTGAAATTCAAATTAAGATTAACTGAGATCACACGCGATCTCTTTATTTAAAATTGCGACAACTTAAAAAACGTAAATAAAATTAACAACCACAATTTAAAAAATTAGACGGCCCTACATGTCGAGTCCACGCTGCATCAACTCTCCTCCGCTTTTTAAAAAAAATCGTCTCCCGACGAATTGCTTGAACCTTGAGGCTTGACATAAGGCACTTCATGAACTTGTGTCGACGAGCGCGTGAACGCGAATCATGAGATATGCAACTCAAATCATATTGCATCTTCCAATGCGCGACGGGATCGTCGAATCGTAGGGACGATTCGGTTGCCATGCTCTGATACCAAATGATGCAAAATGGAATTCGACACGGCGCGGGAAATAGATTTGACGGTGGATTTTCGACGGTAGAAGAAAATAGATGGGTTGAGAAGAAGAAACTGGAAGGGTTGAGAAGAGAAGACACGCCGGATGCGCGGGGTTAGAGAAGAAGAACGCGTAGACCGCGAGGGGAAGAGAAAAGAGACTCGTCAGGAATACGAGGGGTTTGGGAGAAGAAGAACACGTGTAGATCACGCGGGGAGAAGGATAGAGAGGGGAGAGGAGAGAGAGAGATAAATCTCTATTTTATCACATCTTGAACTGACTAAAACATTGGACCCTCATCCCTTTATATAGGAGGGATGACATTACAAGAATAGAAAATAATTTAAACCGACAACCAATTATCCTAAACTGACTCTAACTAATTAACCGACTGACTACCAAATTTGAAATTCAAATTAAGATTAATTGAGATCACACGCGATCTCTTTATTTAAAATTGCGACAACTTAAAAAACGTAAATAAAATTAACGACCACAATTTAAATAATTAGACGGCCCTACATGTCGAGTCCACGCTGCATCAACCTTCAAGTTGTGCATGATCAATAGATATGCTCCAATTTGAAGAGTATTGACGTTTTCTATTTGTAGCTAATTGATGCTTTCTGTTATTAACATTCCCATATATAGTAGTCATGCTGATGATTGCTTTATACCTCGGGAAGGATATATCGATATCGATATCGTTTCGATATCGTGTCGATATCGATATATCGCCGATATATCGCTATATCTAGGTATCTTTCTGAAGAAACTGCCTGAAAATCGGATATATCGATATATCGATTTCGATATCGGTCCCATGTCGATATCGATATATCGGCGATATATCGTCGATATATTGCCGACATAGCCTTCCATACTTTTTTTTTGAAAGCTGCAAGGTAGGAGGAAGCACTCGGAGGTGCCCGCCCCATCAAAATATATTTATAACAAAAACCAGTAGATAGGTTACAAGGTACCGATTACCACCCAAAAACAAAAGTAATACAAGAGGCTCAACGCAACAACCACTCGTCTACCAGCCTACTTGTATAGCACTGGACATTTTCTTTGTAAAATCTCTGTCCCGAGAACACCAAATCATTTCTGCTACACCAAATCGCCCACAAAATAGCCATCGGGTGAAGCCGCTCCCTTCTCGACCTCGTCCTATTTTCATACAACGCATTCCAAAAAGCGAGGAAGTCGTCGGACCGGCACCACACAATCCCGCATCCAGCCATATCTGCGAAACTACAGGGCATGTGAAAAAAAGATGGCCCACCGATTCAATAGTGTTGTCACAAATTAAGCACTTGTCGGAAATGATGCCCAGGAGTTCCACGCACCGATCACGCGTCATCAGCCTCTTGCGCCTCAGAAGCCACAGGAAAATCTCCACACGTTCCGGAAGCTTAAGGCCCCAAATTAAAGAACAGTCTCTGTTTAGGACCTCTGACGCCGCAGGCAGCGGCCTAGAAATGGCCCCGTACGCGCCCCTAATCGAGAAGCCGCCCTCCTTCCAGAGCCAGTGATCCCTACCCCCACCAGGGGCACCCACATTCCCCACAGCATCCAGCAAGGCCAAGAATTCCTCAAAGCGCCGGTCAGAGAAGATGGCAGAGAACGCGGGCCACCAAGAGCCATCAACCCAGCAATCCTCCACCGAACAAAGCTTATTATCCGCCAGCGCGAATAACCTTGGAAAGCGAGAGCACAGAGGACCCGCTCCCGACCAGTCGTCGACCCAAAAAGCAAAAGAGTCCCTCCTACGAAGCACCGGCCAGAAGAGGTTGAGATTCCTGACGAAAGCCTGCATGACTCCCCTCCGAAAAGGTGCCATAACCACTATGTTGGTCCCCTGCAACTGGGGCGCGCCCGTCACCCCATATATGCTCCGAAGCACCAAGCAAACCAGGTCATCACCTGGACCCCAAACCCTACTCGCCCACTTAAGCAACAGAGCCTCATTCATCTGCTGCAGAGATCTCACCCCCAAACCTCCCCAAATCTTCTTCCGAGTGACATCCTCCCAGCCAACAAGATGGACCCCCGCGCGCCCAGTAGAGGCATTTCCCCACAGGAAAGCACGCATCTTCCTCTCAAGCCTCTCCAGGATCCCCTTTAGGAGTTTGCGGCACGAAAGAAAATAAATAGGAATGGACGACAATACCGCCTTGACCAGAACCAACCTACCACCCCTCGAAAGGAGCGAGGCCTTCCAACCCGCCAGCCTCAGATCCACCTTCTCCACCACCCTCAACCAATCACCAAGCCTTGCCCTCCCCAGACCCAGAGGAACACCGAGGTAGTCCATAAGGAGAGGGGCACGCACCGAGGCCAAAGAAGTGGCCAAAACGTCAGCAAGACCTTCCGCCTGCCCGAAAGGAATAAAAGAGGACTTACAGCCATTCTTCAATAAACCCGAAAGCTCCGAGAATACCTCCAGAGCCGTGGCCATGGCCCTGGCCTCCTCGACCCCTCCCTCCATGAGGAAAAGAGTATCGTCCGCGTACTGCAAGATCGGCACATGAACCTCTCCCCTCGAGTAGCCGCTACATAGGCCATGGCCAACCACGCCCTTCGCCATGTCCCCTAGCACACAGCCGCAATGATGAAAAGCAGAGGAGCGAGTGGGCACCCTTGCCGCACTGTGACGCCCCTAGGATCTGGGTACTCGGCAAACCAATCCACACATATACATTCCACATTCGAATTTTTGACATTCACAAAAGCAGGAGAAAAAGCAAATGCAAAGGAAATAATTTTTTTTTCTCATTGCATTCAACCTGTTTACAAGCACGTGTATTTCCATTCACCAATTCCATTACAATCTATTATCCATTTCCATGTCCACAAAAATTACATGTAAGTATAAATATATATGTCCACAATTATACATTACATGTCATGTCTCTCAAAAGAAACTACAAGTAAAGAAGACCGTAAAACTACTACCAACTGTACCACAAGGAGTCGTGAAGCTGCACAAAAAGTGGTGACTATAAAGTTGCTACTGCAGCGAACCTGCGGATCCACACGTAGGTACGTTATGAGCAAAGTTGCCCAATACGAATTAAACAAAGCTATACAACAACAAGCAGGATATAATTTAAATATGTGCAAAAGAGAAAGAAATTAGGTAATCTGATCTCATAAGAATCATATTTTATTATGGTTATTAGATATGGATATGAGTAACCAAGCTTCGTGGATAGTCTGTGGTCTTGGTCTGGGTGAGACCTCACACTATGACTCTAAGGCAAAAAGAATGCCTTAGGGTTGGGTTGCCTCCATAGGCATGCGGTGGGGTACAATGCATCCTAACTAAGTTCCCAACACGTCCACTTAGCTCCACTTCACAATTGATATCCAATTCACAATCTAGATTCCAACCCACGAATCTTCGCGACTAGCCCAATCCTCCTTATGCACAGGAGATTCACGTCCCATCCCCAACTTCATTAACCACATTTTCCCGAAACTCCCCTCTTAGCGCTCTCACTCGGAATACTGACCAATGTGGCCTACACTGGCCCGTACACGAGTGTTAACTCTAAGTGACAAGCGAAACACTAGCCGACCAACCATGACTACTTGGCCCGCGCTCGAGCACTGGGCTAAAGCACGCAAGTGCGAGGCCAACACCGTCAGATTAGCACATCGGTGTGCCAAGCAACATGTCCCCCAACCATCGCAGCTACAGTAGCAGTTGGGATCGTGGTCAACTAGGCTTCTACCCGGGGCCCCAAGGGGGCATGCCCCTCCCTTGGCGGCAACTACTCCACTACCCACATGCCACTTAAGATCAAATAACCGTGACATTGACAAGAATCTAGTGGGAAAGGTGTCTGCTAAACATAGGTCTGATATACATATCTTGATTTTTCACATTGTTTTTAGACGCCCAAGATACTCCCAACTCATTAAGGTTCACTGTATCTAGATTAGCTTTATTGAACTCAAAATGAATAAATATCATGTACAGAGATATGTGGATGCTATAATTATGACGTGACCGTCTTTTTCTAAAATGGATCATCCAAGATAAAGTTCCGCTAACTTGAAATTGCACTGACTATAACCTAAGGCATAACAATTACACACAATTGCTCAAAAAGAAAAGATAAATCTGATCTTGTCAAATCTTGATGTAAGCCATCAAAGAGGCAACTGCCCGCATAATCACCACGTCACATTTCTGAATTTAAGAAAAAATGCAGGTTGACAGATATGGGGTTTTCAAATATTAAGCTTGATATCAGAAAGGTTAACTATGTACACAAGAATCTAACCAACGTTGTTCAATCTCCCATAAACAACCTACAAGATTAGCAATATACTGTTATTGGTTCTGTCCTTATACATTGAATCTTATACCCACGAGGAATGCAGATCATCATAAGTTCCGATCTAAATTCACAATCACAATTATAATCACGTTATCACTTAATTAGGATGCAGTTGGGCATTCCTCTAAACTAATATGACTCGTAAGGAGTTGGGATTCAACCAAGTGGTTCACAAGGTACCCTATTATTAACATCCATGTAGTCATAATATGCCATCAAACATATCTTGGCAATGCATTGTTGCAGATCTGTTTACAGGTAAGTCCCAGTTTAAATAGCACCACATTCTGGAGTTTTACCTATAAGAAAGTTGAACCTCAACGTTTGAATCAATCAGAAAATAAGAAATCAATCTACATTAGGGAGTAGTCAACAAGGTGTGATGCACAACAGGTGAAAAATGCATGCTTCCCCATCGACCAGAACTTGATCACACATGTGGTATGCTCAACGTGCCTTTAACATGGTTTATTTGTACATAACTTAAACAAAGAGAAATCCCCTCCTACTTTGCTACCAATCACCAATAGGCTTTTTAATATATTATAGGTTGCCCTTTTGCAAAGAAGAAGGGGTTTGTACGCACTGCGATGGAATGAACGATCTCATCCCTTTAAAATTACCATTTTAAAATTTCCATTCTGAAGCTGAATGATGCATGATGCATCTCTGTGATGAAAATAAATACGCATGATTCAGTACTTGCAACAAGGAGGTTATGAGGAGACTACCAAATTCCAAAGAAGGATTTTGACAAACGTCATTATACGGACATTTGCAGAGATATTTTTCGTCATCCGCATTCCATGAAAGTTATATCATACTGTCAACTAAATTTCTACGGATACAGGGGAACAAAGCTCACTGATTAGGACCTCCTATATATTTATAAAGCAATTGATATGTTCCTCTTTCCTTCCGTAATTATAAGAACCAATCAAACATGAAGCTGAAAGAGGTCAGCAACATGCAGTCCACCCAAAATCCATAGCATCAAGAATGTCTAAGGCTCGTATGATATTCAAATGTAGGACGAAAATCGCATGGAATCCACAGCAAGAGGAGGGGATATCGTACCTCAAGAACCCGATTCCTCGACAACTCCGTCAGTGGAGAAACGACGCAATCAGCTACGATGAAGACACAAAACGACACACAAGGGTGACCTCTACCTCCTCCACGCGGGGTACGCTTCGGATCGTCGATCCGGCGCGCTCCGGTGGTGCTCCGACGAGGTGGAGGGGGGAAGAAGGGGCTGGATACCAGGTGGGGCGTTTTTTAGGGCAAGAGGGTCTCATTTGAGGGTTTTTATGGGAATGGGTATTTAGGTTTGGATCTTGGTTCGAGTCTGAAAAGAACCCGGACCCCGGCTCACTAAATTGACCATAGCTCGGACTCCCGAACTCGGATTTTTGCGTTTTTGGACTCGTTGGAAAGCTATCGATGAGCCCTACACCATGGACTCCTTATATGAATTTTTTTGATCACTGGATGAGTACAGATTTTGAAATTAAGCCCAGACTCGGTCAATATTTGCATTTTAGTCCATGTTCGATATTTGGGGTTTTCACATCATAAAAATCTCAAAGGAAGTCTCGTCCCCGAGACTTAAGATGATCCTGATTGATTTCGATACCCAAACCCCATGGAATTTTAGTCTCCCAGAAAAAAATAAGCTCATAAAAATCTCAAAGAGAGCGAAGCTCATAGAAATCTTAAAAGAAACTTGATTATGGTTTCAATTCCATACCTGTGAACAGATGAGGTTATTTCTCCCCTATGTCCGTCTCAGATTCCCATGTCGCTTCATTGACGTCTTGACGTCTCCACAACACCTTGACCAAAGGGATCTCCTTCCGCCTCAATCTCTTGACCGTGTAGTCCAAAAATCTGTACCGGCTCTTCTGGGAAGAAGAGGTTTGGCTCCACTGCCAAGTCCTCGTAGCTGACCACATGTCAGAGATCTCGGATGTACTTCCTGAGATTCGACACGTGGAATACGTCATGGATGCCCTCGAGATGTGGGGAAAGGGCTACCCTGTATGCTACTTTCCCAACACGGGCCAATATCTCGAATGGCCCCACAAAATGCGGTGCTAGCTTGCCCCTTGCACCGAAACGGTGTACGCCTCATTGGGGACACATGTAAGAACACTAGGTCCCCGACCCGTGATAATGAGAAACTCTTAGTCACACAGGATTGACTAAAAAATTGTCCATTAGGGCACGAATGCACGACAACGTACCTGAAACTCGAGGTCTCTACGCAGTCAACAATTTTCTCCTAGAAATTTCCACTACTCCGGAGGTCTCCTCAATAATCTACGAGGCGAACATGGTGTTGTTGCCCACTTGCTGCCAACACAGAGGCGTGGTGCACCGCCTCCCGTACAACGCCTCAAACGGTGCCATGCCTATACTGGCGTGGTATCTATTGTTGTATGTAAACTCAACCAGTGGGTGGTGGTCCTTCCAAGATCCCTTCCACTCAACTGTGCAGGCTCGTAGTAGATCTGTCAAGGTCTGAATGGTCCTCTCAGACTGCCCATCTGTCTGTGGATCGTAGCCTCGTAGGTTGAACTCATATGTAGCTATGTCCTCAAGGTTCTCATGAACTCTCCCCAGTAGTGTGATGTGAAAAGACTCTGTTTGACACTACTTCTTTGGGTATCCCATGCAACCAAATGATGTGCTGAACATACAACTTGGCTAGTTGCACTGGTGTATATGTCACGTTAACTGGGATGAAATGAGATGACTTGGTCAACCGGTCAACGATGACCCATATCGCATCAAGCCCTCCAGGGGTGCATCAATGATGTAACAAAATCCATGGAGATGCTCTCACATTTCCACATTGGGAAGGGAAGAGGTTGTAGTAAATCAGGAGGCCTCTAGTGTTCTGCTTCACCATCTGGCAGGTAAGACATCTTGCTAACATGTTTAGCTATGCCCTTCCTCATGTCTTCCCACCAAAATTATTGGCAGAGGTCCCTGTACATCTTGGTTCCACCTGGATGTATGAAAAGTCTCGAGCTATGCGCCTCATCCAGGATCTCTCTCCTCAGCTCCTCCTCATCTGGGACACGCACACGGTCCCCATTCCATACGGTGGATTCACGAACTCGAAATCCGTCGAATTCATCCTTCAAGCACCTGTTGTACAGCTCCTGGATCCTCGGATCTGTCATTTGGCCCTGAACAATCATGTCCCACAAGTTGCTATACTTGGCTGGCACTGTCACTGTATCAGATGTGCCCTCAAATGGATACCACTCACTAAGGTGAGCACATCCCAAGTCTGCAACCCAGGCTGCCGAACCCTCGATGTATGGTCGCCTACTCATGGTATCTGCTACACCATTCCTCTTACCAGGATGATAGGAGATGGTACAATCATAATCTTTTAGCAGTTCCATCAAACGCCTTTGCCTCATATTCAGTACCTTTTGATCAAAAATATACTGAGGCTCTTGTGGTATGTGAAGATCTCAAATGTCACCCCATACAAATAGTGACAATATATCTTTAATGCAAAGGCTACGATCGCCAACTCCAAGACATGAGTGGGGTAGTTGCGTTCATGATTCTGTTCTTTAGTTGTCGTGACACGTACGCCACAATCCTATTCGCGCTGCATCAACACTGCACCCAAGCCCTCCTTGGAAGCATCAGTGTACACGGTGAAGTCCAACGTACCATAAGGAAGGATGAGGATGGGTGAAGAAGTCAATCGCTCTTTGAGCGTTCGTAAGCTCAACTCGCATTTATCGCTCCAAACAAATGGGACATCCTTCTACATCAACCCAGTGAGAGGTAAAGCCAACTGAGAGAACCCTCTAACAAGCCCTCTTGTAGTACTCGACGAGGCCAAGGAAGCTATGAATCTATGTAACCATCTTAGACTGCTCCCAAGATACCACTGGGGTCAACTGACACCCCCGCCCCAGAAACCATGTGGCCAAGAAAAGCCACCTTAGAAAGTCAAAACTCGTACTTGTTGTATTTAGCATACAACTGGTGCTCTCGGAGCGTCTCTAGTACGGTGCAAAGACGAGACTCGTCCTCCTATTCAACATGGGAGTAGACTAGAACAATTATCAATGAATATTATCACGAACGTTTCCACATGCAGAAGGAAACTCGGTCCATTAAATCCATGAATACACCAGGTGCATTCGTGAGTCTAAAAGGAATCACCAAGAACTCATAGTGGTCATATCTAGTGCGAAATGCAGACTTCATCATGTCAGCCTATTTGATACTCAACTGGTGATATCCTGACTGCAGATCAATCTTAGAGAACACTGCTGCTCCCAAAGGGATGCAGCTTCCTAGGCTAATCGCTATGACTTCCCGCTCGCTCGTTTTGCGACTGGGGAGTAGCCTTATTGCCTTCATCAATCTGTGGGAGTGGGTAACTGTCCTTAATTGTTCTCTTGTTCAATTACTTGTAGTCTATGCATACCCTCAAGGATCCATCCTCCTTCACGAAGAGGTACTGGGGTGGATGAATATCTTCTCCACCAACTCCTGCAACTGTACTTTGAGCTCCTTGATCTCAACTACTGTCAATCGGTATGGAGGGATAGATATCGGCTGAGTAGCGTGATCTCGAACTCTATCTCCTGTACTGGTGGTAATCCAGGTAGTTCATCTGAAAACACATCAGGAAACTCATGCACAAGTCTAACATCCTCTATCATCTGGTCATGTGCTGTTGGGTCTACTACATAGGCGAGGTAGCCTACACAACCCCTAATTGAGAAATTGGTGTGCCCTCAAGGTAGAGATGCACTCGATCCCACCATTTGAAGTGTTTCTTGATTCAATAGAGACATATGGACATGGATGTAAACATGTTATTCTCCTATGGACTCGTGTTGGGTCAGAAGACTTTCACACTATCCAAATATTCGAACACCAATGAGGAATAATATGTTTGGAATGGAATGGAGTACCACTGCTCTGATACCAAACTGTGACGCCCCTAGGATCTGGGTACTCGGCAAACCAATCCACACATATACATTCCACATTCGAATTTTTGACATTCACAAAAGCAGGAGAAAAAGCAAATGCAAAGGAAATTATTTTTTTTTTCTCATTGCATTCAACCTGTTTACAAGCACGTGTATTTCCATTCACCAATTCCATTACAATCTATTATCCATTTCCATGTCCACAAAAATTACATGTAAGCATAAATATATATGTCCACAATTATACATTACATGTCATGTCTCTCAAAAGAAACTACAAGTAAAGAAGACCGTAAAACTACTACCAACTGTACCACAAGGAGTCGTGAAGCTGTACAAAAAAGTGGTGACTATAAAGTTGCTACTGCAGCGAACCTGCGGATCCACACGTAGGTACGTTATGAGCAAAGTTGCCCAATACGAATTAAACAAAGCTATACAACAACAAGCAGGATATAATTTAAATATGTGCAAAAGAGAAAGAAATTAGGTAATCTGATCTCATAAGAATCATATTTTATTATGGTTATTAGATATGGATATGAGTAACCAAGCTTCGTGGATAGTCTGTGGTCTTGGTCTGGGTGAGACCTCACACTATGACTCTAAGGAAAAAAGAATGCCTTAGGGTTGGGTTGCCTCCGTAGGCATGCGGTGGGGTACAATGCATCCTAACTAAGTTCCCAACACGTCCACTTAGCTCCACTTCACAATTGATATCCAATTCACAATCTAGATTCCAACCCACGAATCTTCGCGACTAGCCCAATCCTCCTTATGCACAGGAGATTCACGTCCCATCCCCAACTTCATTAACCACATTTTCCCGAAACTCCCCTCTTAGCGCTCTCACTCGGAATACTGACCAATGTGGCCTACACTGGCCCGTACACGAGTGTTAACTCTAAGTGACAAGCGAAACACTAGCCGACCAACCATGACTACTTGGCCCGCGCTCGAGCACTGGGCTAAAGCACGCAAGTGCGAGGCCAACACCGTCAGATTAGCACCTCGGTGTGCCAAGCAACATGTCCCCCAACCATCGCAGCTACAGTAGCAGTTGGGATCGTGGTCAACTAGGCTTCTACCCGGGGCCCCAAGGGGGCATGCCCCTCCCTTGGCGGCAACTACTCCACTACCCACATGCCACTTAAGATCAAATCACCGTGACATTGACAAGAATCTAGTGGGAAAGGTGTCTGCTAAACATAGGTCTGATATACATATCTTGATTTTTCACATTGTTTTTAGACGCCCAAGATACTCCCAACTCATTAAGGTTCACTGTATCTAGATTAGCTTTATTGAACTCAAAATGAATAAATATCATGTACAGAGATATGTGGATGCTATAATTATGACGTGACCGTCTTTTTCTAAAATGGATCATCCAAGATAAAGTTCCGCTAACTTGAAATTGCACTGACTATAACCTAAGGCATAACAATTACACACAATTGCTCAAAAAGAAAAGATAAATCTGATCTTGTCAAATCTTGATGTAAGCCATCAAAGAGGCAACTGCCCGCATAATCACCACGTCACATTTCTGAATTTAAGAAAAAATGCAGGTTGACAGATATGGGGTTTTCAAATATTAAGCTTGATATCAGAAAGGTTAACTATGTACACAAGAATCTAACCAACGCTGTTCAATCTCCCATAAACAACCTACAAGATTAGCAATATACTGTTATTGGTTCTGTCCTTATACATTGAATCTTATACCCACGAGGAATGCAGATCATCATAAGTTCCGATCTAAATTCACAATCACAATTATAATCACGTTATCACTTAATTAGGATGCAGTTGGGCATTCCTCTAAACTAATATGACTCGTAAGAAGTTGGGATTCAACCAAGTGGTTCACAAGGTACCCTATTATTAACATCCATGTAGTCATAATATGCCATCAAACATATCTTGGCAATGCATTGTTGCAGATCTGTTTACAGGTAAGTCCTAGTTTAAATAGCACCACATTCTGGAGTTTTACCTATAAGAAAGTTGAACCTCAACGTTTGAATCAATCAGAAAATAAGAAATCAATCTACATTAGGGAGTAGTCAACAAGGTGTGATGCACAACAGGTGAAAAATGCATGCTTCCCCATCGACCAGAACTTGATCACACATGTGGTATGCTCAACGTGCCTTTAACATGGTTTATTTGTACATAACTTAAACAAAGAGAAATCCCCTCCTACTTTGCTACCAATCACCAATAGGCTTTTTAATATATTATAGGTTGCCCTTTTGCAAAGAAGAAGGGGTTTGTACGCACTGCGATGGAATGAACGATCTCATCCCTTTAAAATTACCATTTTAAAATTTCCATTCTGAAGCTGAATGATGCATGATGCATCTCTGTGATGAAAATAAATACGCATGATTCAGTACTTGCAACAAGGAGGTTATGAGGAGACTACCAAATTCCAAAGAAGGATTTTGACAAACGTCATTATACGGACATTTGCAGAGATATTTTTCGTCATCCGCATTCCATGAAAGTTATATCATACTGTCAACTAAATTTCTACGGATACAGGGGAACAAAGCTCACTGATTAGGACCTCCTATATATTTATAAAGCAATTGATATGTTCCTCTTTCCTTCCGTAATTATAAGAACCAATCAAACATGAAGCTGAAAGAGGTCAGCAACATGCAGTCCACCCAAAATCCATAGCATCAAGAATGTCTAAGGCTCGTATGATATTCAAATGTAGGACGAAAATCGCATGGAATCCACAGCAAGAGGAGGGGATATCGTACCTCAAGAACCCGATTCCTCGACAACTCCGTCCGTGGAGAAACGACGCAATCAGCTACGATGAAGACACAAAACGACACACAAGGGTGACCTCTACCTCCTCCACGCGGGGTACGCTTCGGATCGTCGATCCGGCGCGCTCCGGTGGTGCTCCGACGAGGTGGAGGGGGGAGGAAGGGGCTGGATACCAGGTGGGGGCGTTTTTTAGGGCAAGAGGGTCTCATTTGGGGGTTTTTATGGGAATGGGTATTTAGGTTTGGATCTTGGTTCGAGTCTGAAAAGAACCCGGACCCCGGCTCACTAAATTGACCATAGCTCGGACTCCCGAACTCGGATTTTTGCGTTTTTGGACTCGTTGGAAAGCTATCGATGAGCCCTACACCATGGACTCCTTATATGAATTTTTTTGATCACTGGATGAGTACAGATTTTGAAATTAAGCCCAGACTCGGTCAATATTTGCATTTTAGTCCATGTTCGATATTTGGGGTTTTCACACGCACCCCCCAACGGGGCTGAATCCACCCCCCTTCCGGCCTGCCGTTGATCAACACCGAGAAAGAAGCCGTGGTGATACACCGCCGCATCCAAGAAATCCACCGCTCCGGGAAGCAAAGTCTCCTTAACACGGACCATAGGAATTTCCAATCAAGGCTATCATACACCTTTGCAAAGTCAACTTTCCATAAAATTCCACTCGTGCCCCTCCTCCTCCAATCGGCAATGATCTCGGAAGCAATCGTCGTGCAATCAGAGATCTGACGGCCAGGAACGAACGCGGATTGCGCTGAGGAAATCAAGCTACCGAGGATGCCAACCAACCTCCTAACCAACACCTTGGCCGTGATCAGCTATATGGCGTTAGAGACAGCAATAGGGCGAAAGTCATCAATAGAGGTTGGCGGCGATCGCTTAGGAATCAGAACAATAAGCGCCCTGTTGATACGGTCAAAACCCCTATTCCCATAGCAGAATTCTCGAACCACATCAAGCACCTCAGGACCAATAATGTCCCAGAAATCCTTGTAGAAAGAAATCGGGAACCCATCGGGGCCAGGCGCAGCGTCGCCGTTAAGGTCCCACACAGCGTCCCTGAGCTCCTCCAGAGAGACGTCACACACCAGCGCCTCGCAAGCAGACGCCTCCACCAACCTACAATCACGACCTAACCACCTCCACTGCCGAGAGATGACATCAGCAGACACAGCCCTGAAATGATTCGCAATAGCCAGGCCCATGCTTTTATTCCCCTCCACTGAGACCCCACCAACAGTAATAGAACTCAAAACATTTGCCCTACGCCTCCCACTTGCAACACGGTGGAAGTACGCGGTATTGGCGTCCCCCTCCTTCAACCAGGTGCTTCTCGACCGCTGCCTCCATTCGGCCACACGCTTCTTATCTTCTAGGGTAACCGTCTTCTGAGCCTTCAACCGCGACTCCAGCTCAGCCAGAGTGAGCGGCCTCACGTCATCAATCTCGTCCAGTTCCTTAATGATGTCCTCAGCAGTCCTTCTAGCCACGCATCTCGCGGCCCTCGTATCCCTTTTGAAACACGCAAGCCTTTTCCTCAAAGATTCAAGTTTTTGAACAAATTTTGACGTGGCAGATCCCGAGGGCATCGTCTCAGCCCAATGCTCCGCAACAAGGTCCCTGAAACCGTCTTCAAGCAACCAGCAATTCTCGTATCTAAAAAGCCCCCTATGCTCCGGGCTGGCCCCAGTGCAGAGAACCAGCGGGGTATGGTCGGACTAGGACCTAGGCTTGGGTCCCACCGATGCCATGGGGAACATCTCCAGCAGCTCATTTGAAACGAAGAATCGATCCAGCCGGGACCGAGATTTAGAGTTTCTCCAAGTATAGGCGACGCCATCCGCGTCCAACACCTCAAAGCCCAGCGAGTCCATAGTCTCAACGAAATCCACGGAGCCCAAGTCTTGGCCCCCTCTCCCACCGGGCCTATCGGAGGATAACAAAGTTACATTGAAATCCCTGCCCACCACCCACGCCCCCCCCCCCCGCCGCCCTCCCAGCCTCCACCAGATCCTCCCACAACTCCCCCCCTCCGGTTACCATCACAAGGTCCATACACACAGGACACGACCAAATGCTCCGCGGAGGAAGTCCCAACCAGGGACACCGTTAGCACATGCCTACCCAGGATCTCCGAGGCACACGACCATAACGACGAGCGCCATGCCACCAACAGCCCACCCGAAGCCCCCGAGGCATCCAAAGCCCTGAACTGATCAATACCACCTGCTCCGCACGCCGCCCACTCCCTCCCCGAAACCGAGTTCAGCTTAGTTTCCTGCAGCATGACGATATCACAGCCCCACTCAATTACTCTAGAACCCAAAACTTTGCGCTTGTCCAGATCCCCCAGACCACGAATATTCCAAGAGAGTATCTTCATTTAGGAACCGCATGATGCCCCTGCACCTGGGCGACCCCAACGGCCGCAGCCACAGCAGTCATGAAGGGGGGGATGCGGGCTAGCTAACACTCTAGGAGCCCTCGACTTGCTTCTCCTTCTATATCGCTTTCCACTTCTTCTATCACTGCATTCCGCTTCCCGCTCCTCGCCCCGAACAGAGCGCTCCTCGACCTCAAGCACCTCGGTCGCCTTCCGGTCGGGGCTTCCCATGACGGGTGGCTGCAAAGTCTGGGCCCCGTCCTCTTCGAGGATAACAACCGGAGCAGCACCTGGCGTACGATGTGGTTCGCCTTCAAGAATATCTCTAAAACTCCACGGGGGAAGACATGCGTAGGGGTGCCCGAACATGGAGGGATGGAGAGGACAGTCATTGTGCCGGACCGTCCAAAATCAACGCCCAGATCCGGGAAGAGCCAAGCAGAGGACCGACCACCCAATTGATTACCCGGATCCGAAGCACTACCCGAGTAGCAGAGCGCCGCATGCGAATAAGCCAGCAGTGGAAGCTGAACAGAAGATCCCTTGTCGACGTCACCCTGCAGATGGAATGTGTCAGACGAAAGACCACCCGTTACAGAGGAGTTCTCGAAGCGCCTCGCGCCAACCGCCATGCGCGCGCTTCTCCCGAAGGGTCGCCTCGATAAATCAACCGCCATCGACGAGCCCAACGCGCCCCTCAGCCCTTCGTCTCCCGCCTCCCTCGACTTCACCACCGGCCACGACGTCGCAGGAGGAGGCGGAGGATAATCAATGGAAAGCTCGATCGCGAAAGAGTACCTTCCGACGATCAACTCCGCGAACTCGCTGCGACCTCCAATCTTGTCAAGGAAAGACGTGGTGCATTCGAACAGGACCTTGATTTCCTCCACCGGGGTACCTGGACGAAGTCCATCATCTAGGACTTCCCGAACACAACCCCACTGCATCAGGGCCCTTCGCAAACAGCCAACCGTCCGAGAAAGGAACGGAACTCCTCTGAACGTAGCCACGCACACTTCCAGGTCCTTGCAACACTCATCACCAAAGCGCAGCCTTCTCCACACTACGTTCCCGACGTCTCCGTTATGCACCAGTCTTCCCGTCTGAGCCTCCGATAAGCCCCGTACACAGCAACGCCTATTATCCAACAACACCACATCTCCCGCGAACTGAGCACCGAAGAAACCATGTAGATGCGAGCAGACCCCTTCCACGTCGATAACATCTCTAACCGTGATGCCAATAATCGCATGCAACTTTGTCCCAAGCGAGTTTCGCCCATGCATGGCAGTAGAACCTTCGTAAGTAGGTGTTTCTCCTTCTGCCCCGCCGCTTGCATGAGCACGGCCCTTCGCGCTTTGCTCCTCGCCTCGCGATGAAGATTTGCCAACCACTTCAGCAAAGGTAGGTCCTCCTTGACGCACCGCAGACGACCCTCCTCCCGAGCTTCTACCTTGTACTGACACATGCCTTCTGCTAGTGTTCCTCGCAAAGCCCGACGAGGCTCCCATGCAAGAAGCCTGTCGGTGGCCAACCTTCCCGCATGAGTAGCATCTTGGTGGTAACGGACAGACCGTTGTAGTATGCCCGCCTTTCCCGCAGCGGAAACACCGACGCCCCAGCTTCTTGTGAGAGACAACCGTCCAATCTCCACCGGCTCCGTCGTTGACAGCCTCCTTCTCCTTTGCTCTCCACACTGCCACGACCTTGCCCTTCCCACGCCCTACGATAGCTCCGCCACCACCCGCACTCGCACCACCCACACTCGCACTCGCACCACTCGCACTCGCACTCGCCATCTCGCCCCTTCTGGCCTTCCATAGTTTGTATTTTCCACTTTTTTACATTTTTGGGTTTCACTCGATATAAGAGACTTTTCTCCCTTCACGGAATTTATCTCATTATTTTCTCCACACTTAGAAGATAACTCAAAATAGCAAATGCATGAACACTTTCGAAGCCTTCTTCGATGTCTTAAGAGAACTAGGGAAGAGGGAGGGATCGGGGAAGGGTAGAGGTGAAGGGGAAAGAAGAAGAGTGTTGGGAAAAGGTAAAGGCCCGTATGGGGTTTTTTGTTCTCAACAAGCTGCCCTCCCCTTTTATCATCACCCACCCCAACAACGGGGATGCACTAGACTCCAAAAGGACATTAAAAAAAGAAAATTTACATGTAGACCCTTAGGAAATACATAACAACAAAAGGCTAGGATTTTATCTAACCGTTGAAACTGCATTCAACTCCATAGAGCCCCATATACCTAGGCCTGAATTGAGTCAATTCCACATTGATGGGAAGTATCTTGCTCCCGTAAAATAGCATCGTAGTAGCTCTGCAGGAGGTTAGGGCAGAGTCTTTTTAACTCTTGCTCCTTAATCCATGACTAGTCCTCCAAGTGATGCCCTCGCGTTGTCTAGTGATGTCTTATCAATTTGTGGATGTCAAGGATGTCCTCAACGACAAGGATGTCCTCAACAGAGTCTGGAGCTAATATTGTTGTGGTAGCCGTTGATGATGATTCCATTTGCAGATGCTCGGGTAAAATTACATATTTGCTAATATAGGGGTATGAATCTAATACTTTATAGATGACGTGACAAATTATGGCAGTAGGTCCAGGACATAAGCATTCAGACCAATCTTCTTGATAGCTTTGAAAGGACATATTTTTTTGCCAAATTTGTGATGGGGTTTCTCAGGAAAACACTCTTTTTGAAAATGGAACGTTACTAAATCCCCTTCTAAAACTCGACCACCCTCACGTGGGTATTGGCTTGGGCTTGATATTTGGTAGATGTATTCATGAGTTTGGAGTAGATTTCTTGGTGAAGTTGATGGAAGTGGTCAGCCATTTCGTCCGCAACCGTCCTAGTTTGTCCAGATCGAGCCAAGGGAACTCGATCAAAGAGATGAGGGATGGGAAAATCGCTAACACACTTGAAAGGAGAGTTTCCAGTAGAGCGACAAGAGGAGAGTTTCCACTTGAAGGGCTCATTTTACTTATGATCAAGCACTCAAATGCCCGAGGTTTATCTCCTTCAGCTAGTGATCGATGAGTATGATTAATGAATTGAGGTTGACTCACATTCTCTTTCCCTTCCCATGTAAGATTCAAGGTCGCAAGATCTACCTGTCGATCATCTTTCAAATGAAAGGCCCATAGAAATTCATCCATATTCGCCTGGATTATTAGTTTATTAGATAGAAAAAAATGGCAACAGATTAACCTTTCACTTGAATTTTCTCTCTGGCTTTATTTGCAACTATTTTGATTTTTTGAACTTGTATTTAATGGGCTTTATTTGGCTTCTACCTAATCCCAATCACAAGGAGAGGTTCACCTTGATGAGGGGTAAGAATTCGATACATTTTGTGAAGAATGAAATTCTTTTTTCGGCATGCTTCGTGGATTTACGGATTCTCTCGAAGGGGAAGACTTTAAATGCGAGAGAGAAAAGCCCCTAAAATGATCATGCCTCAAAGGTAAAGCAAGCAAAGTGGAGCGAGGGAAACTTCAACTCAAGAAAGCTACTAGAAAACAAGCAAGTCAAGGTGAAAGCAGACTAGAAGCTAGTGAAAGTTTCCCTGCATGGGGCTTGTCCATGCTTTTCTTGTCGAGCACCCGAGCAAGCACCTATAGTCTCCATCATTGTAGGAATTGAGTTCAAGCTTTTCTCAATCCCTTTTCATCAATGGACTCTTGACGTATACGAAGGAGTGCAGTTTGTTCGACAAATTCCTCTACCTCTATATCTATCTCTGAGATGTTTGGATTTTTCAAAACTCCATAGACATGCAGAAGAAAAATGTTATCCGCACTCGAACCAAGACATAACTTTTACCAAAAGTTTATTGTGATCTATCCCTATACTGCTTCCTCAAGAAAAAGAGAGGAGAGAGACGAAGAAATGAAAGAACTAACTTACCTCTAAATAGTTAATGCTACTTTCTTCGCATGCCCTTGAAACATTAAAGCGATGATTGCGGGATAGATTAGCCTATTAATTTCTTCTATCTGGAACCTCGTGTGGATCGCTGGCCATTTTCTCACCAAATCCCAATTCAAGTCAAAAACAAAGAAAGTCAAGGACTAGTTTTTAAAGGCCTATTTTGGTTACTTTCTTGTTTGGAGAACGAAGGAATGAAAGCAAGGAAAACTCGGGCATTGAAGGTCGGACAGAAACAACAACCTTCGCGTACTATGCTAGCAATCACGTGGTTCCAAGATAATGCCTAAAAATGATTTCAGTTATAGTTTTCCTTGTGGTGGTCCAAGATGGGGTGGCACTTGTGATATTTCGACTCACGATGCATTTTCTATGGCAGTTTTCTTTGCCTCCCCTTCGCCTTATGTTCAATACTATTAAGGCAGCAACTACTGTTGAAATCCTTCTTCACTTTTTGCAACCCCTGTCGTGTTATAGGCGATTTTTCTTAACTGGTTATTAGAGACCTACATCTACAGCTTGCAGGAAAGCCATACTATAAGGATAATGATAACGACAGAAAAAAGAAGACCTGCAAGCGAGGCAATCCTTCAGTGAAATCTTAACGGCCTCCGCCTTTGTTTGATTGCCGGGAGCATCCGAGTTCAACTTGATCTACAAAAGACATCATATAACGTAAACAGCATAAGCATACAGGAGCAACGAGTTGGGGGCATTTTTTAGGATGGGAAGTGAAGGCGAGTGGGGAACCTGAGGGGGCTTAGAGGTAGCTTTGTTCAGAGACACGACGCAGTTCTGGGACGGGGCGATGAAGTCGTTGAGATCGGCGAGGCGAAGAGTTGACGAGAACTTCTCCGACATCGCGCCTTCTCTTGAATCGGAGATAACCGATCGATCGAAGGGGCGGCCTGCTCTGTTAAATAGCGTAGGGCAGTTGCTGCTGCAGCAGACGGTAGCTTTTGTGCGGTAGCTTGCGAGGCGTCGTTGGGTAACACGTAGGGCCGAGAAACCAGGAAGCGTGAGAAGGTCGCAGTGGAATGAGCGGGGAAGCCGGAAGAGTTGCGCGGGGGAAGACCCAACGCGCTGCAGCGAGCTTACGGGCTTAAGAGGACTTCGCAAGATGGGAAGGGGCGGGGTCACAGCGAGTGGCGAGGAGCTCCGTGTACAGGGGACGCTCAGGCAGAGCTGCGGGAGATGCTAGAAGAGGTTTCGGCCTAGATTGATGGTCACAGGTAGAGGTTTGGACCACCTACCTTACACACGGTCTTCGGTTCATGTTCTATTCGCTTCTTGGGTGAGGGCTCAACTCCGACCAACCTAAGAAACCCTCGCTGCGACTTGGAAAATCTCAGGGCTTATTTGGTTGCAGGGTTGGGCAGAGTTGTGTTGGACACGGGTACTCCTGTGAATAGTAAACTGTGAGGAGGATTGGGCTGTTTGGTTGGAGGGTTGGGAAGGGTTGGGCCAACCCCAGTGTCGTGGGCCAGGTCGATGCATGCGTATCAAAAATTGGGGACTCAAGTCCGGTCGAAAGCCTGTGGGTTCATGCTCGGGATTGAACCAGGCTCGACCCTCCCGTGAATTGGTGCAATGGATTGAAGCTAGTGGGAGGTGATTGAGAGATTGATAATGAAATCATGGTGTTGTGGATCGGACTTTGATTGTTAATCAAAATTATTTGGATTCGGTAAATCATTAAGTTGTTCTTATGAGGATATATGTGATTGCATGGGATTGTATCGAATATTGTCCACCCTTTAATGCTTGCATATTCAACTTTTTAATATTTATGTTTATCGTGCTTGTGTTGGATATGCTTGGATTGTGAGCATTGAGGATCTATGGGATTGTATGGATTTTGAGCGTTGTCGAGGGAGGGCAATGTGTTGCCTTTATGGATCTTCCCCTAGTAATGTGTGGTGATACATACTAATCGATTTCCATGTGTAAGGCTTAGCGAGTAATCTGAACATAATTAAGAGAGTTTTTTTATATCTACTTTCCATTTTCCGCGAACTCAACATACATCAGCACTGGTGATGGAAGAGGTGGAGGTAATTCAAGGCAGCCGAGAGAAAAGATAATGACAATTGTGGTGGGAGTAATGTTAGAGCTAGATTTGTTGTCATTTGTCTTCTCCTTGTGAGAGAAAGATAATGTTAACCATTGCTTGATCCAATCGAAATTCTAATGAGATACCAAATGAAAATGATTTTCTTGCATTTTGGAAAGACATTGATCGATAGCATGCTCAAAGACCTAAACAGAAGGAGACTGTGCATAAAAAAATGGTTATTTTTGCATCTCATGTGGTTGATGAAGCACATCATGAAAGGATTTGTTCTTCCTCATGGAAAAGGGATTAAAAGATTTTTACATTTTTGCATTTGAAGGGGATTTTTTGAATAAAAAAGGGGGGAACACTCGGATGTATCTGTCCCAAGATTCTATTAGTAAGGAATTGTTACAGAGAGCTTACATCAATCAGGTCTCGAGGTGAGATCTGACTAGATACACAACATTCTTAACATAAAAATTTGTAAAGAGAAACTTAACCCATTACGAGAGAGACAAATTGCCCAAATCACTGAAATTGGGTGCAACAATTCTGTCATAGCTCTGAACTGGTTGACCACGAGTGAGGAACAAAATCCCTCATGAGAAGACAAGTCTACTCATGAAATGCACATTGACTCCCAGATCTCCCTAACCCGAGAGAACGAGTAGAAAAGGTGATTCAAGTCTTCGTCCTTCGCAGCACACATAGTGTATAAGGTGTCATCCCCCTTGAGGAAGGAGGATCTTTTTGCCTTAGTCAGAACGCAGACCAACCATTGAAGCAAAAGGAAAACCTTTATCTTCAACGGTGCCCTCAGTATCCATATCAGCATGCAGTCTCTTTCCCTTTCTCCCATGATTCCCTCCTAGGCTCCTGTAAGCACCTTGTAAGCCTTCTTAACTGAAAAGCCTCCATCCCTCCAAATCCAATGAACATTCCCGCTCGAAGGTCTCGGGAGGATGTCAACTGCTCCAACATCAGTAGAAATATCTGAATCATTGCTCTGAGAGTAGAGAGGAGAAGGTCATCATCCATTAACCATCCACCCAAGCGTCAATCACTCACGTCTCTCGACCCCTAGCCAGAGCAAAAATTATCGGGAACGATCCTGAAAGGCGCCTTCCTCGCACCAATCATACTTCCAAAATAATAAGGATTTTTCGTCACCCACAACCAGGCGCATCTGCACAGGTACCTCATGCAGTACATAGCAGATCCCCTTCCAAAACGCGGAAGGGGGTCGACGGGGCGAGGTTTCCTTGAAGGTTGAGCCCGAAAGTCGTGGATGTCCCTAAGAAACTTGCAGATTAGGTCTTTGTCATTGCCCTAGAGTCCTGCCCCACTTAAGCATCAAAGCCTTGCTCATTTCCTCCAATTCGAGAACACCCAATGATGAATCTCCATTTCATCACCTTTATTCTTTCATTTTGGCCTCAATCCCTAGGTAAATGCATGTAAATAACATTAATTTATAAAAAAATAACATTCATTATTTATACATTATTTATTGTGTAAATATTGTATTTGATGTCAAAATTAAAGAATAAAGAAAAGAAAAGAAAAAAGAATGAAGTGTCGAAGACACTGAGTGACCTTAAACTCGAAACTAATTCAATAATTAACTTAGTCAACAAGTTATAAAGTAGGGGAGATAGGGTAGATGAATTGTACAAAATGTACACAAAACCCTTAGATTTTAAATTTAGTAATAAATTGATTTTTGGGACATGTTTTATTCTTTACTTTTAAATTCAGTAATAAATTGATTTTTGGGGCATGTTTTATTCTTTACTGTTTACACCTCAAATCAATAAACTTTGTACATGAAGATTATAGATAAAAATAAAAAAATATAAAAGTTGTTTTCATAGAAAAATAATGCACGGTGTACTTGACACACACAAAATAAAAAGCCGCAAAGAAAATTTTGCAGACTTATATCGTATCCATAATGTTTCAAAGATAACCAAAATCACCTTTAATTGTATATAACTTTTAATAAGCTATTTAATGAAGGTGGTTTCATACAATTTGGAGTTAAGATGCAAAATAGGTTTTGGGCCCCTGTTATGCAAGATACTTGTATATTATGTTCAATATATATATATATATATATATATATATATATATATATATATATATTCTTTATATTTTCCAAGTTTTATAAAATTGTAAATATTATTTAAAACACATGTCCATAATTAAAATAAAGTAAACCATTAGAATAAAATTAAAATAGATCAACTACCTTAAATGTATGAATTAACTCATAAAAATAAAACAAAAAATTCTAAATATGTAATTAAATGAATCAGTAATAAAATATACAATACAAATCTAAAATCAAATACCCAATATATATGTATAATTACCTATAATCATACATGTAAATATTAACTTATAAAAAAATAACTCAAAAAATAAATAAATATCATAATAAAATACTAAATAAAATAATAAAAAAATTTTATTTTGACTTTTTTAGTTAAGTAGTTTACTATTTTATTTTTTATTTATTTACTCTTTTTATACTATGTTATCGTTGTCTAGTCCTAGTGGACTAATGGGAGTCCACCGTGCGTTGACCCTAGGTCAACTGCACAGTCTTCTCCCGTCAACTCTATCATAGCATGAGGAGTCTCCTTTCTCCACATTTTCACATCTGATCCACTACTTGAGGCATTGTGCGTCCTTCAGCAAATCCCTTCTCCTCCCAATCATTCTTCTGGTCATGTCCCTCAAACCCCTGTAAATATACACCTCTTATTGTATAACCTAGATCTTTCCTCCCCATCCTCACCTGTATGAAGAAATCTCCTCCGCCCATTTTGGATTTTTGGTTCACCTTCATCGTCTGGAACCCTCAGGCCATTGCATGCCCGTGCTGAGCTTGTGCATGAGGCCATGAATAGATAGGACCCCATGAACAGAGCTCTACACTACCATGCTTCTTCCCCTGCGTAAACCACAGGTCTAAGCTGTCCCTTTTATCGCATTTCTAAGGTAGTTGTCTTTCCGCTTTTCATTTCTGTCATTAGATTAGGATTTCATTGCATCTCGTAGGATTAATATTAGGATTAGAGTACGTTGGAGCTATAGAGCTCCAGCCACCATTTAACCATTGTACAGACCCCCTTCGCTTAATTTTATTTTAATTTCAATATTGTAAATAAAAATTACATTGTAAATAATTATGTAAAAATTGCATATACCGCTCTATGTTTAACAATATTTGAGTAGGGGTCTGTGTCAGCTCACCTAAAGTGGGTGGCTACGTGAGGTGGGCATTTTGCAGGGGAGCTCCCCTACTTTTTGTAATTGAACTTTAGTATATAAACTTTGTAAATAAGTGTCATATTTTTGGTGTATTTGCATAGAGACCCTAAACTTTTTATTTTATTGCAAATATGCCCCTGTCAGTTCTGTATAATTTTTTTGTGCATTTTATTGTGGATTAAATAACTCACGTGCTTGGAAATTTATGGGAAATAGACAAATGTGCTTCATTTTATGTTTATTCGCATTGCTATTTTATTTTTGCATTTTCATTGTATTTTCCATCTATTAAAAATCAATTACGAGTTATTTATTCCAATTTCAGATATACAAATACAAAAAATAGAAATCACCTTTAAAAATACCAAAAAAACTAGAGATAGTATAATATTGTATAATATAGCTACAAACCAAAAATCACAAAAGAATCTCTAAAGAGAACCCTAAAAATTGAAAACCCTCTTTAACCCTAAAAATTCTTTAAAATTTTATTTTCAAAAACTCAAATAAAATAATTTTCTATTTTGTATTTTTATATGCACACATTACTATATATTAAAATTAGTTTTGAGAGATTTCAGACCTATTTGATATTTTTAAATGTCAAAGCAATTCAACCTATTTATTAAGTCCCTAATTTTGTATATTTTTTACTTTAAAATACCTAAAAATTAGCAAGAACAACCATAAATTCCCAAAAATAGAAGAAAATATAAAAAATATAAAACATTTTATCTTGTAATTTTTGACTATTTATATCTATAGTTTGTAACATATTACCCTATATCACCAAAAAGCAGAAAAGGTATATACAAGGGGAGAAATAAGAAAAGAGAGAAAAAGGTCGAAGAAGACCCCACACCACGAACACACGTGTGCTACTACTGCGACCAGTCAACAGCTAGACGGGCCGTGAGTGGCAAAACATTTTCTTTGTAAAAACGCTGGCCCCTAAAAATCTTGTCGTTACATCCCAGCTAGATCGCCCAAATGCACGCGAAGAGGCTCACGAAGTCCCTATGATCCCTGTCCTTGTTGAAGAGAACAGAATCCCAGAAAGCGGCCGAATTTGCAATATTAATCCAAGCCAAGCTCGTCTCCTCCCAAACACCCCTAATCACAGGGCAATAGAAGAACATGTGACTAAGGGATTCGACGTCGTCGCTGCAAAGAGTGCAGTCCACCGTAGCCAAGTCACCGAGCACCCTCGCACAACGATACCTCGTTAAAATCCTTCCCCTGCGAAAGAGCCAGAGGAAAACTGTCAACTGATCTTCTTTGCAAATGTCCAAATGATCTTAAGCGATTTTCTCGCATGTTATCCTCGATCAGAGCTACATCAACTTTCTTTCTGATTGCATCATTCCGAATCCGATCTTTACGTGTGTGTCCACACATCCACCTTAGCATTTTTATTTCTGCTACACTCATTCTCTGCACATGTCTATGGTTCACAGAATCACAGGCCAACATTCAGATCCATAAAGCATAGCAGGTCTCACAGCTGCTTTGTAAAACTTTCCTTTAATTTTTAAAGGAATTTTCTTATCACAAAGAACATCAGAGTATCCTCTCCACTTTAGCCAGTCTGCATTTATTCTATTAGTAACATCTCCATAAATATTTCCCCATCATGTTATAGAATAGATCCCAGATATCTAAAGAAATCTCTCTTCCGAATGTTATCGTCACTAATCTTCACCTCGATTCCTTCACCATTGCTTCCATCAAAGGTGCACTCCATATTTTTCGTCTTAGCCCTACTTATACGAAATCCTTTAGTCTCCAACTCATGTCTCCAAACCTCAAGCTTCTCATTTACTCCATCTCTAGTCATATATTTCTTATAAATGTTAAATTGCTAAATAATAAAATATAACTATACCTTGCAAAGTTATAAACCCCATTGAACTATTCCCCTCTCAGTTTCCATCCTCTCATTTTACTCCTGACCCCAATATTTCATTTGTAGTTACATCTCCCTTTTAGTCCATTTCAACACCTCCATCCTCTAGCACAATGTCACCATTCCTCTCTTGCAATGCCATCAACCCTTCCTCATGATGTCGCTGCTTGTTTCACACAATGTTATCCTTCCCCCCATGCAATACCATTTGTTCCAAATGTGTTGCTACTCGTCTGTTCTTCGTTAAAAGAAATTAGATTTATGACAGTTGTCGGGTACATCTATTTGTTAGTCATAGCCTTTTTGCTTATTACATTTTACTCGTTCCAACTTGCAACCTTATCCTAATGATAGATCTGGATCGGTTGTTTCATCTAAGAGTTAATGTTCAAATACACTAAACCCATCTAAAAATTAATAAGAATTACTTGAATTCCTTTCTTTTCTAAATTGGTATCCAAATTTGATCCATTTTTTTAAATGCATATTTTAACTATATGTATAACCTGGTAAATAAATTCTATTTTAAATGAGAGACAAACTACCCAATTGGTGAGCTATATTTAAGTTGGATTTGCCTGATACTTAATTGAGTATAATTGTTTTATGATCCTTGTTTGTTAATAATATGTCATAGGACTTTAAAGGGTGCTATTGGAAGTAGTTTGGTTTGACATAACCTAAAAGTTTATATTAGCCATGAACTTCATCTTTACTCAAAAGATCCCATTTTCTGTTCGTGTAACGTATCCTTGGATCATTATTTGGTAACTTGTATTACTCTTTCTTGAATCATTAGTTGGAAATAATTTGCAAAAAAATATACTAATGCAACATTTATAAAAGGAGTCTCAAATTCCAAATTCAATATAATTATTTACACTGATTGTATGGACTTCAACTTTTTGATTACATATTAATGAAGTTCTTCAACTTTAATTTGATTGAGTGATCTTCATATATTCTTTTCTTTATATATTATTTATATTACCAATTTTAGAATCATAATTTAAATGTTGATGGCTAGTGTGGGATAAAGCACAAACATGAGAGGGTAAACAATTGAGATGGAATACATAATGTTGGAGTATATGTGTCGCTTGTTTTGGGCAATTGGATCCCTCCCGGATCCAATTACCACCTCCAGTTGCTTAGTTCGACATCTACCGATTGTGGGATGTGGAGACTCGGTGGAAGCTATATAGGAAGCCCTACATGCTACACCTCTTGTATCAGATGAGAAAAAGTGAATGAAGGCACAATCCCTTTGAGGCATTCTCCCGTGGTTTAGGGTTCTACGTAAAATTCCAGTGTTCATTATTTTTTATTTTTTATCTCTGATTATGCTTCCGCATTTCATATTTCTATCATGATATCAGAGCGGGTTTGATTTTCGAGGAATTATTTTCATCATTTATTCGATATTCGATTTTGATGTTATTTTCTTAAAGATTATTATGTTTAGAAAGTCCAAGTTCTAGGGTTTCTATTGAAACCCTAATTTTTCTTCTTCGACGAGCATCTCCAGCAAGTTTTTCATATTATTCTTCATATATGTAGACAAGAAGCTCCATCGGAGGGAGGGGTCGTTCTTCCTTACTCACTGAAGAAGGTGGCCTCATCTCATTGTTCCAACGGTAAAACCCTTACCGGCTCCTCTTCCACCCATTTCTGCAGTAAGAGCTCAACATGGTACTCGGCACCTATTGATGCATAAACCTCCATCTCCGAGTTGTGCTTCGTCGGAGAACATGGGAGATATGCTATATCATCTTCCTTGCTACAAAAGCCCTCAGCCTTGGTCGAACCTCAATCGAGGTGGGGGCGCAACCCTTCAAGTCGCACCTATGTCATCTGCAGTGCCGCTTATGCGTGCAACAACGATAGAAAAGGGAGAAGCTTCCTCTCCAGGCGAGCTCCAATGCCCGAGATGTGGTGCAAAGGTCATCCATGGCATTGAAGAAGAGCATCACATCACCTTCCGCAACTCCTCCAGGCAGCGAAGACCGCAACCTCTCTTGGCAGAGGCCCCTCTAGGCAGCTCAGGCTGCATCTCCTCTAAGCGGCGATGCTACTCTGCCTGGAACCTCCAAGCACCCCCTCCTCTTTGAGCGGCAACGGTCCTCATCGTGCCTGAGAGAAGCCTCCCATCACTTACTCCACCGTCGGTGGCGGCTCGGGCAATGGCACCCTTATAAGAGGTTCCCAGTTGGGGAACCCTAAATAGAGGTGGGCTCGCTCAAGTGGGCTAAAACGTTTTGTTTGAGAAAAAAATGAATGAGAAAAAAGGGGGGAGGCCAACTGTTTTAAAAAAGGAGGGTGCTACTATTTCTGGCCCCAGCTACTGTTGAGATATTTGTCCAATAGATTCCTCTCTTATATAAGAGAACCCAAAGGCCTCTCATTAATGCAACCAATTCATTTCCCTCAACATGGTATCAGAGCGACGGTCCTAGATCGGAGTTCCCATATCCTACCAAAATCCTAGCTCTACCCGCTCCCCCCTCCGCCGCATGCGGCCGCCGCCCGACCTCCTCCATCGTTGCCCGAACCCCGGGATGCCCGACCTCCTCCGCCGTCGCCAAGGCCCTCCCCCGGGCACAGGCCGTTGTCGCCCAAGCCGCCTCGGGCTTCCCATCGTCATACAACCCACCAAATGCTGCCCGTGCCGCTGCCAAGCCGGTAAAGCCACCGATCATACCTCCCTAGACTGCCCAAGCCCTCCCATGCCCCTCCAGGCCGCCGTAGGACCTCCCGTACACATTCGTGCACCTATGTGGCTCGAGTGGCAGTTTGAATCGGGCTGATTTTGATTGGAAAACATGATTTCGGACCCATAAATTATGTTTTTCGGCCCTAGCGCGCACCAGAGATTGATGAGGATGGATGTATGAGTCTATACGCACAACCAATCCTTTGTATAATCGTGTAGACTCGTTCATATCGGTCTACTCCCCAGTTGAGTTTCGTTGTTTTGATCGTTTTCTCATCATATCAGAGAACAAGTGTGATATTTTTCCGTTCGGAGCCTTCAAGGGCTCGACTCCCATCTCTAAGATGAGACCAACTATGAGTTGTGGTCCATGCAATTTCTCACCCTCATGTTGCGCAACAACAAGGAGTACATCCTGACGGATCCAGAGCCAACGAATAAGACTGGGGCAAACGCTTGGAAGTAAGATGACGCGTATACTCGTATTTGCCTATGTCAGACCTCATCACAGAGATAGCCAATGATATTCTGAACCAGTCCACCGTCAAGGCAATGTGGGATACTTTGACTTTCGCCTATGCTCAGACAAAGAATGAGGCCAAGACTCTTCAGCTGCAGTTTGACATCTACAAGGCCAAGTAGAATGGTCGTCCTTTGCACGTGTACTACTGTTCACTATGTGTATGTGGTATGTTTGAGAAGATTCATAGCTATATGCCTATTACAACATCTCTTGGGCAACAGAAGGCATATAGGTACCCCACGATGGTTAAAGTTTTTATAGCCGACCTTGATACATAGTATGATGCAGCACGTATTCTGCTTCTCACTGGAGCTACCATACCTCCCATGAAGGAGGCCTATTGTTGTATTAGCCAGATCATCATGTCTCCTACGGCTACTCCTCAGTCCTCGTCAGCTATGGCCATGTCTCGAGGACGAGTAACGACCCAGTCTAGAGGACGCATCCCTCGTGGCAGAGGTGATGGACGTCTGCGTGGACCTTGCACCTTTTACCGTCGACCGGGACATACAGAGGATACATGCTTCCTGAAGCATGGATATCCCATTTCTGGTCGCATTGCAGAATAGATTGAGCCTTCAGATACTCTTGCTTTCCAGGCTGATCATCTCCTGGATGATATCGTCTCTCATATTCGAGAGGCTATGACTCATGTTGCAGGAATCACCACTACAGATATTGTAGCTGCAGCCATAGCTCTTTTGAGCTCCTCGGGTATCGCTTAGCTTTCACTGGTAGTAGTTGTGCATATATGACAGGGTGAATTATGGACTCTGGTGCTTTCCGTCATCTTTGTGGAGACAGTGCACAACTGAGGTCCTGCAGGACCATACTACCTGGTAGAAGGGTTGTCATTGCCAATGGTGACTATTTACCCATTACAGGACAAGGGGAGGTGCATTTGACGTCATCCATGCGTCTTTAGAATGTTTTATATGCTCCTGACTTTCAGATGAATTTACTTTCCATTAGTCAGATTACTAAGGATCTGCATTGTCATGCCATCTTTGACCCTTCATCTCTTGTATTTCAGGACTTACTCATGAGCAGGGTGATTGGATGTGGATGTGAGTAGCGGGGACTCTACAAAATGGTCCAACCTCCTCATGTTGGCGTTTCTCCTATACCTACTGGACCCATCTCACCATATATGTGGCACCTTCGTTTTGGCCATCTTCCTCTACAGAAGCTATATCATGTTCTCCCTCAGATTTCCATGAGATCCCCCTTCTAGTGTGAGGCATGCCAGCTTGGGAAGCATCATCGTTCCTCCTTTCCATCTCGTCAAAGTCGGAGCAGTTCTCAGTTATTTGAAGTCCTTCATCTACAGACTGGTCTAACCTCCTCATGTTTGCATTTCTACTATACTTACTGGACCAATCTCACCATATCCGTGGCACATTCGTTTTGTCCACCTTCCTCTGCCGAAGCTATGTCATGTTCTCCATCAGATTTCCACGAGATCCTCCTTCCAGTGTGAGGCATACCAGCTTGAGAAGCATCGCCGTTCCTCATTTCCATCTCGTCAGAGTCGGAGCAGTTCTCAGTTATTTGAGATCCTTCATTTAGATATCTGGGGTCTGAATCATATTCCTGATCACTAGGGGCTTCGTTTTTATCTAGTTGCTGTCAATGATTTTTTTAAACTTTCCTGTGTCTTTTTATTGAAGAATAAGCCTGAGACTGGATATGTGATCAAATCTTTTATTAATGAGATAAAAAATATTTTTTCTGCTAATGTCAAATATGTTCGTTCTGATAATACCTTAGAATTCTGCACCTTACAACTTTCTGACTTTCTTAGATCTCATGGCATTGTTCCCTACCTCATGTGCTTATACCTCCCATCAGAATGGTATTACCGAGCGCAAATACCATCACTTGATGTGATCCGAACATTGTTGATACAGAGTCGTGCTCCTCATGCCTACTGAGAGATGTTGTCCTCACAACTTGCTATCTGGTGAACCATATGCCTTCGTCTGTGTTGGGGGAGAAGATTCCTTTCTCGATTGCATTTCACGATAAGGATCTTTTCTTTCTTGTACCTTGTGTGTTCAGTTTAGTTGCTTTTGTTCATGATGTCTCTTCAGGTCGTGACAAGCTCTCTCCCAAAGCTGTCAAGTGCATTTTTGTCGACTACTCTTGTACCCAGAAGGGGTATCGTTGCTTTGATCCGCCCAAGCGGAAATACTTTGTCAGTGCTGACGTTACTTTCTTTGAGTCTGTTATTTATTTTTCTCCTACAGGCGACAGACTAGCCTCGTCTGACTCTTAACGACCAGAACTACATGCATCTGCCTCCTACTGTCGTTCCACTACCTCTCTCTACTCCTGCTCTACCACCTCCTCCTCAACCACCACATGATTTTGCAACATCTTGTACTGTGACTTAGTTTTTGCCACGTGTTTTAACTCGCAGTTCTCGCTCGGTTCCCCCTGCTCACAGGCCTTGCCCATCATCCAACACGCCTCAAGTATGTAATGAGCACATTGTTTCTACATATGGCAACACCGAGTTGTCTGTGCATCAGGATTCCATACAAGACGAGCATGTGCCATTGGCATATGATCTTGATGTGTTGATTGCTCTGAGCAAGCAGAAACGTAGGTGTGCTACTTATCCTCTTGCAGCCCAGGTTTCCTTGAGCAGTATGTTAGAGGATTTCAGGAGGTTTACCTTGGCACTATCAGTCGTGGAGATACCACAGACATATCAGGAGACTCTTCAGGATAATTAGTGGAGATTAGCCATGGAGGAGGAGATGGCTACGTTACAGTCACGTGGTACATGGAGTATTGTTTCTGCTTTAGTTTATGCATCCGTTGTAGGATGCAAATCGGTGTTCACTGTGAAACACTGTGCAGATGGCAGTGCGGATCGCTATAAGGCGAGACTTGTGGCATGTGGATTCACCCAAACATATGTGGTGGACTATGAGGACATTTTCTCCCCAGTTGCCACACATTCTACACTGCACATACTACTTTCTATTGCTGTGACACGAGATTGGTCCCTTACTAGCTTGATGTGAAGAATGCCTTCTTATATGGTGATCTACAGGAGGAGGTCTACATGCAACAACCACCTAGGTTTGCTACTGAGCAGGAGTGTCAGAAGGTTTGCATGCTTCACAAGGCTATCTATGACCTTAAGTAGAGTCTAAGAGCATGGTTTCAGAAGTTCTCAAACTTGATAGAGCAGTAGGGATTTGTGCCATCGATTGCAGATCACTCTTTGTTCACAGGATCCAGAGAGGTACTGTTGTCATCCTGTTTATGTAGATGATATTATTGTTATTGGGGACAACGAGCATGGTATTTAGAGTGCCACAGACTTCCTAGGTCAGCAGTTTGTGACGAAGGACCTTAATAGTTTACGTCACTTCCACGTACTGGAGTTTGCCAAGAACCGGCGTCTTGTGATGACCTAGAAGAAGTATGTTACATACCTTCTTTCATAGACGGTCTTGGCAGATTGCAGACCTGCCACTACTTCTATTGACCCAAACATGAAGCTATATGATGATGACACTGAGGAGGTCGACAAGAGGAGGTACAAGGAGCTCGTTGGCAAGCTACTACATGTGATTATTTCTAGGCTTGACATATCATTTGTCGTGAGCAAAGTGAGTCAGTTTATGGAGCAACCCAAACATGCACATATGGATGCAGTTCATATGATTTTGAGGTATATGAAAACTTCACTAAGTACGAGACTTCTGTTCAGCAGAGATACATCTCTTTCAGTTACAACATGTGCAGATGCAGATTATGCTGGGTGTCTAAAGGATAGGAAGTCTACTTTAGGTTTCGCTGTGTTCACAGGGAATTCCCTGGTTTCTTGAAAGAGCAAGAAGTAGAGTGTGATTGCCATATCGAGTGCTGAGTCAAAATACAGGGTCATGGCGCAGGCTAGCATGGCGATGATGTGGGTCAGATATGTTCTTACCGACCTAACTATAGAGGTTCCTCTTCCCATGCACCTCCAATGTAACAATCAGGATGCTTTTTTCATTGCCAACAACCCAGCTTTTCACGAGAGGACCAAAACACATAGAGGTGGACTGTCACTACACTCATGGCATGATAAAGAAGGGTCTTTTTTCCACTACTCATGTTAGCTTTGGAGATCAGACAACATATATTTTTACTAAGGCCCTAGCTAGAGGGCCTTATCAGAGATGTTGTTCCAAGCTGAGCCTGATCGATATCTACTCTCCAACTTTAGGGAGAGTGTTGAGATATTTCCTCTCTTTCTTATTGTTTTCCTGTTATCTATTTATTTTGTTTGCTTCGTATAATTTTCCCAATAGGTTCCTCTCCTATATAAGAGAACCCAAGGGCCTCTCATTACTACAATCAATTCATTTCCCACAACAGCTACTATTTCTTGTCCTATGCTGGGGCAAATAGAAAGGGGAGGGGGAGCATTGGTCGGATTTACGAAAAAAACAAATGGGAGATGGACCCAGCATTAAAATCGTGATGTGACACTTTTGGGTCCAAGTGGGCCAAGAAGTTTTGAAAAAATGTGCATACAAAAATCCATATGCTAAAAAAGGATTTGGCTAAAAAGGAAAATTAGCATGGAAAAAAGGAAAGAAAAGTCATAAAAAATACAACGGCTCATTAAACAAAGGAAAAAGTAAAAAATTGCGATGACTTATTGATTCTTGTTTTTCTCATTTTCTTGTCTTCTCCCACCTTTGTCGATGCCATTCTTTTCCAACAAGTATGTGAGAAAGGGGGAGTATTGTGTAGGGTTATAGTTCGGATTCAGATTCTCCAGGCCAGATTTTCAGACTCTACAGATTTTCAGTTTTAAGACTCGACGTTCTTATTGGTTCCGAGTCTTCTGTTTAATTCACACATGTATGCGATCAGTTTTGTGGTCCCTATCTTTGTTTTTGGTCTCAGAGTTTTCTTGTGATCCATAGGGACTTCAGAGTAGAGATCGCATTCCCTATGCCATGTGGGCTAGAGTTTTCATGTGCTTTCATAGGGACTCTAGAATACATATCCCATACTTCGAGCCAATATGGGAGAGATCCAATTCTCCGACGAGGAGAATTTTCAGACTCCGTTCTTCAACGATCGAGGACTCCGACGAGGATGTCTCTACGGTTTTTTCAGTTCCGCCCTTCAGAAATGGAGTACTTGTCCACATGATTCAATCTTCTACATGTGGCGAGCCAGGGTACTTCGATTAGGAGATTCATTTAGTTTCAACGACTCTGGCAGTCGCATATAGAGCACACGTTCTCCGACAAGGAGATCTAGTTCGACTCACGCACCAACCTGTTTGTTCCTCCTCACTTGCACGACATGAGAGCAACGTCCTTGACAGCAACCAACAATTTTGTTTGCGTTGAGTTGATATTGTTTGTAGTGTGTTGTATTGTGAGTTTGAAATTTCTTTCTGTTTGTCCAATCTAAGGGGGAGTGTTGGAGTATATGCGTTACTTGTGTTGATGGGCAATTGGATCTCTCCAGGATCCAATTACCACATCCAATTGTTTAGTCCTACATCTACTAGTTGTGGGATGTGGAGACTTAGTGGGGGCCATATAAGAAACCCCACACCTCCTGTATCAGATGAGAAAAAGTGAATGAAGACACAAACCCTTTGAGGCATTCTCACGTGGTTTCATCCCGCTTCTTGGGGAGTAGGGTTCCATGTAAAATCATGGTGTTCCTTATTGTTTATTCTGTATCTTTGATTATGCTTTTGCATTCCATATTTCTAAACTTGGTATAAGAGCGGGTTCGATTCTCGAGGAATTATTTTCACCATTTGTTCGAGAGTCGATTTTGATGTTATTTTCTTGAAGATTATTATGTTCGGAATTGTTCAAGTCCAAGTTTTAGGGTTTTTTATTGAAACCCTAATTTTTGCTCAACGGTGAGCATCTCCAGCAAGTTTTCATATTGTTTTTCATATCTGCAGACAAGAAGCTCCATCGGAGGACTTTCTTCCTTATTCATCGAAGAAGGTGGCCTCATCTCCTTGTTCCGGTGGCAAAACCCTTGTCGGCCACCCTTCCACTCGTTTTAGCGGTAAGAGCTCAACATGGTATTCTACATATCTACTGATGCACAACCCTCCATCTTCGAGTTGTGCCTTCATCGGAGAACATGAGAGATATGCCCCATCATCTTCTTGCTGCAGAAGCCCTCAGCATTGGTCGAACCTCAATCGAGGTGGGAGCGTAACCCTTCAAGTCGCAACTCCATCATCTCCAATACCGCCTACACGCGCAACAACGATAAAAGAGGGAGAAGCTTCCTCTCCAGACGATCTCCAATGCCCTAGAGGCAGTGCAAAGGTCATCCATGGCATTGAAGAAGAGCATCACGACAACTACTCTAGGTGGTGAAGGCCGCAACCCGTCCTGGCGGAGGCCCCTCCAGGTGGCTCAGGCTGCATCTCCTCCAGATGATGATGCTACTATGATTGGAACCTCCAACATCCTCCCCTTTAAGCGGCGTCAATCCTCATCGTGCTCGTTAGCAGCAGACGACAACAGAGCAAGCGATGGGAGGCGATGCCTCCTTCCAGCTGTACTTCCTGAGGCGGCAGCTTGGGCAATGGTGCCTTTGTGAGGGGTTCCCAATCGGGGGACCCTAAATAGGGGTGTCCTCACTCAAGTGGGTCGAAAGCTCTTTGTTTGAGAAAAAAATGATTAGGAAAAAAGGGGAAGGCTAGCTCTTAAAAAAAGAGGTTGCTACTATCTCTGGCCCAATGTTGGGGCAAACAAAAAAAAGGGGTAAGCATTGGCATGATTTACGAAAAAACTAAGGGGAGATGAGACCAACATTTAAAAAAGGGATGTGATACCTTTGGACCCAAGTGGGCCAAGAAGTTTTGAAAAAAAGTATGCGTACAAAAAACCCTGCACGCTAAAAAAGTTAGCGAAAAAAAGGAAAATAACCAAGAAAAAAGGAAAGAACAGTCGTAAAATATGTAATGACTCATTAAAAAGTGGAAAAGCCAAAAAAATTGCGACGGCTTATTGATTCTTGTTTTCCATATTTTCTTGTCTTTTCCCAACTTCGTCGATGTCATTGTTTTTCGACAAATATGGGAGAAAGGGGGAGTATTGTGTAAAGTTACATGTTGGATCCATATTCTCGAGGCCAGATTTTCAGACTCTACATATTTTCAGTTTTCAGACTCGACGTTCTTATTGATTCTGAGTATTCAGTTTGATCCGCACATGTATGTGATCAGTTTTGTGGTCCCCATCTTTGTTTTTGGTCTCAGAGTTTTCATGTGATCCATAGAGATTCAAGAGTAGAGATCCCATTCCCTATGCCATGCGGGCTAGGGTTTTCATATGCTTTCATAGGGACTCCAGAGTAGAGATCCCATTCTCTGAGCCAGTATGAGAGAGACTCAATTCTCCGACGAGGAGACTTTTTAGATGAGGAGACTCGTTTAGTTTCAGTGACTCTGACATGCGCAGTACAGAGCACACATTCTCCGACGAGGAGATCCAATTCGACTCACACTCTAGCCCGTTTGTTCCTCCTCACCTGCACGACATGAGAAGCAACATCCTCGACAACAACCGACAGTTGTGTTTGCATTGAGTTGATATTGTATGTAGTGTCTTATATTGTGAGTTTGATATTTCTAACACATAAATATATAAAAAATCTGAACCAATGCGATCCAATCTGCAATCCAATGGATTGGATTGATTTGGATATAGACATTTGATAGATTGGATTGGAGAAAGTTAAAATCCGTTAAGGTTGGATTGGATATGGATTAATCTAAAATTCGATCCATTTTGATCCTTGTCCACCCCTAATTCCAGGTGGAGTTCATGTCAAGGTAGAGATTTGGTTGCTTGTGGTTGTTTGCGTGTTCAGATTGTTCTTCATCAACTGTTATGAAAGCTTGGTTGTATCTTAATCATGTTTCATGATCATAATGTGCTTTGTATTTGTTTTATTTTTCCCTTTTTTAAAATTGAAAATTTATCAGAGGTTAGTACTTAGTAGTCTCTGAAAATATCAAAAAATAAAGTGACTGCAATCCAAATGGCATTGCATTAACCAATTATTGTTGTCGCCCTCACTCCTAAGGTTACTAAATGAGCCCATCAATGCAACCACAATGTACATGTAATCACAAAAGAAAAATCCTCTCTAACCCCCACTCACCCATCCACACACCCCACCACCACTACACACACTCACACGCTGGCCATCTTTTAAACTTCTGTAAATTTTGGTGCGGTGAAAGTTAGGGACTGAAAGAATTTAATTAGAGACAATCTAATTGTCAAGGATGACTTATTTTTTCGACACCTTTGTCATATATTTTATACATCACATTTTATAAATATCATATTCATGGAATACATGGTTTGGATATGGCTTCGGAGATGGATGGGGATTGGAAGAGCATATGTGTAAAGGGCCTCTTCTGGAAGGTGGACTTCTCTAAGGTGTAAGATTGCATTGGCTGTGCTTTCTTTGATTTGCGTTGGCGAAGACATTTATGCCATTTGGGTGCAACCGCGGCTGGAGGCTTCGTCTCAACGCCACCACTCAGCCTTGTGGAAGGGGATTTGTTTGGTTTTGCAGGAGCTACCGATGTAGATGCAACCAGTTGTGAGTGATGGTAAATTTTTTGTTATGGAAGGATGGTTGGTTTGAAGTGGACACCTTCTGGAGCGCTTTCCCATCTTTTTGCTCTAGCAAGAGATTAGGAGATGTGCATCAAAGACACATGGATGGTGACACGTGGTGTTGAACATGAGCCCACGACGAGCCATTATGCAATAAAAGTTACTGTAATTCGCTCTTTAATCTGAAACGAAGAATAAGTAATTTGCGTAATAGTTCCCTTAATACAATTAGGGTTATGTATCATGGCCATCTTGATATCATACAATTGTTTATCCAAAGGTTAGATCATAGAGGATGGTGTAGGGTTGAATATCTGAAGAATTAGATTGATGACTCAATCATACCATCAAGTAATTATCAAGAAGGGATCTCCAACCTGAGAATGAGATGGCAATCCTTGCTTTTAAGGCTGACATCTGACCGGCCTCTTGATGTAGGTCTTTTGCATAGGAATAATGATTCGGAGGTATTGGATGAGTTAGGTCAAAGAGTTGATTTAACGAGATCGAGATAACTAAGACCTATATCATATGTTGTCATGTATATGCATGCATCCTCTGACCAAAGACATGTATTACTATATGTCTAAGTATGTACACTAGGCAAATCATTAAGTTGACGAATCTAATCATGGTCTATACACCGGCGAACTGGTGTGCATACAAGGGCATATGAGTAATACGATCTCTCAATGGGATCATACATGTTCATTATTGAACTAGAAGACATGAGCTCACTCATGAGATATTGGGATAAACCAAATTCCACGTTGGTCTTGTTTTGGAAACAAGATAGGATTTGAAGGTATGATATATGCTTTTGAAAAGTATATGATCAATACCAACGCTCAATGATCGAATGAGAAATTTAATGATAAAACCCTGAAGAAGACGATTCAAAAGTGATCAAAAATTCGGGTTTATTCTAGGTCTTTCAGTATGCAGGATATACATGTATTAGGAATACTCGAGGGTGATGTGATCTTAATCAATTGTGTAATCATGACGCTTCCATTCCGAGGAAGTGATGAAACATATTTGGATTTTAGTGACTTCGCTCAGTAGATTGGTTATCCAATCTTAGTCCAAAGGTTGGATATTGATCTTAATATGATTCAGATGTAATGAGAATATTGGATATTCTGTCTGACTTGATCAGACATCTCTAAGAGGTCTTTTAGATCTGAATATGAGATTAGATCTCACTATCCAAGTCATTATACATGGAATATACAATTGCCATGTCTTTATATCCAAGTATCCGCGGAGAAGGCACATTGTTCTTAAAGAGTTCAAGAATAATTCTATTATTGACAATATCTCAGCATTGGAAAATTGATGATTAAATATGATTTAATAATCATTAATAATGTAGATATGATTCACATTATTTGAACATATATAGAGAGACAATTGAGATAACTAAATTGAATTTAATTATCATGATTATGATTAATATATATAGCAATATCCACAATAATTATAAATATCATGAATATGATTCATAATATCATAAGAGAGACTTAATTGTAAATATGATTTACAATTTATAAGTTAATCTATATTTAAATTGATAATTAAATGTGAATTAGATTCACATTGTACAATTAAATGTAAATGCGATTTACATTTAATATTGGATGGATGAATACGATTCATAATTATCAATGGCATGTTTGGAATTGTCACAAAATAAATTGGAATTATTTTGGTGAAAATTCAAGCAATAAAAGTTGTACAACTTGTGAAAAATATGATGAGGTCTCATCAATTAGGAAAGAGGAGAAGGCTCCACTCCTAATAGGAGTGGATGTCAACATGAAGAAAGTCTCCGTGGTGGTTGTCCACTCCGCCCTATTTGAGAAGGAAGCTCTCCTCCTTCCTATTATCCCACATGTAATTGATTTAATGGAAATTAATTTTTTTAAGAATGACTTCAATATTATTTATTTCTTTAAATTAGTTAATTTATTGCGAATTCTTGCGACAAAATCTAAACCATTGATTAGAATTAGGAGTGCATCCTAGCCATCCAATTTTGTACAAGAGAAGGGACAACCTAGGCTCTTCTTTACAATAATTCAACATAGAAGTTGGAGCAACAAAATCTTTCTCCCCCCCTCTATACACATACATAGGCTGTCCATATCATCCTAAGTGGATGTCCACTTTAGGATTTATGGAAAGCGTCACCATCGTCACATCGCCATTGTGTTGCTGGATCGACTACTTGTGGAATACCGTTTTCTTTGGTGCTTCATGCTTGTGAGGAAGACTACATATTTCGTATGATGAAATCAGGAGGTTCTCGGCTCGGATGATCAACAAGGATTGCGGGGAGCGTGCGTCTCCTCTACGCACCCGCAAGTGCTGTCTACGTCAGATCGAACTTGGGACAGGAGGTCTCTTCGTTTAGAGATACAAGGATCACAATCACACTACAAGAGGTAACCCTAATACTTGCTTGTGATCTTGATGGAGTGTATTGGAAAAGATTCCCAAGCCATGAGCAACGGTTCGATGAGTTGATGCAGATGTTGGAGTAGATGGCGTCTACATTAGGGCCTATTGATGGGAGGGACCATTGGATTTGACGGGATGGTTGATTTTCTGCGAGAAAGGTCTACAGGGTACTTACGAGTGGTCATGAGGGGACCAAGGAAGCTCATGTTAGGGACTATAATTTGCTTTGGACTCTGAGGGCACTGTTGAAGATAAATGTCTTCCTTTAGCTCTATAGGTTGGGTCCTGTGCTGACTAAGGCAAGGAAATCCTCCTTCATCAAGGGGGTGTATGTGTGCTACCGAGGAAGAAGATTTGGACCATCTTTTCTATTCTTGTGCACATTTTTGTGAGGTTTGGGCAGTGTTGAGCATTTCGTGGTTGGACCTTGCTTCACATGAAAATTTTGGGGATCCATGCTTGCTAATCAGTTCAGAGCTATGGCGGCACTGTCGCGCCCAATATCGCTAATATGGGCAATTTAGCTCTCTCGTAATAGGCTGATTTTTAGTTCACATAGATTTTATGTTGAGTATGTTGTCCATTTAGCTAGATCTCTCCTCGAGACTTGGTTGATGTAAGTGTTCGGTAACACATCTTTCTTAATAAAAGCTTGGGGCAGACACTTCCGGAGTGTTTTTCCCTTTTTCGACTAAAAAATATAGTTGGCTCAAAGACATATTTAGGAACAACCTAGCTAACCGGATTTTGATACCCTATAGAAATATGAAATGCAAACTCAAATGGATAATCAAAGCAACAAAAACATAAGAACACCTTGATTGTACATGGAGCCCTACTCCCTAAGGAGTGGGATGAGACTTCAGGAGAACGCCTCAAAGGGTTGATACTTCTATTCACGTTGTCAACAATTACAATGTGTGTGGGGCTTTTTATATAGCTCCGCCAAGACACCATAGTTCCATATTTCACGATGTGGGACTAAACATGAAGGTGTCGTAATTGGATCCTAGCGAGATCCAATTACTCACCTAGGTTCTTTTTCAACATGGTCAAAGTTCAAAACTTGGGCTTTTTTTCTTTAAACTTTATTAAAAATATTTCCTGAGATATAGGACTACTCATAGGATGGAAATCTGCTAAAAATATGAAACCAAGGCTTTTCCGATGGACATGTTCACTTACGGCATTATTTTCTCTAATTCTTTTCCATTCATAGAATGTCTGGACTGTTCGATTTCATGAGTATCTTATTAGACTGATCAAATTTTATGTGCTTAGCTTTATTGAAGATCTTGTAGATAATATTTTGGTTTCACTTGTTTCTGCAGAAGCTTGTTACGCTGCCTTCCATGACGAGGAATGGGGAGTCCCTGTCCATGATGATAAGTAAGGCTGCTATGTTTCGTATACGTACTAAGATTGTTGTTAAAATATTAAAATAATTTAGGGCTACGATCTGTCTTTTATGAATGATTGACAGGAGACTGTTTGAGTTGCTAGTCCTTTCAAGTGCTCTGGCCGAACTTACTTGGCCTGTAATCCTCAACAAACGACATGCATTCAGGTAATGATTGCAGCTCTTTTGCCGGCTTTAATTTATGTCATGGAATACACAAAAAAGTATAGGATGGATACCTTTAAGTTCCTTCTACTTGTTTCTAATTTATCTTTTTGCAGGGAAGTATTTGTAGATTTTGATCCAGTGGCCGTTTCTAAATTGAATGAAAAGAAGATTTCTGCACCCGGAAGCATAGGCAAATCTTTGCTATCAGAGCCAAAGTTGCGTGCAGTTATTGAGAATGCTCGTCAAATTCTTAAGGTCAAATCCTCCCCACCCCAACCACATGCACACACAAAAAATAAACAAACAAAAAAGACCTATGCATAACAGATCCCATGGAATCTGTGTATGCATCATTATTGTGAATTATTGTGATTTCGTGTACATGTATTTTGATGTCCAAGCATCTATATACACATAAATGCAATACATGTGTGCATTAGTGTGAAAAAATTAGGGCTATCCTTCACTTTGGGAGCCAAGTAGATATCCCCGCATATTTTATTTTTGGAAAGTTATTTTGAAAGGCAACCTTGGGATTTAAGACCACTTATATAAGCACATAGTCATTCAAATTTCAACTTAATCGAATACACTTACCTCCACTAAATGCGTCAATTTTTAATGGTCTAAGTATTGCTGAAATCTATCCAATATGACAAAAGTTTTTTTAAAAGAAAAAGAGCCTCCACTCTATAGGTGTATGCCAAAAAACTTTACCATTAATCACAAAAAATAATTACAGATAGCACATTAGATTTGCCAACAGTCAACTAGAGCCCTAGCGTGCACGACCACATTTTCCCCCATCAAAATGCTCATGGCGGAAGATCGTCCAATTTCTGGTTAACCAGAGAGCCCTTGCCACACAACTTGCACGATCCTTTTCTGTCCCATACCGGTCCACGCCAATGGACTCCCAGAAGGCCCCTACCCCATCAAGCGACGTCGATGTACTCCCAAACCGCTCGCAAGCTTCAACCGAACTTCTACAACTGAAGAAGAGGTGGTTTGTGCATTCCATATTCTCTTAATGATAACAACATATCGGGTCCCCGTCTGGGTGAGTCATGCAAGTCTATCTCCTGTTAGTAATCTTCTCCTCTGAAACATCCACATAAACACTTTCACGTACGTCAGAATTTTCCATTTCCATATTATTTTGCAATCAAGCACATACCCTCCAATGTCAAACGCCATAAGGCCCTTCAGGGTCTTATAGGCTTTCCTCATCGAGAAGGATCCATTGTACTCGAACCTCTCTGGGTCCGCTATCATCCTCCAACTCCTGCAACAACACCATCAGCTTGCTCACTCACTGATAAGAAAACATAGATCTGAATTTGGGAAAGAAAGTGCATGTCCACATCTCCGCCACAGAACAATTCGAGTCTACCCCGAAAAAAGAGGATGCATGTCTAGAGATCCTCGGGCTCGATAGAGCACATCCCACCCCATAGACTCTCCCACGTAGAACACAGACCAGGCTGTTGCAATCCCCCCAAATACGTGCAACATATTTACTAAGTATGGCTTTATTCATCTCTTCTTGACTGTGCACTCCAAGACCGCCATCATCATTCGAACATGACAACACTCCTTAATTAACCAGTGACACTCCATTCGATCATCCTGAAGAAGATTAGAAAAATCGTCTCATGATGGACTCGGGCCTCTTCTGAACCCCCACAGGAAGGATCCTGGAGGGCATGAAAAAATAGGGATGGCCAAAAGGACCAAAAGCACCAACCTAGCACCACCGGAAAGACATAAAGATCCCCATCTTACTAACCATTGCTCCATCTTCTCGATCACCAGCAATCAATCCGCTATTCACATCCTCCCAAGAACCAGTGGAACACTAAGGTATCTCATAGGTAGCTCCCTACGAGGTGATCTCAATTAATCTATGCATCTCCCAACCTCTTCCTCCTCCATACCATACCTGTTGGAGAAAAGTAAGATAGATATTTATTCCTGTAAACCTAGGCTCTCTTATATAGAGGAGAGACCTATGGGTAAATTACATATGACAGACATAACGAAATAAAATAACTGGAAAGATACATGGGAATGTAGAAATATCTCAAGACTCCCCCTCAAGAGGAAAAACTTTGATAAAAGAACAATCGATAATAGTTTCATCAGGCTAGGATGAGGGGTTTCGTCGTGGCTGGGGGAGGTTGGGTGGAGGTCTGCGAGAGAAACGCCCGACGCAGTAGGTCTATACGTGAGGGAAGCTCGGTTGCGGGTGGCAGAAAGACTTTGCATTGCAGAGGAGGAAAGGCACTCGAGAAACAACGATGCTTCTCCAATCCCTTCAAAAGAGGATGCTATCGATGTGTATCCATGGGTCATTGGGCTTGGCAGTGCCGCGAACATATTCGTTGCTTCCGTTGCCGTCGGTTTTCTCACAGGAGCGGTTCGTTCCCCCAACTGCGGCAAACTTCTGATCTCCAATTGGAGGAGGAAGTGTCGGTGTTGGTGGGGGAGGGGGTGGCTTGAAAGCGCTCTTTCTAGGTGCGTCAGGCATGGGACTGCTCTCGACAACTCAGTTCAGAGGAGATGTTATGCTGATGTCCACTGGGCGGGTGGCTGCTAGGGAGCTGGAGGAGATAGAGGCGAAAGAGTTGCTATGGTGGACGAAAGAGGGTTGATCGCAACTGCTATGGCGCACGCTGAATGCTTTGGATGGTGTTAGTTAACCAAATTTGCTGGATTGCGTGGTCGTGAGAGGTGTCCCGCTCATAGCGCGTGGTTTGCATAGTATCCGCAAGTTGCTGGGAAGCGTGCTGGAGGTAGTTGAGGTTGAAACCTTAGGGTGTCTTCGAGGGAGATGCCAGATCCTATCCTCAAGGTACGGAACCTCACCACAACGAGTCTGGGGGGAGGGGGAAGAAGCTCCGGTTGGTTGGAAGGGAAATACACGTTGAGATCGCTTCAGCGTAGCAGACGAATAGAGAGTGGAAAAAAGATCGTATTCAGGGGGAGAAGCAAGAGAGGCCCACTTCCAAGGGTACGGCGACGACGACAGCAGGTGCGGTTGACCAACCTCCGGGAAAACCTCGAAGGATCGCGGAAGGTGGAACAACGCCTGCAGCATAGATGACTCCTCGTCTCCCGTGAGGATTTTGCTTCGGGATTGTAAGCATTAATCGGATCCTTGATGACCGCTTCCCAAGGGCGGGTCACCTTCCTTCCATTCCTACGGTTACCGAAGGTGCGAGGCCCCTGACCCGGATAGGGGTGGCGTGCAAGGCTTCTGAGATTTCGGGCCTACACGATCTGCGCGCATTAGCGGACCCTACTGCAGCCCATTCCCCTAACCCGATGAGTCGACCGAGTTAAATTGCAACAAAAAGATAGGGGAGTGGGGTGTTTTTGCCTGGGGGTGTATTGGGAGTGCACGGGTATGCCACGTCCGGGAGCCCGTTGTTCAGCCTTCAGAAGGTAACACACTGGGGAAGTCTATCGAGTGTGGGGGGCTGGAGGGTGCGAGAGAGATAGGGACAACGTTGGGGAAAGAAGGGAAAGTCAGGGGGAGGAGGAGCCTCTGGAAATTGGGAAGGAAATATCCGACAAAGTCAAGCCTCAAACAGGGACAGGAGAGGAAGTTGGCCAGAGAGAAGAGCTGCAGGGTGGGGAGTCACAACTCCCATTTTCGGAGGAAGGGCTGTACAGGTTTGAGTCTTGCTATGCGAGAAAGACTGCCGGAAAGGAGTTGAGGAAACAACGGCGAGCGACTATGCTCGAGTCAACGGAACAGGAGGGGGTCACTCAAGGGCCGCCAACCGCTTCGCAAGTCTTCTCTAACCGCTTCCAGGCCCTCGATAGATCAGTGGCTGAGCGCCTCAGCCTCATCCTACCTAAGAAGGTGACATGTGGTTTGTGTCAATGAAGGTACTTTCTTGGAGTGTGAGGGGATTAGGTCGGTCGGAGAAGCGGCTGAGAGTAAGTAAGCTTATTGCGGAGTCCAGAGCAGATGTATTCCTCCTCCAAGAGACAAAGCTCTCTCATGGGGTGATGGCTAGCGGGAGATGGTAAATTTGAAATGGCAGAGCTGGACGCAAGGGTCTTTAGGTGGCTTGATGTCCGGATGGAATAAGGACATCTTTGACCTACTGGAGAAGACGAAATTGCTTTCCTGCTTGACGGTTTTGTTGAAGCGGCGGTCAGATGGAGTCATTCTGCTTGTTACAAATGTTTACGGTCTGACTGGCGGTGAGAGGGGTTCCGCTGGCGACGGATCTGGAACAACTGAGCATTACCAACATGGCGAGGGTTTGGGTTATTAGGGGGAACCTCAATGCTACGTTGCTTCTCGGTGATCGCCTGTGAGGAATTGGCGGGGGAGATCCGGGCTCGGAGGAGTTTAGGAGGGTTTTGCACATCATGGGTCTATCTATTATCGATGTTGGATGTGCTTACACGTGGCGCAACGTCAGATCGCGTTCCAGACTGGACAGGTTCCTTCTTTCCAAGGTTGTAGAAAGCGGTAGTCGGTACTCGGTTGGCGGGGTCACTGACTAAGGGTTAACCAGCAGTCGGGAGACTAATCAGATTTAGTCAGTTCTATTTTTTAATTATTTTAAATATATAAATCAATTTGTATACACATATTCTTATATATTATATTGATTTGTACATTTTCTATACTATCATAATGAAATAAAAGAAGTAATTGTCTTTAAATATACCATTAAGTATATTAGCATAAGTTTGCTTTTAAAAAAATCAAAAAATTAAAAAATTAAAAAATTAAAAAATTAAAAAATTAAAAAATCTCTATGTAAAAGTCAACCGACTGGGCCGATTAGTCGGCTCGATTAGTTGGGTTGATCGACTAATGGCCAACCAGGCCTAGTCGAGTCGGCTACCCCACCGACTCGACTAATCAGGCCGACTAATCGGCTTAGTCAGCTGGCTTTTACAACAATGCTTCTTTCTATGGAAGGAGCAGAGATGTTTTTGCTTTCGAGGTTGTGGGCTCTTCCGAGGTCGCACTTGGACCACACGCCGATCTTGTGGTCCTCGGGAGAGGAAGGGAGGCACATATTCTTCTTCCACTTTGAACAGAGCTGGCTTTTGGAAGAGGGATTCAGAGAGGCGGTGGAGGCGGAGTGGCAAGGTTACGCCCCGGAGGGCATGACGGTAATGAGGCTAGCAGTAAAGCTTCGGTCCTTGAAGGCTTTCCTTATGACTTTTGGAAGGGATTCGATGGCAAGGCGGAGGACTAGAAGAACAAAGGTCCAAGCCGAGGTCACGAGGTTAGATGGGTTGGATGATGATAAAGGGTTGGATCAGGAGGAGTTCGGGAAGAGACAAGGTCTGTTGGAAGAGTTGCTGCTGGAGGACAAAAAGGAAGAGGTGGAGTGGCGACAAAAGTCCAGGCAGAAGTGGCTAAAAGAGGGGATTTCAATACGAGATTTTTCGATTCTATGGCCTTCGGTCGACGGAGAAAGAACTACATTCACGAAGTGGAGGTAGGTGGTGTCCAGATGTCTGGAGAGGCGACGATTGGGGGAGCGTTGAGGGGCCACTTTGATCAGGCGATGCGGAGGAGAAGAGGGATCGGTTGGGGATGGACGGGAAGAGGTGTGACACCCTTGAGAACAGAGCAGGCAGAGGGTTTGCTTTTTTACTTTCTCAATGGAGGAGGTGAGGAGAGCAATTTGGGACTTGAATTCGGATGGTGCCTCGGGTCCGGACGGTATTCCGGTGTTGTTCTACTGCGAGTCCTGGGAGCTTTTGAAGGAGGAGGTTTTGGAGGTGTTCAACAAATTTAGGGAAAGAAATGGCGGTTTCAAGAAGATCAACAGGGCATTGATGTTCCTTCTCCCGAAAAGGGATACCCCCGTGAGGGTCGATGATTTTAGGCCCATGCTCTTTCCAATGTGATCCATCTCATTGTAGCTAAGGTGCTGGCGAATAGGCTTAGAGGGGTTCTAGACTTGGTGGTGCTACAGGGTCAGTCAGCATTCATTCCAGGGAGACATATGACCGACGGTTTAGTTACGACCTCGAAGATTTGCCTTTACTGGAAGCGGGTAAAGACGAAAGGGGCGATGTGGAAGATAGATTATGCAAAGGCATATGACTGTGTTGACTAGAGATTCATTTGGGTGTCTCTGAGGAGATTATTCCAGGAGGCATGTGTGAGATGGATGAAGAGATGTGTAACCACCTCTTCCTACTCGATATTGGTGAATGGTAAGCCCGAGGGGTTTTTTTCCAACCGCAACAGGGGGTAATACAGGGGTGCTCACTGGCACCTATGTTGTTTGTCCAAGTGGCAGATGCTCTGGGTGTGCTTTTCAGACAGGCGATTGAGTTTAGATAGTGCGAGGGGTTCAGGAAGGTGGACATATCGGTCCCTTTCTTGCAATATGTTGTTGACACGATCCTTCTGTTAGGAGATACGGAGGATCAGAATACAAATGCAGTACGACTAGTCGAAATTTTTGGCACTCTCTCCGGCCTCGAGATCAACAAGCACAAGTCAACAGTTATTACTTTTGGGATGAGTGAAGTAGATCAGGTCATCCTTGCGGGGCTGACAGAGTGCCCGTTAGGGGACCTTCCCATCATGTATTTGGGGTTGTTGTTGGTGGCGGGGAAACTAAAGAAAGCTGATTGGGATGGGCTAGTTCATATGAAAGAGCTGAGATTGGCCGGGTGAAAGGCGGTCACTCTCTCCAGGGGAGGAAAGGTGCATCTGTTAAAACACGTGCTCTCAGCAATTCCTATATTCTTCTACTCCACGCGGTTGTTGTTAGTTGGGGTTCGAAGCAAGATGGATGCTATGATGAGGAGATTCTTCTGGTCCGATGGGAGGCAGCTGGGGGTTGGGATGCACCTGGTCAGGTGGGAAGAGGGTACAAAAGACCATAATGAGGGTGGTCTTGATGTACGAGACGTGGAGGTTATTAACAAGGCGCTCATCGCAAAGTGGGTGACGTATGTATGGGGTCCCTCAACCTCATTCGTGGTCAGACTGGTAAGGACTATATATGGCATAACCTACGACATTCTAGAAAAATCATCAACCATTGCAAGATAGAATTTGTGCCCCATATGGTCAAGAACGCAATGGGATTCCAAATATCAAATTGGACTAGCTCAAGTAAAGTATTTCTACTACGACTTCGATATCAGGAAAAGTAAATTGATGATGCTTCCCAAACTAGCAAGCCTTGCACCGAAAAGTGGGTCGAGAAGAGATCTGAGGGACGACATGACTCAACTTCTGCTGAGGTAGGTGGCCAAACCAAAGATGCAACATGTATAGAGAGATTGATCTAGTGGAAATGGAAGAAGCACTAACATATGGAGGTTGGACTAATTTGCAGAGACCTTACTCACAGGCATATCCAATTACCTTGCCCGTGAGTATGTCTTGAAATGCAAGAGAAGAGAGGTCAAATATGGTAATGCAAATCCTTAGTGATCTGACTAACAAATAATTAATTCTAAAAAACATCAAGTGCATGGAGATGGTGAATCCATGATTGTTCTACTTTATATGGAAATCTTAACAAAATCTCCTTAATTAAATCCCCTAAAATTTATTTATTAACATTAACTAACTGTATTAAAATTAAGGTGAAATTCTGTAATTAAATAACCTTGTTTTTGACCTTATTTAAGCATGTTATTTTATGTATAAAAATAAAGTATTTCGACCTAATTCTTGCTCTAATATATTCTTTTCTTCATTAACTAATTTAACATAAAGAAATAACACTTATATATAGTATATATAGTCTACATTATTTTTCTTTATTGCAAATACTTTAAAAATATTTTTATATCCTTTAGAAAATAAAAAGGACTTTTCTTATTTGTATTTTCATATTATATATATATTTATATTTATATTTAATATATATATATATATATTATACCGTGTATTGTACATATTAATACATATTACATTAATATATACATATATTATATATTAACATAAAAATCAGAAAACTACAAAAAGAAAATAAATTAGAAAGTGCAAATTCAAAAATAGTATAAAAATATATAAAAAATAAAAATTAGAAATCGATGAAAAAAATTAAAAAGCAGAAAATTGTACAAAACATTTGTTGTCTATTTTTAGATAATAAATGACCTAACCATGTTAGTTCCCTAAGTTCGACACCGTATGTTGCTTATCACTATGCACACATTTTATTATAGGGTTTATAATAAAATTTGATCCATGTACACATCTTGATTTCATTACATGTTGCTTATATTATGGGTTAACTGTTGATCTTATCGTCGGTCGGGTACGTCTACCTCAGTGATTGTGTAGCTCGCCTTGTGAGCACAGATGACCACCTCTCACTCGACGATGAATCAAATGGCGTTGTTGCTGGGGAGTAAAGTCAAACAGGATTTGTGTGTATATTATTTGCTTCATTTATTTCATCGTCCTATTTATTTATTTATTTTATTTCTTATATTGCTTTTTATTCAAATAATTGTTTATCTGATCTAATATATCTCTTTGATGACTTCTATGCGAGGGACCGCTACGCGAGGATAGCTTCCCGGGAGGCTGAGGTAGCCGAGCAGAGCAAAGACTGTCCCTTTCTTTGCAGGCCAGTAGGAGAGAGAAAAAGGATAAGACAAGGAGAGAAGGAGAATCAACATAACAATTATTTACATTTTCAATTTTACTTTTCTTTTTACGAGAGTGACATTTTCATTTTTGTAAATAATTATGCAGTAACACAGGGACAAACACTCCGAGATATTTGAACTCTTAGAGGTCCATTGCCTGAGCGATTGTTAGCCTAGGGGCCTCATCGATTTTCGTAGTTTTCTTTGCTTTCTTCTTTTTCTTTATTTTCTCACGATTTGAGTTCTTTTCCTTCATTTTTATTTGATTTGTGTGATTGATCCCTTAGAACTAGGATTGCTTTCTCTATTAATTTAGGTCCAAACCCTTGATAAATTCATATGCCTATAGTCTCTAATACATTTGGACTTAGATCAATTCAAATCATTCATCACACGGATCTGAACCCACATACCGCGAGAGGCTTTATACAGCACTAGCAGGATCTGTTGTGGCAGACACTGATGAGCCTCCAAGATCGGACCCTCTGGTTTCTCATATGAGTAGTGAACATCTTGTTCTTCACGCTAATAGAAAATCTGACCTTAGGGCGGTTTCATCGTATTGCATTTCATATAGAATAGTTTTCAATTCTATTCGACATCTCACATGGAGAGAGCTGGGATGCACTGTAAGTCTTCTGACTATGCATGCATTAACAATTCCCAACTTGCATTGCTTTTTTTACCTTCTCCCTCTGATTTTGACCACCTAAGATGTTAACGTAATTGGAAACTCGTTAGGTGATTGCGTTGAAAAATATTAAAAATTTTGATAACATAAAATAAAACAAGGACTGCTAACTCTACTTGACTTTTAAAATAAATGTAATGGATTCATTTTTTTTGGGAAGAGCAACTCCCACACTGGACACAAGTTGTATTCTGACTTAGTTAGACATGTACACTTAAGGACTAGAGCCCCCAACCTTGGACTTGTGCCCTAAGTACTTAGGTCAACTTTTGGGTCTTGTTACTTGCTGCAAGCACTTTCCTTTGACCATAGATGAAGTGATTCATGTTCAAGAAGGTGTGGTCGCCAACTTGGGCACAATCACTATAAGAGACTAGACTTGTAAGCTTGTATAAGAATTGAAAATCACATAACTCTAAAATTTAAAAGATAAAATGACCTCTATCCCCGGTCTTCACTGTGTTGAGTAGGTGAAAATGGAGTTCGCTAGGTACATTGTTTGCAACTTAGGATCCATTTGTGCTTGTCTTCTCTTTGAGTTATCAGTCCTTGAGACTTTCCTTCTGTTCTTCTTTTCTTCTTTTCGTTTCTTGAGTCCTTTTTTGTCGTTATTGTGATAACGAGTCTTGCTCTTCACTTTAGAAGCTAGATCTTGCAGCTTTCTTCTCACCCATGTCACTAGATTTCTAGTCCAATTCAAGGAGACACTTGTTGGACATGTGAGACCACGGTGAGCCATTATGCAATAAATGTTATTGCGAATATCATTCCCTGATCTGAAATGAAGAATAAATAATTTGCATAATTGGTCCCTCTGTACAACTAGGGTTATGTACCATGGCCATCTTGATGATCATACAGCTGTTGATTCAATAATTGAATCGTAGAGGCTGGTGCTTGGATGAATATCTAAAGGGTTAGATTGAGGACTTATCAAGCACCGTCAAATGATTGTTAAGAGATGATCTCTAGCCTGAGTAGGAGATGACAATCCTTTCTCACATAGGCTGATATCTGACTGACCTCTTGATGCAGGTCCTCTGCATAGGAATAGAGATTCGGAGGTGTCAGATTAGTTAGGTCAATGGGTTGACTTAACGAGATCGAGATAACCTAAGTCCTATGTTGAATGCTGTCACAGCATAGGCACGCATCCTCTGACCGGAGACAGATGTGTTACTATATGTCTGAGTGTGTACATTTGGCAAACCAATAGGTTGATGATCTAACCAAGGTCTATACACCGGCGCGCTGGTGTGCATATAAGGACATATGAGTAATACGATCTCTCAAAGGGATCATACAGGTTCACTACTGAACCGGAAGACATGAGCTCACTCATGAGATATTGAGAAGAATCAAATTCCGTGCATGGTCGTCTCGCTTTGGAAGCTTGACTGAATTTGTAGGTTTGATATATACTTTTGGAAAGTATATGATCAAGACCTAGGTATGATATATGCTTTTGGAAAGTATATGATCGATACCAAATCCCAATGATCAAATGAGAAACTTATTGATAAACCCTGAAAAAGACAATATAAAATTGATCTTGATCTTCGGGTTGATCATGGGTCTTCCAGTATGCAGGATGTACAGGTATTGGGAATACCTGAGGGTGATGTGATCATAAACGATTGTATATCCATGACGCTTCCATTCCGAGGGAGTGATGAAACAGGTCTGGATTTTAGTGACTCCTTCCAGTAGAGAAGCAATCTGATCTTAGTCCAAGTGTTGGACATTGGTCTGAATGAGATTCAGATTTAATGAGAAGATTAGATTTGTGGTCTTGATTTAATCAAGCATCTATGGGAGGTTCGTAAGATCTGGATTTGAGATAATATCTCAATATCCAAGTCACTATACATGGAACAATACAATCGCCCTGTCCTTATCTCCAAGTATCTGCGGAGAAAGCACATTATTCTTGAAAGGGTTCAAGAATAATACATTTGATGAAATGCATATCCAAGCAAGAAGAACTTGATGATTAAATGAGATTTAATTATCAAGCTTAATATGAATATGATTCATATTGTGAGAATGATTATCCAAGATAATTAAATGAGATTTAATTATCAAGGATTAGAGAATGTGGATATTATTATCCATAATATTTGTGTATTGTAAATATGATTTATAATATACATATATTCAAGAAAGAGAAATTTAGTAAATAACATTTGTTAATTATTAAATGTGGATTGGATTCACATTTTTTAATTAACTGGAAATGCCATTTACAAATTAGTTTGGGATGTGAATATGATTCACATATTTTCAATGGCATGATTGAAATATTCACAAATTAATTTGGAATTAATTTGGTGAATAATTTTGTGATAATAGTTATCGCAAATTATTAAGAGATAATATGATATAATAAAAAGGAGATAATAAGCCCCATTTGAGGAGGCTACATTATCTCCATTTTATTATCTTGATAAATCTCTTAATTAATTGATTTATGTTAAATTAAATTGTGTTGATAATGTTTCAACATATATTTAATTTAATTATAAATAAATGTTGTTGGTTTTAACCAACAACAATCATAGCCATTGATTTTGCATAGACCAAGCATGGCCGTTGGATCTATGTGTCCCTTGGATTGAGATCCATTAGATCCTAAACTAATATAAAAAAAGGAGGGCTAGGGTAGCCTTCCAAGGTACATAATTAAGAGTTGTACAAGGTTACAACTCTCTCTCTCTCTCATATTCTCGCCCTCTCTCTTTCTCTCCTCCAAAAGATGGCCATCCATCTTGTGTTGAGAAAGGAGAGACTCTCGGCTTCTTCTTCGATGACTCGTAGATCTCCATCTTCTTTGGAGTTGCTTACTCTAAAGGAAGACGACGGATTTCGTTTGACAAAATCGGGGGAGCCATCGCTTGGATCTTCATCGAGGATTGCGGGAAGGAACGTAACTCATCATCGTGCCCGCAAGTGCGTTCTTCGTGGATCGGACTTAAGACAAGAGGATCTCTACTTTGGGATCTCACGATCACAACAACGCTTCAAGAGGTATTCCTTATACTTGATGGTTTGATGAAACGATCCGAGAAGTGTTCTCGTGATCATGTGGTTTCATCTTTAGATTTAAAAATTTTAATTTCCGTTGCATCTAGCATCTTGTGCGACTAATTTCCCCGATTGCATACGATGCGATCGACACGCTTCCGTGACGCGCTTAAGGATTCCCAATATCCTTCAACACTCTCTTCTTGAATCACAATTTTGTCTTTATTTTGCCAATCTCACCCGCCCTCTTCATTTCCTCTCGTATCATATCCTCTCACTTGGGAATGTTGTGCTGAGTTATTAGACACACAATGAGGATTTGACTGCCTTGATTATTTGAGTAAGCCAGGTAGACTTGAGGAGGCTGAAATAAGTGTGCTCTCTATGGTGAATCTTGGATCTGATATGTGCACAGACATTATTGAGGCCTATAATTCTGCACGATTATAGTTGTAGTGCCCTATTGAGGATTTTGGTCTTGTACATCTAATTGAGGATGTGATTTATTCACGATTGTTCGATGATGATACCGTGATTTGTTAAGTCTAACTCCTTTGAGCTTTCTCTCCTTGACGACCCTCGCTAGGATGAGTTCTGTTCTCATTATTCACCGCTTAGTATGTATCACTCTCCAAGGGTTATTTACAGGAGCATACATAATTTTATTGGTACTCAGTTTCAATTCTGTGTGTGTCTCCGATCTCGTGGAGCACGAAACTGAGTCTTTTGATCTGTGTACTCGGTCTCATCTCTGATTGTATATCCGACTAGCGAATCACGAGATCGATGATGAATCCACATTTCGTCATCTTTATTCTATCATTTTAGCCCCAAAAACCCTAGCAAATGTGTGTAAATACCATTAATTCCAGCATTTTAGCATCCATGCATGTGCATGTAAATAGTGTACAAAATGCGGTTTTTAAATCCAAAATTATAGAATAAATAAAAGAAAAGAAAAAGAGAAAAATTTTGTAAATATTTTATTACCCGAAAACCCGAGACCTAGATATCTTGATGAATAGGTCGATCAGGAATAAAGTAGGGGGAGATAAGGGTCAGGAACAATAAAGATTCTATTCATTCTTTGTTCATTTTGGAACCTATTTTTGGTTCCATTTTTTTATACATCAAATAAAGAAGTTTTGAACATGAAAGTTGTAGATAATTAAATATAAAAAAATACAAAAATTATTTCACTCAAAAATAATGTACAGATAAAAAGATATGATCTGAATAGGATTCCAGAATCCCAAATTCCCAGACCTGTATCTCCCAAATAAAAACTCGAAATGTACCAAACTCACCTTTAGTTGTATATAATTTCAAATAAGCTATTTAATGAAGGTGGTTTCGTATTTTTCAGAGTTACGGTTTGAAAGTTGAGTTTTGGACCCCACTTGTATACTTGTACAGATTAAAATACTCATTTTTTATTTATTAATTATTTTCACCATTTTATATTTTTATAATTTTGTAAATATTATTTACACTATATATGTATATTAAAACTGGAATAAAAACCTAAATAAAATACAAAATAAAATACTTGTATATAGCATACATAGGTATAATATCAATACACACACATGTGTAATCTACACTTCTATTTTATTAAGTGTACAAATTATATCAAAAAATAAAATAAAAATATATTTAAGTGTATAAAAATAATTTATAAATATATAAATTAATAAACAAAATAAATAAAATTAAATGTACAAAATAAAAATAAAACAATAAAATATATAGATAAATATACCTACATAGGCCTAAAATAGTAACTTGTATTTTTATATACCTCTAAAAAATAATTAAAAATCATAATAAAATACTTCATAAATAAATAAACATTTTTTTAATAATAAAAAATTAATTAATTCATTTTCTATTTTTATTTGAATTTACGAATGTTTTTCCAGGGATTTTTCCCGGTTGGTCCACGTGGACCAACCAGGTGGCGTGGAGAGTTGACCCGCGGGTCCACTCTCTGAGCTCTAGCCCTGCGCCTGTTAGACCTCGGTTTTGGGTCTTGTTTGACGAATTTTGGAGACCGCCTCTTTCACTATTTGGGATCGACTCCTTCTGGGATTTTTCTCCTTGTTCATCAGGCATACTCACCCAAGGTTTATTTCGATCTTCGGATCACTGCATCGCCCGATATCCCTCGATCTTGGAGCCCATCCGTCAACTCTTCAAAACGCCACCCTCCTCTTCCATTCAAAATTCGAACCCCATTTTGTCCCGATATTCTCCCCCTTTTTTGTGCTTTGGCTACCTGGAGGTGACAGCTCCAGATCCAGCCAACCAAGGCGGAGTTTCGTCGCAAATTAGAGCGAGTTCCACCACCTCCGGCGAACCCCGCTGTCGAGGTATCTTCTACCTCAGGTTCTTCCCTTTGAGATGTTTATTTTCCTCTTTTTCATTGCCTCCTTTATTCACAATAGTCGTAGGAATCCATAGCCACATTTATCCCCGACTTTCATCGATCAAATCACGCCATCGAGACCTACGCTGGAGCTTGCTCCGACCACCTGTCGTATTCGCCGCTCTTCGCCGCTATCCCACCACCGTGGGGTCGAGGCAACTTGCCCTCGATCCTTTCACATCTTTTTCTTGCAGGACAAGGTAGTTGAATGCACCTGGGGCATTTTTGAGAGTTCGCCGGAGGTTCTTGGGGGAGCCTTGCTCCTCCACCTTCGCCGACGAGCTCTGGTGGTCATCGCCACATTTTGGAGCACCCAGCCAATACAGGACCTCCGCAGGAGCTCACGGCTCCATTTTGAAGCCACTAGGACGCCGGAGACGCGCGATCAAGCCGGAGGAACTTCGCTACGGCAAAGTTCCTCCCTGTTCTTCCTTCGCGGCCGCCAACCGTTGGATTGAGGGTCTTCTCCAGTTCGAGCAGCCACCGTTGGATCTTAGCCACCTGCAGCCGTCCTATCTTCAACCCAGATCTAATCGTGTCCGCACTCTTCGAAGGGGTATCGCGCCTCAGAACCTCGCCACGTGTCAAGTGAAGAGCGTGCGACCGTCCGATCTAAAGCGTTGGTTATTTTGCATCTCAAACCCGACCATTTTGTGTATTTATTCGTTAATCATTAAACTTTCAGTTGCCGTTAGAAATATTTGTAATATTTACAGACAGACCCCTGAACTTTACATATTTACACTTAGGTCCTTGTCCACGTTACCTCACGTGCCTGTGCACGTGAGGGGATTGGACATTTTGCACAGGACCCCTTGCGGGTTTCTTTATTTCGCTTCATTCCAGGAACTATTTTGCCATGTGCAATATTTTTTTGGGTAATTTACATGTTAGCCCTTGGGATTTTTGTATATTGCATTTAGGTCCTTTCCATGCGCGTGCCAATCACGCGTAGGGTTGGGAAATTTGCACTTGTGCCCTAGCAGCTTGTTAACCTCTGGAAATCAATTTATCAGTTATATTTTTGCGTGAAAATTGTAAGTAGGCCCTTGGATGTTTGCTTATTTACAGATATGCCCTTGTCAGTAGTGTAGTTTCTTATTGTTGTATCTATTTATTGCATGCGTCTATAAGTCTCTAAAAATCATCAAAAAATTACCTTGGCTCTTGTTTGCTTGCTCATTCACGCCATATTTTTGTGTTGCATATTTATTGCATTTTCATAATTATTAAAAATCAAAACATGCATTTTCAGCCTTGTTTGCATTAGAAAATCCATAAAAATTAGTAAAAGTTTTTGAAAAATTCCAAAAAAATTACATTTTCCGTGTCTTATCAAATTTTAGTTCAGTCTAAAAATCACTAAAAAATTCAAAGTAAAACTCCTAAAAATTAGAAAACCCCTAAAAACTTCATAAAAATCTAAAAAATTTAAGAAAACTCATAAAAATGCAAACTCAATTCCTGTGTTTTCTCTGATTTATTATCTTTGATTTAAAATTAATTTGAGGAATTTTGGATACTGTTTGTTATTTTTAATCCTCATTTTAATTTCGGCAAGTAGTCTAGTTCACTGTTTTCTAGTATTTTTTACTTTAAAAATACCAAAAAATTAGGAAAAATCTAGAAAAATCACAAAAACAAAAAAATATAGAAAAAGCCCAAGAATATCTTATTTCCTGATTTTTGCTTATTTTTACTCACTTTTACAAATACCTTATCCTTCTCTTCTCTTATATTGTATATATAATCTATAAATGAAAAAGAAAATACAAAAATATAAAATATAAAAAGAAAATATAAAATGAGAAATTGAAAAGCAAAATATAAAATCAAAAAATCAAAAATTAAATAAAAAATATAAAATTGAAAACCCACAAACAATTTGCATACTTGTAGACACTTGATCACATATCACATTTTTGTGCATCTTTGCTTGGTTTATCCTGCTTGCTCTCTGAGTTCGACACTCTAACACATACTTGCACTATACACACCTATTGTAGAGGTATAATAAATTTGACTCCACATTTGTTTATCGTTGCTTGATTTATATTGTGGGTTCATTGTTGATTGATACATGATTTTGAAGTGGTCAACACATCGACTGTTGATACGTCTTGTGGATCAATACGACCGCTCGATTCCCGTGTTATCAAATGGCGTCGTTGCCGGGGAGCAACATCGTATAGATCGTATTTTTGAGTGATTGTGATTGCCTACATTATTGCTTTATTTGATCTCTCCATTTTTGATATACTTTTGAGCTATCTGACCATTTTCTTCCTTGTCTTCTTACGAGGGACCGCGGATCGAGGAGGATCGCCTAGGGGATCCTGAGCATCCTTGGGAGGTGGAGGCGGCTATTCTACCCTAGCCGACAGGAGAGAGCAGGAGGATTTGAGAGAGAGAGAGAGAGGATAGTTAGTGATTTATTTTAGTGAGAGAGAGAGAGACATTCATTTAATTTGTAATAATACAGGTACCTTGGACTTGGACATTCTGGCCCAATTTTTAAGTGTTTGTACACTTGGGGGCTCACCGCCGTTTTTATCTATTTTTCTACCGCTAGTCATTTTCTGATTTTGTTTTCTTTACATTTTTGTAGAATGAGCCCTTAGTTTTTAGGCTTGCTTGATCGTGTAGTCTAAGGCCAAACCCCTAATAACCTTTGCATGCACCTATAGATTTGTCGTTTGGACTTATATTTAATTAATTGTCAAACATATAATTCGAAACCACCATACCGGGAGGGGTCGTATACAATGCATGCAGGATCCATTGTGGTGGACACCGATCGACCCCCAAGACCGGACTTCTAGGTTTCATTTTGTATGTTTAGCATTTGGTTCTTCACGCTAACAGTTGCCTACTTAGGACAATTTCCGTGTGCATATCGACATATAACATAGGTTTATAAATTCATGGTTTGCATCCCGCATGGAGAGAGCTGGGAAGCACTGTAAGTCTTCTAACTGAGCATTCATCATTTAGGCACTAAGGTGAGATTTCCATCTTAGTGCCACTTGCATTGACTTTTCTGACTCTTCTTCCCCTGTTTTTGGATCAAATAGGAATCAAAGAAAAATACAAAAATGTTAGGCGCTTGTATTGAATTGACTCAAAGAAAGTGATAACACCAAAAAAATTAAAAAAGGGACTGCTAAAGAAAACTTGACCTAAATAAAATTGGTTAATTGGACTCATTTCTTGGGGTGAGCAAAGCCCTCATTTGTATTCAGGTTGCATGGGAAGGTCTCCTTCCAAGTGAGAGAGCGGCTTCGTAAGGATTAGAGTCCAAAACCCAGTCTGTGGCTGCCTTGTGTATCGCCTGGATTTGCGAAGTATTGACGCTTCTATCGTACGTAGACGAGTAGGGCTTGATCACCATTGATGACTCTCTATTTTGTAGAGCATCAACCTTGTCTGAAGTATCGAGCCTAGGCCACGCCTTCACGGGGGTGTCTGTCTCATCGTCTTACGTCCGAGTAGGTTCTTGCACGCTCACGGGTGATTCCATTGCGAATCCGAAGTATCGGTTTCGCCTATCGGCTTCCTCCCTCTATTTCTTTGGCTGAGTAGGGATCCAAGAAGGGTTACAAGGACCTTAAAAAGTGCAGACTACAAGTTACAAAGGAGGAGGACAAGTACGGGATACTTTTCTGGCAGTACTCTCTCTCCTATAGGCGTAGCGCTCTAAGGACTCGTTCAAAGATTAATTACCTGAATTCATTCTAAAAACTACAAAGATAAAAAGCCGAACCTTCACGACTTCACGCGTTGAGTTGGTGAACCCCTTGTATTGTGTTTGATTGATTAGATGGATTTAGGTCAAGATCAAAAACACCGCATAATTGTGCACAATTTTTGCTCCCGTTCTACATTTCTCAATCTTGCTCTTCTCAATAATCACGATGATGGGAAGGAGATCTCTTAGGCCGTCTCTGACGGCACCGCTATCCAGCACTCCTCCCTATTCATCTAGGACGGCTTCGGGGAGTCAAGACCCACTCTCCGAACCTGAGTTCACTTCTACCCTGTTCCCCCTCGACCATCCTTCTTCCTCCATCATTCCAGTAGTTTCAGAGTTTAGTGCAACATAGAGCTCAGAACATTTGACGACACCTGAGATGGGTTCTTTTGCCTTTTCAGAGAATCCAGCCATGGCAGACAGAGGAGAACACCCAGATGAGCGGGAGCACCCTCCATTTCTATATGATCAAGCTGCCATCAACAACTCATTATTAGCCTCCCTAGAGACCATGCAAAGACAAATCAAAGACCAGGGAGTATTCATGGGTGACATCATGAGAGAGCTGGCGCAGATGAGAGAAGGCAGAGACGACATACATGAGGACGGTGGTGGAGACATACCAGAAGCCGCAGGAGGAGGCGGAGGCCCTGATCAGGAGAGGCCGCCACAGATGACCATGAGGCAGTTGCACAACCCAGCTGCAACCCTCACTCACCGATGGATTCAGCTTCCTCCCATTGTTGGGAACTTTGAGCTTCGCCTACAGACCATTCAGTTATTGCCCAAGTTTCATGGACTAGCCACCGAGGAACCTCATCTCCATCTGTAGGAGTTTGAGATGATTTGTAGCACTGTCCATGACAGATTCATGGACGAGGACACAATTAAGATGATCGCCTTCCCATTCTCCTTAGCTGACAGAGCCGCCTACTGGTTGAAACACCTTGGGAGGTACGTCACATCTTGGGCACAACTCCAGACCGCATACTTGAACAAGTATTATCCTCTCGGCCGGACGAATGCACGAGCTATGATCAGCAATTTCACAATGATCTCGAATGAACAATTCCATGAGGCTTGGGATTACTTCAGAGAGCTCATCGATCGGTGTCCACACCATGAGATATCCAAGCCCAACTTGGTTCAGAGTTTTTTTCCGTGGGCTGACACCGAAGCTGCAGGGGCTTGTCAATGCCTCTTGTGGTGGGTCCTATTTTTCCAAGGGTGAAGACGATGTTTGGGCTATCTATGAAGAAATGGTAGAGAACTCAACAGTTATGGCCCAAGACCGAGTCTACACGCAGCAGAAGCCCCCCCAAGGAGAAGGATCATTTCAGATGATCGCTCGCATCGATGCCGGTCCCCACACTCCGTCAGCGGCCGCAGCCCAAGCCGAATCTGCAGCAACCAACATGGGGATCATTAGCTAGAAGTTGGACCGCATCGAGATCCTTGAGAAGAAGCAGAGTCAAGGTCTTACCCAGATGGACCTTATTACGAAGAACATGAGTGACCTGAAGACGTAAATTCTTTGCATCCAGGAGGCACAAATGTCTACTCAGCAGCCTCCCAGGTCACAAGCTGATCCCAGCAGTAGCAGCTCCACCCAACAGTAGCAGCTCCACCCAGCCCTCTGCCTCACACCGTCAGGTCAACCACATCTAGGCAGAGCCGGTCCAGCAGCTACAGTATTACCCGTCGCAACCACCATCTCAGGACACTCAGATGGTGGTCTATCAGCCTGATCAGCCACTGGCAGTTCTACCCCCACCATCCTTCGAGCAGGAGCCATTGATGGAAGTCCATGGGATCTGGTACGACCGGTACCCACAGCCAGTCGGGATTCGACGTGATCACCCTGGATTCCGCTGGACTACCGAAGGGACCTCTTCCCAACAACAGCCTCCAGCTCAGGGATAACAGAACAACCAGTAGCAGCACCAGACCCAGTATGCCCACCAGCAGTACCAGCATGGTCCTCGTCCCGCCTATTAGGGACAACAGTGGAGGCAGCACCAGCAACCTCACCAGACATACTTCCAGCCATCCCAGCATTATTCTCAGCAACAACCTCATCTCCAGCAGGGGAACACTTCCGGTTCTCAGGCGCCATCATTTGAGAACCCAACACTCGATGACCTCGCCCGCTTGATTTCTGACCAGCAAGCATCCTTCAGGTGGGAAATGGATGAGTTCCGGCAGGAGATGAGGGATATCATCAAGGACAAGGCCTCCATACCTGCACAAATCGAGCCTAATCCGAACAATTTAAGAGGAAGTCTGAGTAGGTACAGTTTACAGAGGATACCTCTCCTATTTGAGTGACATGTCTTCTTTGTATGATGCTGATTTCGTGACTATTAGGAGCGGTAGGATGCCAGCCTGCGGCGCCTCGTCTGAGATACAACCACACGATGAACCAGGAGCACCAGATCATAAGAGTAGCGGTGATGATGCCGCTAATGACGATGTTGATGACGGTGGTGCTGATGCCACCAAGGATGGAGATCCAGATGACGGTACTGAGGTCGTCGTGATGCCAGATGCAGACGGTGATGCTGATGCCACCATTTTTGATGCAGAGCCAGAGCGCGGGGCTGATGCCGCAAAGTTAGATGCCGTTGATGGTACTAAGGCCACCACTTCTACTTTCGTTGAGCTTCCCTCTATTGTGTTGCCACCTTTTGTATCTCGTGACTGTGGTAACAAAAAGAACAAAAAAATGAATAAAGGAAAGGTTACTGTATCCACCTTGAGTCCATATGTGTTGCATGATGATCATTGTATGGATTCCATTCCTTCACAGGCACAGGAACCTATTCCTAGTCCTCCATCTGAGGAGGCCCCTACCATCCCCTTCCCCGAAGCACTCCGCTTGGCGAAGGGGAATAAAAGAGAAAATCCCAAAAAGACTTGACAGGTAGAATTCAGCAACCAGATGATTGATAGATTCTAGATCCAACTGACTCTACAGGAGGCACTTGAGCACATCCCCCTCTTCCAAAAGAGCTTGAAAGAGAAGACTACAATCCGCAGGAAGAGGAGGAACCACAGAGATCAGATCCATGTGCTCACCCATTCTACTTGTTGCACCATTCAGAACCGAATGCCAGCCAAGAGACCTGATGCAGGAGCTCCCTATGTCAGATGCGGGATTCAGGAGTAGCGGTTCGATTGTACTCTATTAGACAGCGGATCTTCGATCAACCTCCTTCCGGCAGCCTTACTCATCCGATTCGAGTTTGGTCCTTTTCTTCGGAGCAGGACGGTCCTTCAGTTTGCTGATAGGTCAACTAAGAGGTCGAAGGGGTTGTTAAGAGACGTGGTCATTACCATTCAAGGCCTGAAATTCCCCGTGGACCTTGTTATACTGGACATGGAGATCTCTGAGTCGGTAACAGATGCCCCTATCATACTTGGACGCCCATTCTTGGCCACTGCCAAGGCAGTGACCGATCATGATAATGGGAAGGTGTGCTTTCGCGTAGAGGGTGAGAGTATACAAATAGAGACGATCGACGAGACCAGAGCGAGAGAATTAGCATGCTCAGAGCAGTCCAGTGACATTGAGCAAATGACAGAGGCTGAGCGAGACATCCACCAGGAGTGTGATTTTGTGATGACAGATGATGAATCCATTTGGACAGATCCAGTAGCACAGACCCTTGCCTTGCCTACAAATTCACTTTATTTATAGCTTATGGCAGTTGAGAGCCTGGAGAGCACACCGCTGGACGAGGATACCTTTGAGGCTGACAGTTCCGTGATGAGTGGTGAAGCCGAATTTCATTCTTGTTCTTCTAGTTCTGATCCCTCGGATTCATACATCGATTGGGATGATTTTGATGACTATTTATCGTGTCTGATTCCTTCTGAGCCGACAACCATGACGGAGTGCGAGCCAGTACAGTTTATCGATGATTCAGCAGGGTTCCCTTCGTCATATTCTCATGCGCAGCGTGAGTTCTCACATGCAGACTTGGTAGCCTTCACACAAACGTATCAGAAGCCAGTTCTGCCACCTCCCAGTTGTCCAGAATTGAAACCCTTGCCGTAGTCGTTGAAGTATAGATTCCTTACGGGTGAGCCAAATATGCACCCAGTCATTATCTCAACAGGTTTGATTGGAGAACAAGAATCTCGTCTGATGGAGGTTCTTGAAAGAAACCGCAAGGCGATAGGATGGAGTATAGCTGATCTCGAGGGGATTAGTCCGGCTCTGTGCTCCCACCACATCTATCTTGAGGAGGACGCTAGGCCTTCGCGTGAGTTCTAGCGACGACTGAACCTGAATCTTCGAGATGTGATCATGAAAGAAATATCAAAGTGGTGGAGCGTCGATTTTATCAACCTCATCTCCGACTCCAAGTGGGTTAGTCCATTACATGAGGTACCCAAGAAGACGGGTATCACTATAGTTGTGAATGAGTCTGGAGAGGAGATAGCTACCCGGGTTCCCACTTCTTGGAGGGTCTGTGTGGACTACAAACGATTGAATCAGGCCACTAAGAAGGATCATTCCCCACTGCCATTCATTGTTCAGATCATGGAGAGGATAACTGGGAAGAGTCACTACTGTTTTCTTGATGGGTACTCCAGTTATAATCAAGTGGCCATTGCACCCAAAGACCAGAAGAAAACGACATTCACCTGTCCGTTTGGGACTTATGCTTTCAGATGGATGCCCTTTGGTCTATGTATCGCCCCCGCAACATTCCAAAGGTGCATGTTGTCCATTTTCTCGGACATGGTGGGTGACTATTTAGAGGTTCTCGGTCTATGGCGATGGGTTTGATGCTTATCTTGACTGTCTAGACCTTGTGCTTCAGCGCTACATAGAGGTCAATCTTGTCTTGTCTTGGGAGAAGAGTCACTTCATGGTGACTCAGGGGACGGTCCTTGGCCATATCATCTCCAACAGGGGAATGGAGGTTGATCCGGCCAAGGTGGATATCATTAGAAAACTCAATCCACCATCCAATTTGCGTCAATTGCGGTCTTTTCTGGGGCACGTCGGTTTCTACCAACGATTCATTCAGGACTTCAGTCGTCTCACCCGGCCGCTTACTGATTTGCTGACGAAAGATACCGAGTTCATTGTAGATGATAAGTGTCTTGTGTCTTTTGAGACTCTCAAGAATACGGTTGTCACGGCTCCTGTCCTTCAGCCACCCGATTGGTCTCTCCCATTCAAGATCATGACAGATGCTTCTGATTTTTCTGTAGGGGTTGTGCTTGGACAGAGGAGGGATGGATTGCCGTATGCCATTCACTACGCCAGTCGGACTTTGGATGTCGCTCAGCGGAATTATACTGTGATAGAGAAGGAGATGCTGACCGTAGTCTTTGCTTTGGATAAGTATCGATCGTATATTCTCGGATCTAGAGTGACTATATTTACATATCACACCACCATCCGGTACCTCATGGCCAAGAAGGATGCCAAAGATCGCCTTACCAGATGGATCCTTCTGCTCCAGGAGTTTGATATTGAGAATAAAGATAAGCCTGGAGTTAAGAATGTAGTGGCGGATCATCTCTCCCGCTTAGAGAATCTTGAGGAATCTGAGCCCAACGCACCTATTACAGAGACATTTCCAGACGAGGCGATCTTGGCTGTCACCTCTCTCCCATGGTATGCCGACGTTGTGAACTATCTTGTCGCCAAGACAGTTCCACAGGGTTGGCCTAGACAGAAACTTGAGACCTTCCTAACGAAGGCCAAGTTTTACCATTGGGAGGACCCGTCCTTTATCATGAAGGAGGGGACAACATCTGGAGGAGGTGCATTCCTCAAGAAGAGCAGCATAGCGTTCTCACCTACTGCCACAAGCTTGAAGCAGGAGGACATCATTCTGGGATACGGACAACACAGAAGGTGCTCCAATCCGGCCTTTGGTGGCCTACTCTCTTCAAGGATTCAGATGAGTTCGTGAAGAGATGTACTGACTGTCAGAAAATGGGTACTTGCAGACAGAGAGACATGATGCCCATGCAGCCCATTCACTTTTGTGAGGTTTTTGATGCATGGGGGATTGATTTCATGGGCCCATTTCCTAAGAGTCAGGGATTTGAGCACATTTTGCTCGCTATGGATTATGTCAGCCGATGGGTTGAGGCTATCCCCGCCCGAGCCGCAGATGCTAAAACCGTATGCCAATTTTTGAGGAAAAATATCATTTCATGGTTCGGGGTACCTAGAGTTCTGATTTCAGACAGGGGGTCTCATTTCATTAATGATAAAGTCAGGGCCTTGCAGACGAGTTTGACATTGACCATCGTGTTGCCACGCCGTATCATCCTCAAACTAATGGTCTTGTCGAAGTATCTAACAGGGAGATCTAGACTATTTTACAGAAGGTAGTCCGCCCAGACCGAAAGGATTGGTCACAGCTTTTGGACTCGGTCTTGTGGGCCTATCGGACTTCCTTCAAGACTCCATTACGGACATCTCCCTTTCGTCTCGTCTATGGCAAGCCGTGCCATCTACCAGTGGAGATCAAGCACAAGTCACTTTGGGCTGTCACTGAGTTATTATTGGATCCCAAGAGTATAGGAGAACAGAGGAAAGTAGAGTTGGCAGCCCTGGAGGAGTTGAGAGATACAAACTTTTCTAGCAGCCTACAGTATAAGGAAAAAGTGAAGACATGGTACGATTCTCATATCAGCCATAAATAGTTTGAGCCCGATCAACGTGTATGGTTGTTTGATTCCAGGCTGAAGTTATTTCCAAGGAAATTACAGAGTAAGTGGAAAGGTCCATATGTGGTCAAGAAGGTACATGACAATGGTAGCATTGATATATCCGAGCTGTCATCTTCCTCTACCTTTCGTGTTAACAGTCATCGCCTGAAGTTATATATAGACCATGATCCGCCGACCGTTGACGTTGCCCCCATCCTTCTGGTATGAGATGTGTTATTCGACTCAGATCATTTGCATCCCATACATGGTTATCACTTCCATCTTCCGCTGTATAGATCCATCTGTCCATATCATTCTTTCATTCTTCCATCCATTGATATTTTTTCTTCTTTTCCTTTTCTATCCTCTGTATCTATCAAAAAGGTGTCTCCCCTTGTAGATAGTTTTCTATACTTAGGACGTACTTTATCCTAAGTATAGGGGGGGTGTGTACCCCGAGTTGTTCTATTCTTTTCGATCCTCTCCATTGTCTCCTCTTCTTATCTATACTCAGGGGTATCTTACCCTAAGTATAGGGGGAGACAGTCTGAGTATGATCTATTCATTCCCACCCTTGACCCTCCCTGCTTTGTGTACAGTCTGCTATACTTAGGATTATTTGATCCTAAGTATAGGGGGGACTGTCAACTTCTCATTTGTTTATTCATCTTTTATTCATTTATTCTTTAGACTTTTCTATACTTAGTACGAGTTATGTCTTCTCTTTTCTCTCCGATCTATGAGGACATAGCTCAAGCTAAGTATAGGGGGTCGTATATACTGCGTATATACTTTAGCCATAACTCGTACTTTCGTATTTTCTAATAAATATGGCTAATTATACTTCTAAAATTCATTAAAAACCTTGATAAAAAGATGTGATTATTCTTCAAATTCTTTTTGTATGTACTGATTAATAAATCAGGTGAAAATATTTTTTTGTAAAATGTTTGAAAAATAGTTTGAAAATCCTTTTGAAAATTTATTGAAAACTATTTGGAAAAACGTTTTGTTACATGTTTTCAACCTTTGTAAAAATTCCTGATTGTAAAATTATTTTCTTTGTGAAATAAAATGTTTGAAAAATGATTTGCAAACGATTTGAAAAATGGTTGCAAAAACATGTGAAAAATCTATATATATACTGTTTGGAAAACCTTTGCAAAATGATTTTCAAATGTGTGTACATGATTGTAAAAACTATTTGTAAAAGTTATTTTGGACTATAGTTTTCAAAATCATTTGAAAAACCTTTTCAAATAAGTTTGAGGAATACATACATCTCACCTAAAATTCTCTATGTATATATTTATAAAATTGACCACTTACCCTTGTAAATTCTTAAATCCACTTCTCTGAATATAAGAAGCACTCTCGTGTAAATATTTGTACCTAGTTTTTAGCCAAAACCTTCTGTTTTCAAAAATCCCAAAAACATTTGCAAAATTAAAATTCCAAAAACATTTGAAAAATCTTTTTGAAAAATCTAAAAAATGCATGCATCATCTTTTCAAAAATCCATAAAAAAGATCAGAATTTTTATCACAAAAATATTTTCTGCATTTGCATATCATGAGCGTTTTTCGGATTGAATTTGATAGTTGAACGAGTCTAAGTAAAATTCGAAGATTGGAGCTTGGTTGGACCTTAAATCTACCTAATTAACAGGAACCTTATAGGAGTTGGAATTGAGGTACTTCAGGTCTAGTTGACTTAATTCTTTGAGGATCACGAAACTTGGTTCAATGGATTCTTGACTGCCTAAGTAGAGTATTTCGGAGCACACACACGACTCTTGTTGATAATGACCTAACTTGGACACCTGCACCTTTCACATGGCTCAACTCAGTTGGAGTGGTGAGGAGGTTGGATTTGCCAGTATGAGACGCACACAAGTGGAAACACTTGTCCTCCTCTAGGGAGGGAAGTGCACCCCAACCCGTCCAGTGATGATGAGTTTCGAGGATAGGAGATCGTGGGTTGGAATAAAGCTTCAAAAGAGGGATAGTCTATTGGATCAAGAGGAAAAACTCCTTATGTAAATGCTGCTGTATATAGTATTCGAAAAAAAAAATGCAAAAGGCAAAAACTCCAAAAAAGTGGACAGGCCTGTACAAAAATAAAAGTGCCTGCCGGAGTGTACATATGTGTATAGTGAATAAGCAAGCTTGAGCTTCAAAGTCAAATCATGTGATCCTGCAGCGGGATGACCTGACTACACTGGTCTTGCATCCTAGGATAGGTAGCTACACTGGCTACCGCCCATTCTTCTCTTCACCCCCTCCTCTTGAGCTGGTTGCCACTTGAACTTAGAAGGGAATACCCTGCTCCTTTAGGAATGAGTTGTTGGATTGGGGAATCATTGGGTTGTCATAATGGAGAAATCAATCTCTTCGTCATTTCAGTTGGGAAGAGCCACCATCACTTACACTGTACGTGTCAGATTCATAGTCGTAAGGGTTTATGTATGAGTTGAAGTATTTCTGACATGGCTATTGAGGAGACTTGAACAGAGTTTTGAGATTCTCAGGGACTGTTGGATTTAAAATTCGGTTCTCAGTAACGCCCCGTTTGTTTGGTTGGAAAGGAATTGCAATGGAATGGAATCAAGACAAGAATGGAATCAAGTCGGGAATGGAGAGGAATGAGAATTTTCCATTGTAGTGTTTGGTTCAACATAGGAATGTGATTGTCATTGATGGTTCAATTCCTTTCAACTGTTTGGTACACTTTAAGATATTGTTTGGAATCAAATTTGCACACATACAAACATATAATATTTCTAACAACTCATAAAAAATATATTCGCATTCATAATAAAATCAACTTTTCCATAGAACCTTTCCGAAACCAAAATGCTTTCTAAAAATAATATCCAAAATGTTAAATAAAATGAATAAATATAACAAGTATTTTTAAATAGTTTCATCTAATATCTGTCGAATGAACTTCTCTTTGTCGTCACTAGAGAGAGTGAAAAAAAACCATTGCATCTGCATCACGAACCATCTTCAAGCCTGCTCGAATGCGTTGGTTTTGATCAAAGGAAGTCAAATTTGAAAGTTCTTCATTCAACTTCAGTTTGTTCTCCATTGCACTACTACCATGTGCTTTTGCAAATTGATTTGTAGACTCGTTGATTTTTTTGAAAGTGCCTGCCGGAGTGTACATATGTGTATAGTCAATAAACAAGTTTGAGCTTCAAAGTCAAATCATGTGATCCTGCAGCGGGATGACCTGACTACACTGGTCTTGCATCCTAGGATAGGTAGCTACACTGGCTACCGCCCATTCTTCTCTTCACCCCCTCCTCTTGAGCTGGTTGCCACTTGAACTTAGAAGGGAATACCCTGCTCCTTTAGGAATGAGTTGTTGGATTGGGGAATCATTGGGTTGTCATAATGGAGAAATCAATCTCTTCGTCATTTCAGTTGGGAAGAGCCACCATCACTTACACTGTACGAGCTCTAAATCCATTATCTGCTTTATAAGTTCCTAAATTCACCAAATCAAGCAAGGCTTCAATCAACTTCTGATCTTCCTCCTCTGTCCATTTTCTCTTATTTTTTCCTGGTCCAAAGGTTGTTTCCGTTGCTTGACTCATATCCTTATACATCATATTTAAATGTTCAATCATGTCAGTAAAAAAATTTGTTAGAAGAATAAATAAAATTGATCAAATATAAATAAATAACTCCATTGGATCACATAAAGATTATTACTTATTTAATAAACAAAAATTACATCGACGCATTATAGATTTTCAGTGCTGAGTTATCTCTCCAATTATTCCTTTCATCTGATATCTCTACTGTTGTTATCAAATCTGCCTCATCTTCCTCTTCATCTTCTTCTGTTTCTTGTTATTCTTCCATTAACTCATCTTCTGCTGGATCTTTTGGCATTTCTCGCCTCACATGATTATGAAGCAAGCAACATACTAAAATTATTTTATTTTGAACTTTTATTGGATAAAATGATGGAGTACGTAAAATTGCCCATCGCTTCTTTAACAAGCCAAAGCATCTCTCAATCACATTCCTTGCTCTCGCATGCTTCAAGTTGAAAAACTCTTTTGGTGTAATTGGCTGGTAATTATTTCTCTATAAACTTAGATGATAACGTTGTCCTCGATAGGGAGCAAGAAAGCCTTTTCCATTCATATAACCACAATCAACCAAATAATATTGTCTTACACAGACAACTAAAAAGTATCAGATTGAATTGTTTTAATATTGTCATTTCAAATAATGATATTATACTAACCACGGGGAACTATTAACCCGTCTGCTCGAGTAAGTGCATCTCGTAATACACAACTATCTGTTGCGGACCCTTCCCAACCCGATAACACATAGATAAATTGCATATCTGGTGAACAAGCACCTAGAACATTGATAGCAATTGTTTGCTTTCTTGTTATGTACTTTGGTTTCTCCGCTTCTTGAATAAGCACTTCGATGTATGTACCATCAAGTGCACCATTACAATTCTAGTATGTAAATTAAAGTTGTTGGTCAAATAAAATTTATACTAAGAAAGTATCCAAAATTAATTAAAAGGACATTAAGTACCTTAAACCATTTCCATCTTTCGTTAGTCGAGTCTTCTGGAATTGGATGTGATTTCTTGTATAAATGTTTATGTAGTCGCAAAACAACATCCAAAACATGATGAAAGTGTCTACTAATTGTTTCACCCGATCTAATAAAATGAAACTTGATTGCTTTATTTTTTACATGGTGAGCTATAATATATAAGAATATAGCAAGTTGCTCATCAACATTTATATTTCTGGAGTTAGACAACTTTCCAACAGTTTTCAAAAGGACACAGAGCTTTGAGAATGCAATTCTATCCATCCTTGTCATATCATAGCAACTTTGATCATCACCATATAACAATATATGCAGTGATTTGCTTCTTTGATAATCCAAATTGATGCGATCACTCTTTAACAAATGCTTCTTATAATGCCATTGAATCGCTTCTTCAATAATATTGACAAATAAGTTTACCAAATGCCAGATATTTAACCAATGAATGATGGTTATAATATTCTTCTGGTGTTGCTTCCTCATCTTCTTTGTAGGACAATGTAAGCGTGGCATATCTTATTTCAAATGTACATTAAATATATGAGATAAACTTATAATACGTGAATTGATTTTTGAAAAAATAAATACAATTAGAATGTGCATAATAAGAACATGGATGTACATTTTTTATTTTGACGAATACGTATATGCATTGATCTAAATACTCGACACATGAATTATTGAATTTTTTATTCCATTCAGACTACAATAGATCTAGCATTGCACTATCCCGTGAACAACAATTATAAATTTGGTTAGACTCCAATACTCAACAGCTGTGAAAATGGATGCATTTTCCTTTCCCGTGAAAGGCATTAGATGAGAAAATATAAAATGTATTCATCTTCCATTCCCGTGAAGGTAACCGTGCATCAGATGAGCAAATATAAAATGAATTCATTTGCCTTTCCCGTGAAGGCAACCGTGCATCAGATGAGCAAATATAAAATGATTTCATTTGCCTTTCTCGTGAAAGGCAACCTTGCATCGATGAGCAAATATAAAAACTATTTGAATAAGTCAAACAATCGTACCTCCAGCAGATGGATTCTGACGAAAATAAAAGAGGGCACCACGTTCTTGACAGGAGATGTCAGGGGGTTTTGTAATTGGTTGTTGTTCACAGGAATGAGAGGGTTTTTATATGGGGAGTGCGCCTAGGTTTCCATCCGGAAAGGAAACGTGAGTCCGAGGGGGCTGCGTGAGAAATGGGATTCCTACAATCATGGGGATTTTTTTTCCAACGGAATAACAAATCTAATTGATTACTGCCTTTCCAAACAAAGGAAATAGCTAAAACTGGTAATGGGTATTCCATTCCATGCTTCATTACTGCATAACAAACGGAGCTAAGGGTCCGCCCACACTAAAATTCCAAAGGTCCGACTTAAGCTCCAAACTATGATTTTGTGAAGACAAGTTTGATAATTAAATTTAATCCACCTTCTTCTTTTTCTTTTCTTTATTTTTCTTTCTGCACTTATTGCATAAGTGTTTGCTAGGGACTAGCAAAGGTAAAGTATAGGGGGATGATGAATCCACATTTCATCATCTTTATTCTGTAATTTTGGCCCCTAAAACCCTAGCAAATGCGTGTAAATACGATTAATTCCAGCATTTTAGCATCCATGCATCTGCATGTAAATAGTGTACAAAACGTGGTTTTTAAAGCCAAAATTATAGAATAAATAAAAGAAAAGAAAAAGAATAAAATATTGTAAATATTTTATGACCCGAAACCCCTAGACCTAGACATCTTGATGAATAGGTCGACCAGGAATAAAGTAGGGGGAGATAAGGATCAGGAACAATAAAGATTCTATTCATTCTTTGTTCATTTTGGAACCTATTTTTGGTTCCATTTTTTTATACATCAAATAAAGAAGTTTTGAACATGAAAGCTATAGATAATTAAATATAGAAAAATACAAAAATTATTTCACTCAAAAATAATGTACATATAAAAAGATATGATCTGAATAAGATTCTAGAATCCCAACTTTCCAGACTTGTATCTCGCAAATAAAACTCGAAATATACCAAACTCACCTTTAATTGTATATAATTTCAAATAAGCTATTTAATGAAGGTGATCTCGTATTTTTCAGAGTTATGGTTTGAAAGTTGAGTTTTGGACCCCACTTGTATACTTGTACAGATTAAAATATTCATTTTATTATTTATTAATTATTTTCACCATTTCATATTTTTATAATTTTGTAAATATTATTTACACTATATATGTATATTAAAACTGGAATAAAAACCTAAATAAAATACAAAATAAAATACTTGTATATAACATACATAGGTATAATATCAATACACATACCTGTATAATCTATACTTCTATTTTATTAAGTGTACAAATTATATCAAAAATTAAAATAAAAATATATTTCAGTGTATAAAAATAATTTATAAATATATAAATTAATAAACAAAATAAATAAAATTAAATGTACAAAATAAAAATAAAACAATAAAATATATAGATAAATATACCTATATAGGCCTAAAATAGTAACTTGTATTTTTATATACCTCTAAAAAATAATTAAAAATCATAATAAAATACTTAATAAAATAATAAACATTTTTTATTTAATAAAAAATTAATTAATTCATTTTCTATTTTTATTTGAATTTACGAATGTTTTTCCAGGGATTTTTCCTGGTTGGTCCACGTGGACCAACCAGGTGGCGTGGAGGTTGACCCGCGGGTCAACTCTTTGAGCCCTAGCCCTGCGCCTGTCAGACCTCGGTTTTGGGTCTTGTTTGACGAATTTTGGAGGTCGCCTCTTTCACTATTTGGGATCGACTCCTTCTGGGATTTTTCTCCTTGCTCGTCAGGCATACTCGCCCAAGGTTTATTTCGATCTTCGGATCACTGCATCGCCCGATATCCCTCGATCTTGGAGCCCATCCGTCAACTCTTCAAAACGCCACCCACCTCTTCCATTCAAAATTTGAACCCCATTTTGTCCCGATCTTCTCCCCCTTTCGTGTGCTTTGTCTACCTGGAGGTGATTGCTCCAGATCCAGCCAACCAAGGCAGAGTTTCATCGCGGATTAGGGCGAGTTCCACCACCTCCGGCGAACCCCGCCGTCGAGGTATCTTCTACCTCAGGTTCTTCCCTTTGAGGTGTTTATTTTCCTCTTTTTCCTCACCTCCTTTATTCACAATAGTCGTAGGAATCCATAGCCACCTTTATCCCCTACTTTCATCGATCAAATCACGCTACCGAGACCTTCGCCGGAGCTTGCTTCGACCACCCGTCGTATTCGCCGCTCTTCACCGCTATCCCACCACCGCGGGGTCGAGGCAACTTGCCCTCGACCCTTTCACATCTTTTTCTTACAGGACAAGGCAGTTGAATGCACCTGGGGCATTTTTGAGAGTTCGTCGGAGGTTCTTGGGGGAGCCTTGCTCCTCCACCTTCACCAGCGAGCTCTGGTGGTCGTCGCTACATTTTCAAGCACCCAGCCAATACAAGACCTCCGCAGGAGCTCATGGCTCCATTTTGAAGCCGCTAGGACGCCGGAGACGCGCGATCAAGCCGGAGGAACTTCGCTACGGCGAAGTTCCTCCATGTTCTTCCTCCACGGCCGCCAACAGTCGGAAATAGGGTCTTCTCCAGTTCGAGTAGCCGCCGTTGGATCTTAGCCACCTGCAACCATCCGATCTTCAACCCAGATCTAATCGTGTCCGCACGCTTCGAAGCGGTATCACGCCTCAGAACCTCGCCACGTGTCAAGTGAAGAGCGCGCGACCGTCCGATCTAAAGCGCTAGGTATTTTGCATCTCAAACCCGACCATTTTGTGTATTTATTCGTTAATCATTAAACTTTCAGTTGTCGTTAGAAATATTTGTAATATTTACAGACAAACCCCTGAACTTTACATATTTGCACTTAGGTCCTTGTCCACGTCACCTCACGTGCCTGTACGCGTGAGGGGATTGGACATTTTGCACAGGACCCCTTGTGGGTTTCTTTATTTCATTTCACTCCAGGAACTATTTTGCCATGTGTAATATTTTTGGGTAATTTGCTGTTAGCCCCTGGGATTTTTGTATATTGCATTTAGGTCCTTTCCAAGCGCGTGCTAGTCACGCGTAGGGTTAGGAAATTTGCACTCGTGCCCTGCGGCTTTGGTTATTTGTAATAACGCCTGGAAATCGATTTATCGATTATATTTTTGCATGAAAATTGCAAGTAGGCCCTTGGATGTTTGCTTATTTACAGATATGCCCTTGTCAGTAGTGTAGTTTCTTATTGTTGTATCTATTTATTGCATGCGTCTATAAGTCTCTAAAAATCATCAAAAAATTACCGTAGTCTCCTGTTTGCTTGGTCATTCATGCCATATTTTTGTGTTGCATATTTATTGCATTTTCATAATTATTAAAAATAAAAAATGCATTTTCAGCACTGTTTGCATTAGAAAATCCATAAAAATTAGTAAAAGTTTTTGAAAAATTCCAAAAAAAATTATATTTTGCGTGTCTTATCATATTTTAGTGTCATCCTAAAAATCACTAAAATATTCAAAGTAAAACTCCTAAAAATTAGAAAACCCCTAAAAACTTAATAAAAATCTAAAAATTCAAGAAAACTCCTAAAAATGCAAACTCAATTCCTGTGTTTTCGCTGATTTATTATCTTTGATTTAAAATTAATTTGAGGAATTTTGGATACTGTTTGTTATTTTTAATCCTCATTTTAATTTCGGCCAGTAGTCTAGTTCACTGTTTTCTAGTATTTTTGATTTTAAAAATACCAAAAAAATTAGGAAAGATCTAGAAAAATCACAAAAACAAAAAAATAGAAAAAGCCCAAGAATATCTTATTTCTTGATTTTTGCTTATTTTTCCTCACTTTTATAAATACCTTATCCTTCTCTTCTCTTATATTGTATATATAGTCTATAAATGAAAAAGAAAATGCAAAAATATAAAATATAAAATCAGAAATTGAAAAGCAAAATAAAAAAATCAAAAATTAAATAAAAAAAATATAAAATCGAAAACCCACAAACAATTTGCATACTTGTAGACACTTGATCACATATCACATTTTTGTGCATCTTTGCTTGGTTTATCCTGCTTGCTCCCTGAGTTCAACACTCTACACATACTTGCACTATACACACCTATTGTAGAGTTATAATAAATTTGACTCCACATTTGTTTCTCATGCTTGATTTATATTGTGGGTTCATTTTTGATTGATACGGAATTTTTGAAGTGGTCAACACATCGACTGTTGATCCGCCTTGTTGATCAATACGACCGCTTGATTCTTGTGTTATCAAATGAGTCTTCTGATTTTGCTACAATCTCCGACTCATCTAACTCTGCTCGTCTTGACGAAACTCTCAAGGTCGAGCCATATCTTGTGATATTCGGTGCTTTTATACGATCATTTGACCCTATGTCCATCAGATATCAAGCTGCGTAGAGAGTCTCTTATTCTTCACTTTTCGTATCTTATCGAAACTATATGTGACATGGAGGAATCTGCATTATTCCTTCCTCCTCCACGTCTTACGATATCAACTTTTTCTCTCACTCTATTCTTATAAGCCAATGATTCCTTTCATTCTACTGATCTCAAGCATAGTTTTCAATCCATTTTTCCCGATAGAAGACCCCCACTTAATTGAATATTCTGATGATGATTTACTTCTTATTGTGTCATCATTTTCACATGGAGACATTGACGAGAGTACGGTATTCAGTTGTCAAATACCATCCTGCACTTCACCATTCCTTCTTGTGTGTATATATGTGTTTTGTCTTTTCATTCCCACCTTCTTCCGCATGTTGTTCTGCACCCCAGATCATTCACCATAACTTTGTGTCTATACTTAGGACATACTTTATCCTAAGTATAGGGGGTGTAGCCACCGTGTGTTCATGTCTGTTCTATTTCATCATTCATATTGTTGCCTATACGTAGGGATGTCTTAACCTAAGTATATAGGGAATGATGCGTACATTCCACCATGTATTTTTTCTTTTTATCGGTTTCTTTTTATCGGTCCACTCACATGTCTCCTCTCTTGTTGATATTCTTGTCTATACTTATGGATCTTTTACCCTAAATATGGGGAGGCCGAGTTGTTGATCTGTTCATTCCCGCTCTCAACCCTCCCTGCATGATGTATATAGTATGATATACTTGGGATTAATTGATCCTAAGTATTGAGGGACGGTTGACCTCCCAGTCTTCTCATTCTTTAGTCATTGTAGTATAGGCTTGTCTATACTCAGTAAGAGCAGTGTCTACTTTTTTCTCTCTGATCTATGAGGACATAGCTCAAGCTAAGCATAGGGGGTCGTATATACGCTATATATTCTTTAGCCATAACTCGTACTTGCGTTCTTCTAATAAATATGGCTTAAATATTATTAATTAATTGTAAAGAATAAATCGATATAAATATGTATAAAATTCCTCAAAATCCTTTGTTTATACTAATCAGGTGAAAAATATTTTGCAAAATGATTTGAAAAATGGATGGAAAATATTTGAAAAATCTTTTGTGATTGTTTGGAAAGTGTTTTGCAAAATATTTTCAAACCTTTGTAAAAATATTTTATTTGTAATCTTTTTGAATAAATTATGTTGAAAAACTAATTACAAATGGTATGGACAATGGTCGTAGAAAAAGACTTTAAAAAATTTATACATACTGTTTGAAAAATCTTTGTAAAATGATTTTCAAAATTTGTAAATGTTTGTATAGATTATTTGTCAATTTATTTGCAAAAATAAATCTTTCAAAATGTTTGTAAAAATATTTTCAAATTATTTTGAGAATCGTATACATAATTCAAACAAATAAAAATTCTTTACAAACCTATAAATAATAACTAAACTAATCCCTGTAAATACCTGGTGTAAATTCTTTCACCCAACTCTTGTAAATAATAAGATGCACTTCCATGTGAATATATGCACATATTCTCTTCTTCCCTTTTTATTTTCAAAAATCTCTAAAAATTTGCGAAACCAAAAACCCATAAAAATTTGCAAAATGTTTTCAAATTTGTGTAAAAATTTGCAAAACTTTTTCAAACCTGCATAAAAAGTTCAAAATAAGATATTTGCTTCACAAAAATATTTTCTTGCATTGTACATAACATTTGTATTTTTCAGATTGATAATGACAATTGAATAAGTTTAAACAAAGTCCGAAGATTGAAGCTTGGTTGGACCTTAATCCACTTAATCATAGGAACCTTGTAGGAAATGGAATTGAGGCATTTTTGGTCTACTAGACGTAATTATTTGAGACCAAAATACTAGGTTCAGTGTCATCTCGAATACCTAAGTAGAATATTTCAGAATACACACATTACTCTTGTCGACAGTGACCTAACTTGCGTGCATGCACCTTACACTTTGCTCATCTCAGTTGAAGTTGTAGAGGAATAGAATTGCCGGCATGTGATACACATGAATGGAAACATACAAAGTCATGATATTGTGGCCATTGTGCCACAACCTGATCCAGTAGCCATGACGTCTAATGACAGAATGTTGTGGGTTGCAATAATCCTTCAAAAGAGGTATAGTCTACTGGTTCAAGAGGAAAAATCCATAAATGTTGTTGTACACAGTATTCAAAAAAATGCAAAATAATAAAAAATGTAAAAAAATAAACGGGCAAAAGTGAAAGAAAAATCAATTCCCATCGGAGCATATATATGTATTCAATGAGCAAGCTTGAGCTTCAAAGTCAAATATATATATATATATATATATAGATATGAGCCTGCAACCGGATGACTTGGCTACACTGATTAAGCATCCCAAGACTAGTAGCTATACTGGCTACCATCCATTCTCTTATCCACCTCATCTTCTTTCACGGGTTGTACTTAACGTAGAAGGGAATACCCCACTTCTTGAGGAAGAGTTATCGAATTGGGGAATTAGGGTCACAATGTTGGAGAATACTGTCTTTTACCGCTTCAGCCGAGAGGAACCATATATCACCAGTATTGTACAATATAGATTCATTTTTAAAAGGGACTGCGTATGACATCAACTTGTTCTGACCTGGTTATTTAGGAGACTTGACCCGAGTTTTGTGGTTCTTATAGGTGGTTGTGTTTCAAGTCCAATTCCCAATAAGGTTCTGACCAAATTAAAAATCTAAAGATCCGATTGAGCTCCAAAGTTTTATTTTGTGAAGACAAGTTTAAAAGTTAAAATCAATTCAAGTTCTTCTTTTTATTTTCTTTATCTTCTTTCTGCACTTATTAGGCATAAGTGTTTGCTAGGGACTAGCAAAGGCAAGTGTAGGGTGGTAAGGAATCTCCATTTCATCACGCTTTGTTCATTCATTTTGGCCTTAAATACCTAGTTAAATGCATGTAAATAACAGTAGTTTCTACAAAATAACATTCATTATTTAAACATTATTTATTGAATAAAATGCTATATTTAATGCCAAAATTAAATAATAAAGAAAAGAAAAGAAAAAGAATGAAGTGTCGAATACACTGAGTGATCCTAAACCCCGACACTAAGTAAGAATTGATTTTCCGACAAGGAATAGAGTAGGGGGATATGGCTGATGAATTGTACAAAATATACACAAAATCCTATATTTTAAATTCACTAATATATAATTTTTGGAACCTATTTTATTCTTTATTTTTTATATCTCACATCAATAAACTTTGTAAATGAAGATTGTATATAAGAATACAAAGAAAAATACAAAATTGCTTTCACGAAAAAATAATGCATAGTATGCTCGGGATACATAAAATAAAGCCATAAAGAAAACTTTACATATCTGTATCTTCTCCATATTGTATAAAAATTGACCAAAATCACTTTAATTATATATAACTTTTAATAAGCTATTTAATGATGGTAGTTTCATCCAATTTGGAGTTAAGATGCAAAAATTAGGTTTTGGGCCCCCATTGTGCAAGATATATGTACATTATATTCAATATATTTGTTCTTTATATTTTTCATTTTTTAAAATTATAAATATTATTTTAAACACTTGTATAATTAAAATAAAGTAAAACCATTAAAATAAAAATAAAATAAATCAATTAACTTTTATACATAAATGGAATATATCTATATATACTTGTATAAAGTACACACTGATGAATACGTGATTCACCACTCTAAAAGTTAAAAATAAAGCTTCATTCTTGATCAATTAGCTACATATCTCCCTTTATTGTGCATTACTGGCATTCATGCATTTAGAGTTAATGCTTGCATTTTAGCATGCATTTGTACATTAAATAAGAAGCCAAATTTGCTTGTAGATATCATCTGTATATTCACCATACTTCACCTATTTGTATCTATTTTATAGTAACTCTGAATCCAATAAAATCAACTCTATAGTGTATATATTACTAACACTAATAAAGGAAAAATATCTAAAAATACTAACTTGTTAAAATTGACCAATAAAACCCAAATCTAGTTTGAGACCTAGAACCTTAAAATGCACATATCTCTCTCATAGAATGTATAATTAAGTCTACTCACTTTTAAAGTAATTTACATTCAAAGACCTTCAAAATAAGACTAATTTCATAAAAAATCGGAGTTCATATGTGAAGCTTGGGTTTTAGGCCCTATTGAATATTGTTCATATTGGTTAAAATACCCTTCATTTTGTATTTTTATTTTCTTAATTATGAAAAATAAAAAATAGATTAAGTTGTAAATATTTCTTTCATATTTTATCTATTTTATTTGATTTTTTATCTAATTTTAAAAATGGAAAAAATATGGAAAAGATAAAAATACGGTATGTTTTACTTATAAGGTACCCCCAAAAATACTTTTTGTACAAATGACTTTTTTTATTTTTGATCCTTTGCGAAAGTTGGATTTCATCAAAATGAGTAATTTTTATGTTGACCACTTTTTGATTTGACCCCTTTTGATGTTTCTTTTTAATTTTTCTGGGAGCGACACATACCACCTCCTGGAGCCGCCATGTGTCACCCCCTTGTTTATTTTTATTTACTTTATTTTTATTTTTATTTATTTATCTTATTTATTATTTACTTCGATTATATACTTTTTATACTTTATTTATTTATTTATGTAAGTTTATTTTAATTACTTTTATTTTTTACTTTATTATTATTTGAATTTTTTAAACTCTTGCCACGTGATAGTCCCCTCGTTCCCATCTCTCTCCCATTTTCTCTCTTTTTAACTCACTCACCATGCACCCTCTCACGTGGCTCCCTCTCATTTCTCTCTCTCCCTCAATTCTCACTCTCTTCTCACACACTCTCTCCCTTTCGTTTCTCTCTCTTTCTTCACCATTCTCACACACATACTCCTCTCCCTCATCGATTCTCCAGATCTCTTCGATTGTCACACTCACTTCTGTCCTATACTTAGGCTGACCAAAGCCTAAGTATGGGGGAGAATCGATGCCCATCGTGTATTTATACTCATTTATTTCCCCTCTTGACCTCACCCATCTCAATTTTTTTTCTTTTACATTTAGGCTGACCACAACCTAAGTATAGGGGGGTTGACTTCTATACTTTTATTATTTTATCTCTCCTATGCTTAGCACAAGCCATGTCTTTTCTTCGCTTATTGTTATATGAGGACATATCACAAGTTAAATATAGGGGGCATGTGTATATTACATATATACTTTACCCATAGCTCATACTTTCGTGTATTTTTGTATATATTATGCAATAATTATAGGGTGGGTAAAATTGTGAAAAAATTGTATGCTTGTATAATATGTATAATACTTGTGTAAAAAATTGTAAAATTCTTGTAAATAATACTTTTGTAAAATTTGTTGTAAAATTAGAGGTATACCAGTTTTTTTTGAAAAAACAAAACAAAAAAATGTATAGGCTTCGTATTTACTCTTTCATATCATCCTTGCATTCAAAAAAATGAGTCTTGCACTTCATTCATCTATATTGCACGTCATCTGCATTTCTTTGCATATCTAGTATATGCAAAGTGAAAAGTTAGAGGGTTATGAACCGAGTTATGAATAGAAGTCGAGGATGGACTTGATTTTACCTTAATTAACCTAATTTCATAGAAACCTTATAGGAATTGTAGCTAAGATTTTTCAGGTCAAGTGACTTAATTCTTTGAGTATGCAAGTCTATGTTCACTTGTCATCTTGATTGGTCTAAATAGAATATTTAATACATACGCACGATTCTTTTAGATAGTGACCCAACTTGGACAAGCACCATACACGTAGCTCTTCATTGATGAGGTGTTGAGGATGTAGAATCCTTTGGCTTGGAGTAGCAAACGAGTGGAAACATCCGTCCTCCTCCAGGGAGGGTAGTGCATCTCAACCTAGTCTAGTGGCATCAATGTCTAACGACGGGATGTCGCAATAATATTTCAAAAGAGGTATAGTCTAATGGCTCAAGAAGAAAAACTCCTGATGTACATGCTGTACCTTGTATATAGTTAAAAAAAGAACTCCAAAAAAGTTGACAAGCCTGATTGAAAATAAAATGCCTGCCAAAGTATGTATATTAGCAAGGCATATGCTTCAAAGTCTCATACCAAGGAAGCCCTCAACTGGAGACTTGGCTACACTGGTCAAGCTCCACAGATATGTGACTACACTGGTCACAGTCCATTCTCATCTCTACCCGCTCTTCTTGAGCTGGTTGCACTTGAACTGAGAAGGGAATACCCCACTCCTCGAGGAAAGAGTTGCTAGACTTGGGAATGAGAATGACCTTGTTAAAGGAGGCTTCTTCTTTGTCATTTATAATTTGAAGAGCTATATTTCACTTAAACAGTACAAGTAAGATTCATAGTCATCAGAATTTGCGTATGAGGATTTGTTTGACCTGACTATTGAGGCAACTTGAATAAGAGAATTGTGGAACTTAAAAGCTATTAGGTCTTAATTTCAATTCCCAACAAGGTTCCGCCAAAATATTAATCCAAAGATCGAGTCAAGCTCTATTTTCACCTTTTGTTCATAACCTTGGTATGGAACCCAAAATCATTTCACATTTGCATTTCATTTTAGTTGCTCAAGGACGAGCAAGGTTTTAGTATCAGGGGTTGATGAATATGTGATTCATCACTCTAAAAGTTGAAAATAGAGATTTGATCATGATAAATTAGCTGCATATCTCTCCTTATTATTCATTACTCGCATTCATGCATTTAGATTTAATGTTTGCATTTTAGCATGTATGCATTAAATAAAAAGCCAAATTCGCTGGTAGATATCATATGTATATTCACCCTATTTACCCTATTTATATCTATTTTATACTAACTCCGAATCAATAAAATCAATTTATAGTGTATACATTACTAACACTAATAAAGGAAAAATATCGAAAAATACTAACTTCTTAAATTGTCTAATAAAACCCTAACCCTGATTTGAGACCGAGAACCTTAAAATGTGCACATCTCTCCCATATAGTGTCCAATTTAGGTCTACTCACTTTTAAACTACTATACATTCAAAGACCTTCAAAAGTAGACCAACTTCATAAAAATCAGAGTTCGTATATGAAACTTGGGTTTTGGGCCCCTATTGTATATTGCATATATTGACTAAAATACCCTTTATTTTATCTTTTTTATTTTTCTTAATTATTAAAATTAAAAAATAAATTAAGTTGTAAATATTCTTTTAATATTTTCTCTATTTTAATTTTGATTTTTTATCTGATTTTAAAAGTGACTAACAAAATCTGGAAAAGATAAAAATACAGTATTTTATACTTATAGGTACCTCCAAAAATACTTTTTATATCATGACTTCATTTCATTTTTGGTCCTTCACGAAAGTTGTATATTTCATCGAGATGAATAATTTTCGTATTGACCACTTTTGATTTGACCTCTTTTGGTATTTCTTTTTTATTTTTCTTTCAATTTTCTAGGAGCAACACGTGGCAACTCCAGTAGCCGTCACGTGTCACCCCTTTTTTATTTTTATTTACTTTATTAATTATTAATTTGTTTATCATAATTATTTACTTTAATTATTTACTTTATGTATTTATTTATTTTTGTAAGTTTATTTTTATTACTTTTGTTTTTTATCTTTATTATTTTTATTATTTGAATTTTTAAACTCCTGTCACGTGACATCCCTCATTCCCATCTCTCTACAATTTTCTCTCCCCCACTCACTCACCATGCACCCTCTCACGTGGCTCCCTCTCATTTCTCTCTCCTTCAATTCTGTCTCTCTCTTCTCACGTACTCTCTCCCTTTCATATATATATATATATATATATCTTCCCCATTCTCACATGCATACTCCTCTCCCTCTCCATACACGTACTGCAACTCCCCTCCCGCTCTTAACTCGCACCTAATCAACCCATAACGGACCCCCACGCCTTCCTCCTTTTTTCCTCCACCTTGTGTGCACCTTGCGCCAACCACCCAATGATTGCATGACCCGTGACCCGCCACCACTCGATCTCGCACATCCCACATGCCCCATGCATGTCGTCCTCTCCCTGCTTCCTCTACCTTGCGTGCGCTCCACCTATAAAACACCCCCCGCCTAACGTCCAAATGATATGCCATTCGTGAAAAGGTCGGACCACTAGCTCTAAGGCCCTTGCATGCGACAAACACGAGAAGTCTTAATAGGAAGCGATGACGACCAACGTCCCTCGTCGGCGAGATCCGATGAGCCCCCCTCGTCGTTACTGCAGCCTCACATCGCAGTAGCCAAGCTCAGCCTCGCCATGGCTTCGAGCGAGAATCAAGGAACTCCAGCTTCCCCCTTTTAGGTACCTCATCCAACAAAACCCATTTCAAGTGAATTCCTCTTCCTCATTCTCATTTATTCTTCTTCTTGCTTGCTTTTTCTATTTTTCTTTCAATCCCTTGCTACACCTTTCTTCCTCCATTCATCCCCAAAATCTTTTGCCCCCATCGATATCTAAGCTCCATTTCCCCTTCATGACCAGACACCGCGGGATGGTCCTTCGTACGCCACACTCTAGCTCCACTTTCACTGTACCACCTTATTGCACGCCTCCAGCCTTCACGTTCCATCCCAACAACTACAACCACAACCATTCGTGAGTCACCTGCAGCCAAGCCTGCGGTCGACAAGCAGTTGAGCCACTGCAAGCGAGCACCAGCGTACGCCATCAAGGTGTCGCAACCTGAAGCAGCGCTCTTCGCGAGCTCCCGCGCACCTCAACTGTGGGTCACCGCCCGTCGCCCTCAGACATGACTGACTTTCGCACCGCCACTAGTTGCGCCACCCTCATGCGGTCAAACCATAACAGACACACCACTCCCAATCCTCGTGCACGTAGCCGTACGGGCCCACATTTCCGTAACCACTCTTTAAGGAATCTAATAACTATGTGCAAGCTTGTATGGACCGTTGAAAAATGGGGAAGAACCTGGGAGGTAAAGACAACATGCTCCTCAAATATTTCCAAATATCTGATGTTTTTGATACATGGGGCATCAATTATATAGGTCTATTTCCTATTAGTCAAGGCTATGAATACATTCTTCGTGCCGTTGATTATGTGAGTCGATGGGTGGAAGATATTCCATATCGAACCACTGACAACAAGACAATTTGCAAGTTCTTGAAAGATAACATCATTGAAAAACAAGAATGCTAGAGCCGCTAAATAATGGTCTGACAAATCAGACTCACTGTCGCTGAGGCGACTACTCAAGCCTTCCCGTTTGTCAACAATTAACCCACACAATCAATCAACAATCAAGAGCAAGGATTAAAATTTATTATACCCTACTACAAATGTACAATGGCAAGCAAGTAGGGGTCGAACACAGGAAGCAAGGGTGTAGAGTGTAGACAAAAAGTCAAGGCGCATGTCTAATGAACTACTCAGTCAATGTAAATATTTTTGTGGGTTTTTAGTTTTAATTTTTAGTTTTTAATTTTTTAATTATACATTTTAGTTTTTGAATTTTCTGATTTTATATTCTTTTTTTATATTTTATATTTTGGTATTTTCTTTTTGAATAATAGGATATATTTATATAATATAAGTAGAGAGAAGATAAGGTATTTATACAAGTAGGTAAAAATGCTTAAAAATCAGGGAATAAAATATTTTTGGTCTTTTTATATTTTTAACTTGTTTTTGTGATTTTTTGGGGATTTTTCTAGATATTTCTAGTATATTTTTTTAAAACGGCAAAATAGAGAAAATAGTGAATCAATGTTCTGGATGAAGGTAAAATGGGAATTAAAAAGAGCAATCCGTGGCAGAATTTTCCCAAATTAATTTTAAAATAAAGGGAACAAAATAAAGAAGACCAACAATTGAATTTGTATTTTTTAGAGTTTTCTAGAATTTTTTAGATTTTTTGGAAGTTTTCGGATATTTTCTAATTTTTAGGATTTTGGTTTTGAATTTTTTAGTGATTTTTGGACTGACACTAAAATTGGATAAAATAGACAGTAGGTATTTTTTTGGAATTTTTTTAGGTGTCTTAATATTTTTTTGGTATTTTCTAAGCTAGATAGAATCTAAAATGCAGGTTTTTGATTTTTAATAAATGTAAAAATGCAATAAAAATTAAATGAAAAAATATGGCGTGAAAGTACTATGCAACAGAGACCTAAATTAATTTTTGTATATTTTTTAGGGTTTTAATGATGCAAGGAATAAATAAGACAAGCACACAAACATACCAAGGCTGGCAGGGGTATAAGTGCAATTATAAAAATATCCAGGGACACAGTAGCAACTTTCACCAAAATTCCACGCGCGACGCACGTGATCTGTTATTCACAGGGGTATAATTGCAATTAACAAAAATCGGCTGTACCAGAGTGCAATTAAACCAGAAACATATTTAAATCACTACGCACATGGGATTAATGGCAAATACATGAAAGTTCGGGACCAAAATTGCAAAATACCCAAAAAAATGCGTGGCGCAGTCACGTGAGGTGATGTGGCCGAGGACCGAAGTACAAATATGGAAAGTTAAGAGGTCTACTTGCAATTATTACAAAACTTTTTGAACTGAAAATTAAAGTTTTAAGACTAAAAATGAAATATGAAAAGAGCCAGGGTTAATAATGCAAAATACCCAGGCCTTGCATGGGAGCGGACGGCGGAGATGACTTCACTTGACACGTGGCGTTCCCTGATGGCGCGATGATGTTTCGCCTTTCAACGGCCTTGATTAGATCGTCGATGAAGATCTGACGGCTACTGCTCACGATCATCCAACGGTGAGGGGTGAATCTGATACATGCTCGTGATCGGACGACCCTCGAGGATGGTGGAAGAACTCGGCCTGGGGGTTCCTTCAATCGATGATGGTGGTCGACACACGGCCTCTCCCAGCCCAGGACCAAGGGCAAAAGGGTCCTGGGGATGCTCCACGTAGAACGAGAGTCTCAGGCGAGCTTGAGATGGCTTGAAGCGGTCGGACGGCAGAGGTGACCTGGGCAGCTACTCCCTGGGACGTCGAGGCTCGATAGAGCCTTCTCCTTGGCTCTGACCTACAGAGTTAGTCGCGCAAAAACCAGGCGAAGCTACGGGTATATTCAGATGGTGTAATGGAGGCGCGAGGTGGCTTGGACGAGGAGCTTCGGCGAGCGGCGGAGAAGAGATCTCGGTCGCTCGATCTGGGTGAGATCGAGGGCGATGGATGGGTGGAGCGAAGCGACGGAGTGAAGGGAAAGAGGGTGGAGGCGACAGGTGGTCTGGTTGATGTTTGGAACGATCAGAAACGACGGGCAGAGCTCAGCCCCGTCATTGGTTTGATTGATGAAATCACGACGATTAACACAAGTAAACCCTAAAATGCTACTAGGCTAAATTATACTATGCTAAAGCTACGAGAAAAGGGAAAATGAAAGGAGTGAGGCTCACCGGCGTGGGCTGCAGCAAGCTGCTGGCGGCGCTCCGGCGAGGGGCTTGGACCACCTCGATTCAACTCCTCGGAGCTAAACCTCGGGCTCAATCTCCTCCTGCTGTCACTATGGGTACAACGAGCTAGGGTTTTAGGTCTAACGATGGAGGAAGAGGGATCAAATCCAGAAGGGAAGTCGGGGGTTTCGTTTTGTAGGGTTTGACGGTCGTGGTGCAGGTGCTCCAAACAACGAGGTGGACCGAGCAAATCGCTGGTCCAATCCTCGAAAAAAACGAAGAGGCGTGTAAGCCTGATCATAGGGCTACAAAAGTCCTTAAGGCTGAATCATGAAAATGTGCAAGGAGTCACCTCGAAAAAAGGGAGAAAAATGGTCAAAATCTTGGTCTGACATGAACAGGAGCTGGTTCAGACAGTTGACCCGGGGTCAACTGACAGAGCCTCCTGGTTGGTCCACGTGGACCAACCAGGAAAATCCTGCAAAAAGAATTTTATTAATTCAATTAAAAATAGAAAAGGTTGAATTAAATTTAGGTTTTTAAATATAAAATATTTATTATTTTATGTAGTATTTTATTCTGATTTTTAATTATTTTTATGGGATATATTTTTACAAGTTGCTTTTTAAAGCTTATATAGGTATAATATCTATATATTTTATTAATTTATTTTTATTTTGGTATTTTTAATTTCTTTAATTATGTTTATTATTTTATAAAATTATAAAATATTTTTATACATGTAATTATATTTTTATTTTATTTTTCTGAATTGTTTTGTGTATTTAATAAAATATAAGTATGAATACTATAAGTTTGTATATAGGTATTATACCTATGTATTATATTACAAGTATTTTATTTTGTATTTTCTTTATGTTTTTATTCTGATTTAAATACACAAATATAGTATAAGTAATATTTACAAAATTATAAAAATATGGAAATGCAAAAATAATGAATAAATAATAAAGTGGATATTTTAATCTGTACAAGTATACAAGTAGGGTCCACAACTCAACTTTCAAACCATAACTCCGAAAAATACGAAACCACCTCCATTAAATAGATTATTTTATGCTATATACAATTAAAGGTGAGTTTGGTATATTTCGAGTTTTTATTTGCAAGATACGGGTCTGGGAAGTTGAAGTTCTGGATTCTTATTCAGACCATAACTTTTTACCTGTTCATTATTTTTCAGTGAAATCAATTTTGTATTTTTACTCATATAGTTATCTACAACTTTCATGTACAAAGTTTCTTTATTTGATGTATAAAAAGTGGAACCAAAAATAGGTCCCAAAATGAATAAAGAATGAAGGAATTTCATTGTATTTTTACCCTTATCTCCCCCTACTTTATTCATTGTTGACCTATTCATCAAGATGCCTAGGTCTCGGGGTTTCAGGTCATAAAATATTTATAATATTTTATTCTTTTTCTTTTCTTTTCTTTATTCTATAATTTTGACTTTAAAAACCGTATTTTATACACTATTTACATGTACATGCATGAATGCTAAGATGCTCTAATTAAGGGTTTTTACACGCATTTGGTAGGGTTTTTGATGCCAAAATGATAGAATAAAGATGATGAATTGTGGGGGCTTCATCATCCCCCTATACTTTACCTTTGCTAGTCCCTAGCAAACACTTATGCAATAAGTGCAGAAAGAAAAAGAAAGAAAAGAAAAAGAAGAACGATGGGTAAAGTTTAATTATCAAACTTGTCTTCACAAAATCAAAGTTTGGAGCTTAAGTTAGACCCTTGGAATTTTAGTGCGGGCGGAACCTTAATGAGAACCGGATTTGAAATCCAACAGCCTCTAAGTATCCCAAAACTCTGTTCAAGTCTCCTCAATAGAGAGGTCAGAAATACTTCAACTCATACGCAAACCCTTACGACTATGAATCTGACTCGTACAGTGTAAGTGATGGTGGCTCTCCTCAACTGAAATGACAAAGAGACTGACTTCTCCACTATGACAACCCAATGATTCCCCAAACCAATAACTCATCCCTCAAGGAGCAGGGTATTCCCTTCTAAGTTCAAGTGGCAACCAACTCAAGAGGAGGGGGTGAAGAGAAGAATGGACGGTAGCCAGTGTAGCTACCTATCCTTGGATGCAAGACCAGTATAGTCAAGTCATCTAGCTGCAGGCTCACATGTTTTGACTTTGAAGCACAAGCTTGCTTATTTGACTTTTTACACATATGTACACTCCGGCAGGCATTTTTATTTTTGTACAGGCCTGTCCACTTTTTTGGAGTTTTTGCTTTTGCCTTTTTTTTGAATACTATATACAACAGCATTTACATAGAGAGTTTTTCCTCTTAAGCCAATAGACTATCTCTCTTTTGAAGCTTTATTGAAACCCACGATCTCCTATCCTCGAAACTCATCATTACTGGACGGGTTGGGGCGCACTTCCCTCCCTAGAGGAGGATAAGTGTTTCCACCTGTGTGCGTCTCATACCGACAAATCCAACCTCCTCACCATTCCAACTGAGTTGAGCCATGTGAAAGGTGCAAGTGTCCAAGTTAGGTCATGATCAACAAGAGTCGTGTGTGTGCTCTGAAATACTCTACTTAGGCAGTCAAGAATCCATTGAACTAAGTCTCGTGATCCTCAAAGAATTAAGTCAACTATACCTGAAGTACCTCACTCCATGTTCCTATAAGGTTCCTGTTAATTAGGTAGATTTAAGGTCCGACCAAGCTCCAATCTTCGAATTTTACTTAGGCTTGTTCAATTATCAAACTCGATCCAAAAAATGCGAATGTTGTGCAAATGATATGCAGAATGCAGAAAATATTTTTGTGATGCAATTTTCAAGAGTTTTGAACTTTATGGGTTTTTGAAAAGATGAGGATGATGCATATGTATTTTTTAGATTTTTCAAAAAGTTTTTCAAATGTTTTTGGATTTTAATTTTGCAAATGTTTTTGGGATTTTTGGGAACAAAAAGATTTTGGCTGAAAACTAGGTACAAATATTAACATGGGAGTGCATCTTATATATACAAGAAGTGGATTTTAAGAATTTACCAGGGTAAGTGGTCAATTTTATAGATATACATAGTGAATTTTGGTGAGATGTATGTATTCCTCAAACTTATTTGACACAGGTTTTTCAAATAATTTTGAAAACTATAGTCCAAAATAGTTTTTACAAACAATTTTACAAACATGTATACACATTTGAAAATCATTTTGCAGAGGTTTTCCAAACAGTATATATATATATTTTTCAAAATATTTTTGCAACCATTTTTCAAACCATTTGCAAATCATTTTTCAAACATTTTATTTCACACAAAGAAAATAATTTTACAATCAAAAAGTTTTTACAAAGGTTGAAAACATGTAACAAAACGTTTTCAAAATAGTTTTCAAAAGATTTTTCACAATGATTTTCAAACTATTTTTCAAACATTTTGCAAAAAATATTTTCACCTGATTTATTAATCAGTAAGTACAAAAAGAATTTGAGGGATAATCACATCTTTTATTGATGTTTTTAATGAATTTTATAAGTATAATTAGCCATAATTATTAGTAAAAATACGAAAGTACGAGTTATGGCTAAAGTATATACGCAGTATATACGACCCCCCATACTTAGCTTGAGCTATGTCCTCATAGATCAGAGAGAAAAAGGAAGACATAACTCGTACTGAGTGTAGAAAAGTCTAAAGAATAAATAAAGGAATGAATGAACCAATAAGAAGTTGATCGTCCCCCCTATACTTAGGATCAAATAATCCTAAGTATAGCAGACTGTACACAAGGCAGGGAGGGTCAAGGGTGGGAATGAACAGATCGTACTCATATTGTCTCCCCCTATACTTAGGGTAAGATATCCCTAAGTATAGACAAGAAGAGGAGACAATGGAGAGGATCGAAAAGAATAGAACGAGAACTCGGGGTGCACACCCCCCTATACTTAGGACAAAGTACGTCCTAAGTATAGAAGACTGTCTACAAGGGGGTGACACCTGTTGAATAGATACAGAAGATGGAAAAGGAAAAGAAGAAAAGAAAAAAAGAAATGAAAGTGGGTATGAACAACTCGGGATGTGTATCCCCCCTATACTTAGGATAAAGTACATCCTAAGTGTAGCAATGATGAAAGGGATGACATCATGTCGGTAGAAGAGGATAAAAAAGATTGAAAAGAAGAAAAGAAGAAAAGTCGTTCAAAAATGTTTCGCTCTGCTTGGCCTTCTTCTGCCTCTTTGGAGATATCCGACTCATCCTTGTAGATTACTTGAATCGAGTCAACGACAACCATGAATGTATCATGTTCTAGGTATGGCTTCAGAAGCTATCCATTGACTACAAATGGTTGTGCGTCAGCTGACAGGTTGGATATCAATACACTTCCGTTGTCATGCACCTGCCTAACCATAAACGACCCAGTCCATGTACTCTTCAATTTGCCTGGAAAGATCTTTAATTTCGCATCACACAACCACACCTTCTGACTTGGATCGAAGGACTTGCGACGAAGATGCTTGTCGTGCCATGTTTTGACCTTCTCCTTGTACATCAGGATGTTGTCATATGCATAATCTCTAAATTCTAGTAATCTGTTCAGATCCACTTTCATGTTCTTTCCTGCTTGCTTGGAGTCCAAATTGCAGATGTTAATGGCCCATAAAGATTTGTGAATGAGTTCAACGGGCAAATGACATGGCTTGCCATACACAAGGCGGTAGGGAGACATTCCCAAGGGTGACTTGTACGCTGTTCTATAAGCCCAAAGAACGGAATCAAGCAGCTGAGACCAGTTCTTGCGATCCGGACGCACAAGCTTCTGTAAAATTGTCTTGATCTCCCTATTTGAACATTCAGCTAAGTCATTGGACTGCGGGTGGTAAGGTGAAGCAACACGATGTTCAATGCAGAATTCTTGGGTCAGCTTCTTCACCTCTCTGTTTATGAAATGACTACCCCCGTCAGATATGAGAATCTTGGGAATCCCGAATCGTGCTATGATGTGATCTCTCAAGAATCGACAGACAGTCCTACTGTCGGCGGTTCGGGCGGGAATAGCCTCCACCCAGCGACTTACATAATTAACAGCAAGCAAAATATATTCGTAGCCCTGACTTTTGGGAAAATGGCCCATAAAGTCGATGCCCCATGCGTCGAAGACGTCTGAGATCTGAATGTATTTCAGAGGCATCGTGTCTCTCATTCCTATGGTTCCGCCCATCTTATGACAGTCAGTGCAGCATTTGACATAATCATCTGCATCTTTGAATAATGAAGGCCACCAGAGGCCACTTTGAAGAACTTTTGCTGCCGTTCGTTTGCTTGAATGATGTCCTCCAGAATCTTGGTCATGACAGAAAGCGAGAACACTTGGAACTTCCTCCTAAGGAAAGCACCTTCTCCAGATACAATCTGCTCCCTCACGAAACAAAACGGATCCTCCCACTGGTAGAAATGGATTTTAGACAAGAATCTGTCTATTTTCAATGTAGGCCAATCCTGTGGGATTTTCTTGGTCACTATATAATTCACAATGTCCGCATACCAAGGAAGCGAGGTGACAGACAGAATTGCCTTGTCTGGAAACGTCTCTGTGATCGGCTGCAGGTTCAGCTCAGGAGATTCCGGCTCAGGAAGCCTTGACAGATGGTCGGCCACCACATTCTTTACCTCAGGTTTATCTTTGATTTCCAAGTCAAATTCCTGGAGGAGAAGGATCCACCGAATGAGACGTGGTTTGGCGTCCTTTTTCTGCTGTAAATACCGAATGGTCGAATGATCAGTATAAATAATTACTTTGGATCCAAGGAGGTAGGATCTGGACTTTTCCAGGGCAAAGACTACCGCTAGCAGCTCCTTTTCAGTGACAGTGTAGTTTCTCTGGGCTTCGTCGAGCGTTCGGCTAGCGTAGTGAATCGTAAATGGTACATTATCTTTCCTTTGTCCAAATACAGCTCCGATGGCATAATCTGACACGCCGGTCATTATCTCGAAGGGTTGAGTCCAAATCGGTGGTTGTAAGACGGGGGCCTGTGTGATGAGTTCTTTCAAATGATTAAAGGCAAGGAGCACACGGTCATCTACAATGAATTCATTCTCCTCGTCGAGCAACTCAGTCAACGGTCTTGCCAGTTTGCTAAAATATTTGATGAATCGTCGATAAAAACCGACATGGCCCAAGAATGACCTGACTTGCTTGGTGTTTGTAGGTGTCTCAAGTTTGGAAATCACGTCCATCTTGGCCGGATCAACCTCCATACCACGTTTAGAAACAACGTGACCCAGCACGATTCCTTCGGTCACCATGAAGTTGCTCTTCTCCCACGAGAGCACAAGATTGACTTCACAGTACCTCCATAAGACTCGGTCTAAATAATCCAGACATTGATCAAATGAATCCATGTAGACCGAAAAATCGTCCATAAAGACCTCGAGAAAGTTGCCCACCATATCAGCAAAAACTGCAAGCATACACCTCTGAAATGTGGCTGGGGCGTTGCACAGCCCGAACGGCATCCGTCTGAAGGCATATGTACCAAAAGGACAGGTGGACGTGGTCTTCTCTTGATCTTCAGGAACAATAGCAACTTGATTATACCCAGAGTATCCATCCAAGAAGCAGAAATATTCCTTCGTGGCCAACCTCTCCAAGATCTAGTCGATGAAGGGTAAAGGGAAGTGGTCCTTCTTGGTAGCGAGGTTAAGTCTTCTGTAGTCCACACACACTCGCCAAGAAGTGGGTACTCTGGTTGTGATCTCCTCTCCTTTGTCATTCTTCACAATGGTGATCCCTTATTTCTTTGGCACAACATGCAGAGGGCTCACCCATTTGCTATCGGAGATGGGATAAATAAATCCCGCATCACACCACTTCTGGATCTCTTTCATAACAACCTCCCGCAGATTTGGATTTAATCTTCTCTGAAGTTCTCGAGAGGGCCTGCAATCTTCTTCCAGAAAGATACGATGCGAGCATAGTGACGGGTTGATCCCATGGAGATCAGAAGTTTGCCAGCCTATCGCCTTGCGGTTGCGTTCAAGAACCTCCATCAGACGAGATTCTTGGTCTTCGGTCAGATGTGCATTGATAATGACCGGGTACCATATTCGGTTCTCCCGCAAGGAAGGCATATTTCATGTTGGAGGGCAAAGGTTTCAGCTCTGGCAGGGTCTGAGCTGCTTCAGAAGTGACCTCAACTATTAGTGTCGGTGGCGATTCTTTCAACTGTTCGGTGTCCACCATACTCGGTTCTACCTCTTCTCTCAAGTCCTGACAGAATTCCTCAATGATGTCCTCTTCATCAAAAGATTCTTCAAAAATTTACTCTTGGTTTTGAAGGCTCATCACCCCCACGGCAGTTTCTTGCAGCATATCAGCGAGTTCCTTATCCTGATTGATAAGGGGAAATTCGACTGCCGTCTCCACTCCCTCCTCAGGGTAGAGGTGTTCATGTATCTCATTGTCATCCAAAAATAAGTTGGTATCTTGAATGTCTTCTAGAAAGTCACAGTCATCAGCATACTCAATCACCCATACACATGATGCAGATGTCTGTTTGGCTGGTGTTCCCTCAGGCAGGGTCTCTACTCTGATTGTCTCATTTCCAGCGCCAAAAGTGATTTCTCCCATCCCTTAATTCACTACTGCGTTTGATGTCCGCAGAAATGGTCTTCCCAGTATGATTGGGGTGAGGAGCAATGGAGCGGGGACGTCCATATCTAATACCACAAAATCGGCCGAGAACGGCTTTCCCTGAACCGTGACTATCACGTCCTCCAACAGGCCCCTAGGTCGCTTAACTGACTTGTCTGCAAACTGCAGAATCATCTTTGTAGGCTTGAGCGGTCCCAGCCTGAATTCCGTAAGTAGCGAAGCTGGCATCAAGTTGACAGAAGACCCGCTGTCGATAAGTGTTCGTTCAAATTCCTGATTGAACATCTGACAACACACAAGAGGTGCTCCCATATCTGCCTTTTTATCCGGGAGATTGCTGATGGCATTAATAGCGGCCATTGTAAGGATATGCTTTTCGGACTTGCCACCCTTGCTTCTGGAGTTGTGAGGATGCGGCCGACGCTTGGTTGTACATGCCTCTTTCAATCCTTTCTTTACAGCTGGCATGTACTCAAGAGCTTTCATTAATGGCATATTCAACACCAAATTCTGGATGATTTCTATAATGGCAGGATCAGACAAAGCATTTTTCAAAATTTCCATTTTTTTGTGTTTTTCATTGCTTTTGGAAAGGGAATATTTACAACATCTTCACCAATTTCATTCAAAATAGTGTCCATATTGCTGTGTACAGGTAGATGGCAAAAAGGAATAGAATCATCTACAAGATGTAAACCAAAAATGGCAGGCTCGGCTTCAGGTGCTGGCGTTGGACTCGCTGCAGGTGCAGTATCCCTTCTATGCGTGGCTGGCTCTGTAGCAGGTGCAATCGACTCCAATGCTGGCCTATCTCCACCGAGGCTGCTGTTATCTTTTTGTGTTTTCTTGTTTTCTTCATTTTTTTGTGATTTTCTAAATGATGGTGCTGCTCCCGAAATGCTACTTGGCCCTGGTGTTGGCTGGACTGACGATTCCCCGTCAGATGCAAGATTCTTTCCCTTCGCCGTCGCTGATGGCTGGAGTGTCCTACCGCTCTTGAGAGTAACAACATTAGATAAAAAACAATTTAATTCACCTGATTCGGATTGGACACTGCCGGCTACCTACTCCTTGCGTCGGAAGTTGTTCGGATTGGCTTCGACCTGGGCTGGTATGACGGTCTTAGCAGCCGTCAGGTCGTCGATCTTCTGGGTCATCTCAGCCATGTTCTTCATTAATTGTTCAAGACAGGCCAGGGCCGGATTAACCGGCACAATCTCAGAAGAATCCCCCTGCTGGGGCCTAGAATGCTGATATGACGGCTTAGACTGCGATTGGTAACCCTGAGAAAATTGGTGAGGAGGAGGGTTGGAGAAATACTGTGAGTTTTGTTGGTTGTACGGAACCGCCGGTTGCTGATGGTATCCTTGTCCGCGATATCCAGACTGCTGAGGACCATGCTTGTAATTCTGCCTCCAGGTGTTACCGTGAGTTGGAGGCTGGTTTTGGTAGGAAGGCTGGAAGGGTCTCCTACCCTGCTGCTGCTGGTGATAGGGCCTGTTGCCCATGTTCTGACCCTGAGAATGTCCCTGAGGACGGGTCAGCTGCGCTTCATTGTTCCATACGCCATTGATCTCCTGAATCAGTGGCGGGGCGGAGAGAACTGCTCAGTGTAGACTGGCTGGGACTCAGGTTGATATACAACGATCTGTGTCGGGGGCTGCGGGGGCTGCTCCGGAACATGCACATAATACACGTGCTGAACAGGCTGGGGCTACGGTGGAGTCAGCTGAGGGCTCTGCTGCATTGTAGGCTCCTTCTTCTCAGCATTCGGCTCGGCAGTAGTAGACACAGCGTTGCACATGTTTGTATCAATGCACGGACGAGCTGCTCCGGCTGTTGGGAAATCTGGTCGAGCTTTTCCAGACCCTGGGTCCTCTTCTCGATGATGGATAATTTTTCGAGGTCCTGCGACCTCTTCTCAATAATGTCCACCTTAGACAGGTGGCTCCCAATGTTGCTCAGGTTGGAGCTCTCATCCTTGTCCTCAGTGTGAGAAGTCATGTTTACAGGCTTGCTGATGGCAGGTGGCATCTTCATGTACGCTCAGGACGAGGATTGAGCGGCTTCTCCTTCAGCCATTTCCTCGAAGACGTTCCATACCATGTCCTCGTCTTTATTGAAATGGGAACCGCCGCAAGCGGCATCGACAAGCTTTTGGCTCTCAAGTGTGAGCCCACCAAAGAAGTGCTGCACAAGGCTGGTCTTTGGAATTTCATGGTGGGGACACTTCTCTTGGAGATCCTTGAATCTCTCCCACGCTTCATGGACAATCTCGTGGGGTTGCTGGCAAAAATTGGATATATGGGCACGCATCTGGTTCAATCGCCCGAGAGGATAGAACTTATGGAGAAATGCGGACTTCAGCGCCTCCCAGGTTGTGACTACCTTCCCTAGATGGTCGACCCAATATAGGGCCTTGTCTTGTAGGCTGAAGGGAAAAGCGGTCATCTTGACTACCTCCAACAGAATCCCAGGGTAGTGAGCGGTAGCACAAATGCGGCCAAACTTCTTGAGATGAATGTAAGGCTCTTCAGTAGTATTCCCGTGAAATGTGGGAAGCAAAGACAGAAACTGTGGCTTTAGCTCGAAGTGGGCGTGAATACTTGGAATCTGGATCCACTTAGTGATGCGGCCCGCCCCTGGATTGTATGTCTCCTTCAGCATAGGCTTTGGCTGCGGTGGGTCTGCTTCCGCTGCATCAAACTCTGGTCTTCCCACTGAGAACTCATCTCTAACCTCTTCGAAATTGAGCTCTTGGTTCGGATCATCCTCCCTGCGACCATCTCATGCATCGGCCCTCCTGCTCAGATCATTCAGCATATCTTGGAAGGCGGTCTGGGCCAGAGCTTGATTAGTCAATTGCTGCTGGATGGCTTGGATGAAAGCCATCAACTGACTGTTAACTTCATTTTGTGTAGTATACTGCCCTTCCCCTTGATCGGCTTCAGCTTCTGCTTGGGGCTGTGGTCCCTTTCCTCTTCCACCGGCCATCTCAGATTCTGCTTGACTAGTTGGCTCGGGATTGGGCTCTAGATCTGCGCATGGAAGAATGCCCCGATCAGTCTGACTTGCAGCACCAGATGTAGATGAGAATTCTGTGTTAAGGTCAACACAGAATTTTGTTAAGGATGGCGATGTGTACGGAGTGAAATCAATGGCCATCCAAAACGGGCAGCGCTTGGAATAAGAGTGATTCTGGTTTATTAAAGAAGACGGGGAGCCTGGAGATCGGTTCACGGAACGTGAACTGGGTTCTCAGGAATCGCCCCGAATTATTAGAGAGGGCGAGCGGATGGAACCGATATGGGTGTCGACGGGTTCTCGACTAAACTGTCCATTCGTCGCCATCTCGAAGATCAAGAGGAAGATCGATGTGGATGAAAGATACGGAGGTCAACAAGAAACAAACGGAGTGTAAAACAGTAGAAGGCTCACAATGAGCAAGGGTCAAATGGAAGGAGGGCAAAAATGGCGCAAAGGCGCGATGTTTTTGATCTTGACCTAAATCCAACTAGCAATCAAACACAAAACAAGGGGATTCACCAACTCAACACGTGAAGCCGTAAAGGTTCGGCTTTTATCTTTGTAGTTTTTAGCTTGAATTCAGGAAGTTATCTTTCAACGAGTACTTAGAGCGCTACGCCTAAAGGAGAGAGAGTACTGGCGGAAGAGTATCCCGTACTTGTCCTCCACCTGTGTAACCTGTAGTCTGCACTTTTTAAGGTCCTTGTAACCCTTCCTGGATCCCTACTCAGCCAAAGAAATAGAGAAAGGAAGCTAATATGCGAAACCGATACTTCGGAACTCGCTCGCAACGGAATCACCCCTACTCGGACGTGAGACGATGAGACAGATACCCCCGTGAAGGCATGGCCTAGGCTCGATACTTCGGACAAGGTCGATGCTCTACATAATAGAGAGTCACCACTATTGACCAAGCCCTACTCGTCCACGTACGATAGAAGCGCCAATACTTCGGAAATCCAGGCGATACACAAGGCAGCCACAAACTGGGTTTTGGGCTCTAATCCTTACGAAGTCTCTCTCTCACTTGGAAGGAGACCTTCCCATGCAACCTGAATACAAGTGAGGGTGTTACTCTCCCCAAGCAATGAATCCAATTTTACAAGTTTTATTTAGGTCAAGTTTTCTTAGCAGTCCCTTTTTTTAATTTTTTTGGTGTTATCGCTTCTTTTGAGTCAATTCAAGCAAGCGCCTAACGTTTTTGTTTTTTCTTGATTCCTATTTGATCCAAAAATAGAGGGAGAATAGAGTCGGAAAAGCCAATGCAAGTGGAACTAAGATGGAAATCTCACCTTAGTGCCTAAATGATGAATGCAAATATAGAAGACTTACAGTGACTCCCAGCTCTCTCCATGCGGGATGCAAAGCAGGAATTTATAAACCTATACTACATACCGATATGCACACGGAAATCGTCCTAAGCATGCAATTGCCAACGTGAAGAACCACAAGTTGATTCACCAATCCTCAATCCAAAGAGTCCGATCTAGACTTACCCCTCCTCTTCTCGACAAATCGAGTTCAGGAGTAGCGCTTGATGGGGTGGGCTCGCGGCGCGGCGGATCGAAAAATGATGATTCAACTGTTTAATTAAAGTAAGTCCAAATACGCACTATAGGTACATGCAATGATTATTAGGGTGTTTGGACCTAGTCTAATCGATCAAGCAATGCCTAAAATCTAAGGGCTCAATCCACAAAAGAAAGGGAAAAAAAACAAAACCGGCAAATGACAGTCGAAAAACGCGATAAAATCAGCGGTGAGCCCCCAAGTGAACAAACACTTAGAAATTGAGCCCGAGTGTCTAAAGTCCAGGGTACCTGTATTATTACAATTAAATCAAATGTCTCTCTCTCACAAAAGACTAAAAGAAACTGACTATCCTCTCTCTCTCTCTCTCTCTTAAGTTCTCCTGCTCTCTCCTGTCGGCTAGGGTAGAATAGTCAGCTCCTCCTCCCAAGGATGCTCAGGATCCCCCAGGCGATCCTCCTCGGTTAGTGGTCCCTCGCAAGAAAACAAGAAAGGGATGTCAGACAGTTCAAAACAAATTCTGCAATAGAAACAGATAATAAAAAAATGGCTAAGCAGATAAAGAGACACAAGTCTACTCTACAAGCCGATGCTCTCCGGTAACGACGCCATTTGAAAAACGAGAATGCTAGAGCCGCTAAATAATGGTCTGACAAATCAGACTCACTGTCGCTGAGGCGACTACTCAAGCCTTCCCGTTTGTCAACAATTAACCCACACAATCAATCAACAATCAAGAGCAAGGATTAAAATTTATTATACCCTACTACAAATGTACAGTGGCAAGCAAGTAGGGGTCGAACACAGGAAGCAAGGGTGTAGAGTGTAGACAAAAAGTCAAGGCGTATGTCTAATGAACTACTCAGTCAATGCAAATATTTTTGTGGGTTTTTAGTTTTAATTTTTTTAGTTTTTAATTTTTTAATTTTATATTTTAGTTTTTGAATTTTTTGATTTTATATTCTTTTTTAATTTTATATTTTTGTATTTTCTTTTTCAATAATAGGATATGTTTATACAATATAAGGAGAGAGAAGATAAGGTATTTATACTAGTAGGTAAAAATGCTCAAAAATCAGGGAATAAAATATTTTTGGTCTTTTTATTTTTTTAACTTGTTTTTATGATTTTTTGGGGATTTTTCTAGATATTTCTAGTATATTTTTTTTAAAACGGCAAAATAGAGAAAATAGTGAATCAATGTTCTGGCTGAAGGTAAAATGGGAATTAAAAAGAGCAATCAGTGGCAGAATTTTCCCAAATTAATTTTAAAATAAAGGGAACAAAATAAAGAAGACACAACAATCGAATTTGTATTTTTTAGAGTTTTCTAGAATTTTTTAGATTTTTTGGAAGTTTTCGGGTATTTTCCAATTTTTAGGGTTTTGGTTTTGAATTTTTTAGTGATTTTTGGATTGACACTAAAATAGGATAAAATAGACAGTAGTTAATGTTTTTGGAATTTTTTAGGTGTTTTAATTTTTTTTGGGTATTTTCTAAGCTAGACAGAAGCTAAAATACATGTTTTTGATTTTTAATAAATGTAAAAATGCAATAAAAATAAAATGCAAAAATATGGCGTGAAAGTACTATGCAACATAGACCTAAATTAATTTTTGTAGATTTTTTAGGGGTTTAATGATGCAAGGAATAAATAAGACAAGCACACAAAAATATCAAGGCTGGCAGGGGTATAAGTGCAATTATAAAAATATCCAGGGACACAGTAGCAACTTTCACCAAAATTCCACGCGCAACGCACGTGATCTGTTGTTCATAGGTGTATAATTACAATTAACAAAAATCGGCTGTACCAGAGTGCAATTAAACCAGAAACATATTTAAATCACTACGCACAGGGGTTTAATGGCAAATACATGAAAGTTCGAGATCAAAATTGCAAAATACCCAAAAAAATGCGTGGCCCAGTCACGTGAGGTGACGTGGCCGAGGACTGAAGTGCAAATATGGGAAGTTAAGAGGTCTACTTGTAATTATTACAAAACTTTTTGAACTGAAAATTAAAGTTTTAAGACTAAAAACAAAATACGAAAAGAGCCTGGGTTAATAATGCAAAATACCCAGGCCTTGCGCGGGAGCGGACGACGGAGATGACTTCACTTGACACGTGGCGCTCCCTGGTGGTGCGATGACGGTTCGCCTTTCAACGACCTTGATTAGATCGTCGATGAAGATCTGACGGCTACTGCTCACGATCATCCAACGGCGAGGGGTGAATCTGGTACGTGCTCGTGATCGGACGACCCTCGAGGATGGTGGAAGAACTCGATTAGGGGGTTCCTTCAATCGATGATGGTGGCCGACACACGGCCTCTCCCAGCCAAGGACCAAGGGCAAAAGGGTCCTGGGGATGATCCGCGTCGAACGAGAGTTTCAGGCGAGCCTGAGATGGCTTGAAGCGGTCCGACGACGGAGGTGACCTGGGCGGATACTCCCTGGGACGTCGAGGCTTGATAGAGCCTTCTCCTTGGCTCTGACATGCAGAGTTAGTCGCGCAAAAACCAAGCGAAGCTACGGGTATATTCAGATGGTGCAATGGAGGCGCGAGGTGGCTTGGACGAGGAGCTCCGGCGAGCGGTGGAGAAGAGAGCTCGGCCGCTCGATCTGGGCGAGATCGAGGGCGATGGAGGGGTGGAGCGGAGCGACGGAGTGAAGGGAAAGAGGGTGGAGGCGACAGGTGGTCGGGTTGATGTTTGGAACGATCAGAAACGGCGGGCGGAGCTCAGCCCTGCCGTTAGTTTGATTGATGAAATCACGATGATTAACACAAGTAAACCCTAAACTGCTACTAGGCTAAATTACACTAAGCTAAAGCTACGAGAAAAGGGAAAAAGAAAGGGGTGAGGCTCACCGGCGTGGGCTGCAGCAAGCTGCCGGCGGCGCTCCGGCGAGGGGCTTGGACCACCTCAATTCAACTCATCGGAGCTAAACCTCGGGCTCAATCTCCTCCTGCTGTCACCCGTGGTACAACGAGCTAGGGTTTTAGGTCTAACGATGGAGGAAGAGGGATCAAATCCAGAAGGGAAGTCGGGGGTTTCGTTTTGTAGGGTTTGACGGTCGTGGTGCATGTGCTCCAAAGAACGAGGTGGACCGAGAAAATCGCTGGTCCAATCCTCGAAAAAACGAAGAGGCATGTAAGCCTGATCATAGGGATACAAAAGTCCTTAAGGCTGAATCATGAAAATGTGCAAGGAGTCGCCTCGAAAAAAGGGAGAAAAATGGTCAAAATCTCGGTCTGACATGAACAGGAGCTGGCTCAGATAGTTGACCCGAGGTCAACTGTGAGAGCCTCCTGGTTGGTCCACGTGGACCAACCAGGAAAATCCTGCAAAAAGAATTTTATTAATTCAATTAAAAATAGAAAAGGTTGAATTAAATTTAGGTTATTAAGTAAAAAATATTTATTATTTTATGTAGTTTTTTATTCTGATTTTTAATTATTTTTATGGGTATATTTTTACAAGTTGCTTTTTAAATCTTATATAGGTGTAATATCTATATATTTTATTAATTTATTTTTATTTTAGTATTTTTAATTTCTTTAATTCTGTTTATTATTTTATAAAATTTTAAAATACTTTTATACATGTAATTATATTTTTATTTTATTTTTCTGAATTGTTTTGTTTATTTAATAAAATATAAGTATAAATACTATAAGTATGTATATAGGTATTATACCTATGTATTATATTACAAGTATTTTATTTTGTATTTTCTTTATGTTTTTGTTCTGATTTAAATAAACAAATGTAGTATAAGTAATATTTACAAAATTATAAAAATATGAAAATGCAAAAATAATGAATAAATAATAAATTGGATATTTTAATCTGTACAAGTATACAAGTAGGGTCCACAACTCAACCTTCAAACCGTAACTCTGAAAAATACAAAACTCCATTAAATAGATTATTTTATGCTATATACAATTAAAGGTGAGTTTGGTACATTTCGAGTTTTTATTTGCAAAATACAGGTCTGGAAAGTTGAAGTTCTTGATTCTTATTCATACCATAACTTTTTATATGTTCATTATTTTTCAGTGAAATCAATTTTGAATTTTTACTCATTTAATTATCTACAACTTTCATGTACAAAGTTTCTTTATTTGATGTATAAAAAGTGGAACCAAAAATAGGTCCCAAAATGAATAAAGAATGAAGGAATTTCATTGTATTTTTACCCTTATCTCCCCTTACTTTATTCCTTGTCGACCTATTCATCAAGATGCCTAGATCTCAGGGTTTCGGGTCATAAAATATTTACAATATTTTATTCTTTTTCTTTTCTTTATTCTATAATTTTGGCTTTAAAAACCGTATTTTATACACTATTTACATGTACATGCATGAATGCTAAGATGCTCTAATTAAGGGTTTTTACACGCATTTGCTAGGGTTTTTGATGCCAAAATGATAGAATAAAGATGTGAATTGTGGCTTCATCAATCATCTCATGATTCAACATTCTGAAGATTCTGATTTCAGATGGTGGTAGCCATTTCATTAATAAGGAGGCTAAGAAATTAATGAAGGAGTTCGACATCGTCCATCCGGTCACATCTCCTTATCATTTGCAGTCAAAAGGCTTGGCAGAATTATCAAACAAAGAAATCAATATGATGGTGCAGAAACTTGTCAGTTCGAATATAAAGAACTGGCCGCAACTTCTAGATTCAGTTCTCTGGGCATATAGAACGACCTACAAGTCTCCTCTGGGAGAATCTCCCTATTGTCTTATTTACAGAAAGCCATGCCACCTGCCAGTGGACTTGATCCACAAATTTATTGTGGGCAGTGAATATCTACAACCTCGACTCACAGAAAGGTGGTCAATAGAGAAAGATAGAACTGAGAAAACTCCTAGAATTCTGATATTACACGTATGACAATAGTTTGATGTATAAGGATAAGGTTAAATGCTAGCATGAGAAGCACATAAAAAAAGACCTTCGAACCTGGGCAGAAAGTGTGGTTATTTGACATGAAATTGAAGATATTTTTGGGAAAATTAAAAAGCAAGTGGATAGGGCCGTAAAGAGTCAGGATTGTGCGTGATAACAAAAGCGTACTGATGTTAGAATTGTCAGTTGGCGCACAACCCTTTGTAGTCAATGGTCAAATGCTGAAGCTGTACCTAGAGCATAATACATTCCTAGCTGTTGTCGACTATGTACAAGTAATTTTGGAAGAAGACTGTAGTGCTACAACAACTTCAGTGGAGTCGGACAATGCTACCAAAAGTATTTTTTATTACCTAATATTTTTCTTCTTTTCTTCTTTCATTTCCATTCTTTAAATTTTTTCTTCCATGTGGCCCTCATCCCATTCATCTATTCTATACTTAGGATATGCTAAATCCTAAGTATGGGGGTGAGCGCTCTCGGGTGTTCATTCTTAGACCCCTCACATGTCTCTTCAAGTTTTGTTATCATGTCTATACTTTGGGATATTTCACCCTAAGCATACAGGGAGACAAGTCGAGCCGATGATTTATTCATTCCCACCCTCAACCCTATCTGCATGTGGAATACAATCTACTATACTTAGGATTAATTGATCCTAGGTCTCGGGGTACGGTAGACTTCCTATTCTTTATTCAATCATGGTAGTATAGATTTTCCTATACTTAGTACGAATTATATCATCTTTTTCTCTTCGATCTATGAGGACATAGCTCAAGCTAAAGTTTTCAAAATATTTGTTAAAATCTTTGCAAATTATTTTAAGGACTATAGAAATTCTTTACAAACCATATACATAAAACTTGTAAATAACTTGTGTAAATTCTTCACCTAAACTCTCATAAATAATAAAGTGAATCCTGTGTAAATCTATGCACATAGTTCTTTTGTTTTTGAAAAACCCTAAAAATTTGCAAGATTAAAAATCCATAAAAAATTGCAAAATATTTTCAAATTTTCATAAAAATTGCAAAACCTTTAGAAAATACATAAACAGTTCAAAAATTAGAAAATTGCATCACAAAAGTATTTGCCTTGCATTGCACATAGCATTTGCATTTTTCGAATTAATGTGAGAATTGAACAAGTCTAAATAAAATCCGAAGATTGGAGCTTGGTTGGCACTTAATCCACTTAATCACCGAAACCTTAAGGGAACTAGAATTGAGGCACTTCAGGTCTCCTTGACTGAATTCTTTGAGACCTCGAGACTTAGTTCAGTGTCACCTTGACTGCCTAAGTAGAATATTTCAGAACACACACATGACTCTTGTCGATAGTGACCTAGCTTGCACACATGCGACTTACACTTTTCTCAGCTCAGTTGAAGTGATAGAGGACTGGATTTGCTAACATGAGACACAAACTAATGGAAACATTGGAAGTCATACATTTGTGGCCATTATACCCCAACCCGATCCAGTAGCCATGAGGTCTAATGACAGAAGTTGTGGGTTGAAATAATGAATTAAAAGAGGGATAGTCCATTGACTCAAGAGGAAAAAGTCCATATGTAAATGTTGTTGTAAATAGTATTATATGAAAAAAATGCATATTCTAAAACTCCAAAAAGAAAAGACGACAAAAATTCCAAGAAAAATCCAATTCTCGTTAGAGTATGTATATGCTCAATAAGCAAGCTTGAGCTTCAAAGTCAAACTCATGTGAGCATGTAGTTGGATGACTTGGCTATATTGGTCAAGCATCCTAGGATAAATAGCTACACTGGTTACCATCCATTCTTCTCTCTACCTCCTCTTCTTGAGCTAGTTGTACTTGAACTTAGAAGGAATTACCCCGCTTCTAAAGGAAAGAGTTATTAGATTCGAGAATTAGGGTCACCATGTTGGAGAAGACTAACTTTTACTGCTTCAGCTGAGAGGAGCTATATATAACTAATAATGTACAAGAGAGATTCATAGTCCTAGGGGACTGCGTATGACATCGAAGCATTCTGATCTGGATATCAAGGAAACATAGGTAGAGTTTTATGATTCTCAAAGGTTGTTCTGTTGCAAGTATGGTTCCTAATAAGGTTTTGACCAAATTTAATTTTCCAAAGGTCCGACCGAGCTTCAAACTTTAATATTATGAGGATAAGTTTAAAAGTTAAAATCAATCCAAGTTCTTTCTTTTTCTTTTCTTGATTTTATTTTTTGCACTTAGTAGGAATAAGTGTTTTATAGGGACTAGCAAAGGCAAGTATAGGGGGGTGATGGATCTCTATTTAATCACTTTTTTCTTTCATTTTAACCTTAAATCTCAAGCTAAACGCATGCATATATTATTAACTTATCAGAATAAACACTGCAATTTGTACAAAATATTATATAAAATACTACACATTTATTGTATTTAATTCCAAAATTAAATAATAAAGGATGAAAAAAGAAATGAGACACCATGTGTTTTGAGTGACCCTAGACCCCGAGACCTAGTCATCATGATGACTTAATTGACAAAGAATAAAGTTGTGGGAGATAGGGCTGAAGAATCGTACAAAGATTCATAGAAAACCATACATAAAACCCTAATTAATTTTTGTAACCTATTTTATTTAATTATTTTTGCATCTCAAATAACAAAACCACCTATATGAAAAAATGTAGACAAAACACAAAGAAAAATACAAAATTAAGTTTATAGAAAAATAATGCATAGTGTGTCGGGACACATAAAATAAAAAGCCATAAATAAAACTTCACATATCTCTATCTTCTCCATATTGTATCAAAATGACCAAAATCACCTTAAATTTATATAACTTTTAACAGTCTATTTAATAAAGGTGGTTTTATTTAATTTGGAGCTAAGATGCAAAAGTTAGGTTTTGGGCTCATATTGTGCAATATACATGTATATTTTAATCAATATATTTATTCTTTATACTTTTAAATTATTTTATTTTTATAAAATTGTAAATAATATTTAAAACACATATCCATAATTAAAAAATTAGAGCCATCAAAATAAAATAAAAATAAATCATATAGTTAAACACATAGATGAAATTTTCACACATATATATACATACATACATACATATAATGTATATAATCATAATTAATTATGTGTACATGCAAACTCAGAAAAATATAATAAAAATATATAATTTTGTCTACAAATAAATCAAAAAATATAAAATACTCGTATAAAATAATAAAGGGATTTTTACCCGGCAGACCCTATAATCTTTGCCAATTACCTCTACGACCTTTGAAACATCGATATTCCTCCCTCGACCTCATAAACTTGCTAACCCTTGCCCTACAGACCCTGTGGTTAACTCCCATCCATTTGCCCGTTAAAACTAACCGGATTCCGTTATATTCGTTTACATTATACCCATTTTGTTTGTCAAATTTACATTCAATGCCATTCCCCCTCTTTTTCCTCCACATATCTTTCCCACCCCCACATCCTCGGCCCTCGCCCCTCCCCGCCGTCTTCCTCGAAGCCCCGGCCCCCGTTGCGTTGCCCGAAGCCCCAGCCCTGCCTCCCCTGCTCCCCCACCTGCGCCGGCCGAAGCCCTGCCTCCCCTTCTCCCTTCCGCCCCGTCGCCCGAAGCCCTACCTCCCGGCCACTGATCTCCCCCCCCCCCCCCAACATGATGTCTTGGCTGCTTTAATTGTTGCTTGCTCCTTGTGTTGTTCCAAAAAGTCCTGTTGATTTTGCTGCTGTGCTCGTTGCTGCATCATTTTCTTCTACAAAGGAGTAACCACAAATGGCTGCCATGGTGCAGTTCACTAAGTTGGGTATCGAGGGTGTTGTTCCACCAGAGCTACTACCGCCTGAAATACGTTCTAAGCTCCATACTAAGCTCAATGAGAGATCCAAATGTGAAGATGAAAGCAACGAACATTCAAATATTTTCAATGTTTCAATTTGGATCCAAATTTTAATTCCTGAAGACAACAAACTGACATTTCCTTGTATGGAATGTTCTACTCTGATATTGATTTGGAAAATCAAATGGATAAAGCGAACATCTGCAAAAAAAATGGCTGCCATATAGTAGCCACTTGCAGCCGTTGGCGTCGCTGCTAAATGCTCAACAGTGGTTGTTGCGCTTCATCGTCATGGGACGCAAGAGCATTCCTGATCCGAGCAAGCGAAGCCGACCGTACTGGGGCTTCGTGGAGATCGTAAGCACAAAGGTGGAAGACATCAAGACCGCCCTCAAGGGAGAGGAATACGACACAGCAACCAGAGGACACAGGAGGAACAAGCCGGCGAGAGCTCTGGCGGAAGGCGTGTACCAGAGGACACAGGAGGAACCCCCCGGTCGCCGCCGCTTTGCCCCCCGCTGGAGGCCCTCCTCCCTACGGTCGCCGCTCTCTACAGGATTTTTTTCCTATTCTTTTCTTTTTTTATTTCGGCTAATCCTAACCGTTTGATGGTAAATTGGTTAGGTTAACTCAAGATTAACCCAAGCATTTGACTCAAATATAGTTAAAATTGACGCCGCTTTGCCCCCCGCTGGAGGCCCTCCTCCCTACGGTCGCCGCTCTCTACAGGATTTTTTTCCTATTCTTTTCTTTTTTTATTTCGGCTAATCCTAACCGTTTGATGGTAAATTGGTTAGGTTAACTCAAGATTAACCCAAGCATTTGACTCAAATATAGTTAAAATTGACGGCGGGGTTTATTGGGTAAGACGGAGCAAGTTTACGGGGTCGAGAGAGGAATTAGGATGTTTCAGAGGTCGTAGCGGTAATTGCAAAAGATTACAGGGTCTGCCGGGTAAAAATCCCAATAATAAAATGTACAATACAAACTAAAAACAAAATATCAAATTACAGGTATCTATATCTATATTTTATTTGTAAATATGAACTTATAAAAATAACACCATAAAAATAAATAAAAATATTCATTAAATACTACATGAATTTGAAACAATTTTATTTTATAATCAAATATTAGTTAATTTGTTTAATATTTTTTATTGAATTTACAAATAATTTTCAACTATCTTTTTCCTGGGTGGTCCACGTGGACCAACCAGGGCCTACGCTTTGTTGACTTAGGCCAACTGTACAGTCTACTCCGCGCTATCTGTCAAAACTGCTTTCCCCTCTCCTCTGATTTTTATGATGATTCAAGGCTCGAAGAGCCTCGATTTCTTCACAAGAAATGGAGCCCTTACCTTCCTACATCTCACCATCTCTTCTGATCATCCAATTTCCCACTCCCAAATCCATCAATCCCGTGAACTTCCTCTACCTCCTCCTCTTCTAAAAAATCCCCCTTCTCCACCCGTTTTGAGTTTGATCTCTTTTCACTCGTTGTAACCCCTCCAAGACCTTTTCGTCGAGTCCCTGGTAACAGCAACTAGCACTCCGAGTCCTTGCAGCATGGAAAAAGTGGGAGAGGAGTTGATTCAAGTTCCCCGCCACCCATCTCCGGTGACCTTCCTTGATCCGAGCTTTCTCAGGTCATCGAGCTTCTAGGTTAGTCTTTCCAGCTTGTATTTAGTTTTAGTAATGTAGTTGTAAGTTTAATTTCCACTTTCAATTGCACCTTTAACATAATTTTAAAAATAAAACTTATCGGAGCACCGGCTTTGGACCCAAATCCACCGTCTACATCACTGTTCCAACCCCCCTTGATTAGCTCATTTCGATCCTAGCCATTTCTCCAAAAACCCCCATGTTTCCCCCCTTGAATCCTGTACGAATTCGAGGTCCTCGAGCTCAATCTGTTGCCCTCCGCCATAGCTCCACCTCCATCTCCATCCATGCCTCATTTTTCCTAACCCTTAGGTTGAGGACATACCCCTCGAGCCAAGGAGCCGTTTTGCACAGGGTTGGATGAGCAAAGACCCATATGGAACCCTCACAAATGCCTGGAGTAGCTTTAGGTGGTCGAGAGCCATATGTGCTCCTTGGTCTTCCTCATTGTCACCGGAGGCCATCACTATGCGGAGGAATCCCTTGAAGAAGAAGAGCCCCTCGGAGCAACGAATAGGCGTCAGACGAAGGATCAAGCAAGGATCGACTCAACAATAGAGGATTGTTTTTTGTGTTCTTCCTTCGCATCCTAGTGTCGTCCGATCAAGAGGATCAACCCAAGCTAATCTAGGTCGTTCATTTGGAAGCGAAGCAGTCCGGGTCTGAGCTGCATGATCTCCTACGTGGTGCAAGGACAATGGCCGGATCCTTCAAAGTTAAGGGGTAAATTGCATGCACCCCTCCGTATTTTTGTAACTATGAAATAGTTGTAATCATTTTATTATGTTAAAAAAAGTAGTGGTACAATTGTGTGTAAGCCCCTAAAACTATTGCATGTAAAACCTTTTTGGGGTTCTTCTAAGTAGAGTTTAATATTTAAAATTTGAATTTCAGTTGCAAACTTTTGGATGTTTTGCATTGTGTCCCTGCCTTTTATTTCAATTGCAAAAATACCTCACTAGTTCACTTACTTTTTGTGTATGTTTTTATTTTCTAAAAATATCATACCTGCTCGAAAAATTGTAAAAAAATAGGATACTGTGCTTGCTTGCACGCTCTTTTATTCAATATAATTAGATTTGCATTTAATGCATTTTCCTATTTATTAAAACTCAAAATAACATGATTTATTCCTGGTTAACTTAGAAAATTCCAAAAAATATAAAAGCTTTCCAAAAATAACAAAAATCACCTTATGCATATTATAGTATTTTCTAAATCGGGCAAAATTCCCTAAAAATAGAAAAAATAATAAAAATAAAAAGCTCCAAAATCCTAATAAAATTTAGAAATTCAACAAAAATTATCAATATCTATTTTAGATTTTTATTTATATCTATTTATAAGTATTAAAATTATTTTTGATAATTTTTGACTTTATTTACTATTTTTAAATATCCAAACAATTTAACATGTTAAAAAAGTCCCCGATTTGTATGGTTTGGACTCTAAAAATATCCCAAAATTAGCAAAATTTAATGAAAATCACAAGAACGTTAGAAAAATTTGAAAAAGACAAAATATTTTAGTTTGCAAATTTTGGTTATTTATATTTATAATTATAATACCCTATATTGTATAATATATATACTTGTATATACATATTTATATTATATATGTTAAAAACAAACCATTGAAAATTATAAAAATAAATAAATTAAATATATATAAATATAAAAAAGGGAATCATTTTTAATTAAAACCCCACAAAAAATTAATTAATTGATTAATTGAGTGAATATTATAGAAAATACGTACATATTTTTTATTCATTATTTATTTATAAATAATATACTTGTTACCTCGACATGTCTCCCTGTGTTCGACACCCTACTCTCCTTATCACTATACACACTTGTTTCATAGGGTTATAATAAATTTTAATTCACACGTCAATTTGCATTGATCCATATTATTGTGTGGGTTGATTGTTGCTTAGTCACTTGGGCATAGCAAAAGGTTACTTCAACGACTGTCCATCTACCTTGTAGATTGACCCAACCGCTTCACTTTGTTCATGTGGTCAAACATAGCGCAGTCTTTGAACGCACATCCCCGAATACAAACACAGAGCAAACCCCAAGTTCATAAACCGTACACAATAAATGCCGCAAATATACGACCAATTGTCTTTTAGTTTTAATTAGGTGATAAAATAATTTTATATGTCCTTTACACAAAATGGAGTTGCCTTAGCGTGCACGGCTCTGCGTGCACTAGACGAGCACATGTGCTCGCCCCTTTTCGGGCGAGCACACGAAGAGAACATGTGCTCGCCCATGAGGGTCGGCGGTTTGAATTTTGCGGAGAGGCGCGGTTACCAATTTGGACGAGCACATGTGCTCGCTCAATTGTGCTCGCCCACTTGAAATTCCTTGCGCGGATAACTTTAGCGCTGTGGAAATTGCATGCGAGCACTTGGCAACGGCCTAGCGAGCACTTAAGTGTGCTCGCCCAGGCCCGTAAACAGAACCTCGTGTGACTCTTCTTCCTCATTCTCATGCGATTCTCTCCAAGTTTCTCCCCTCCGGCGACCCGCCACCCCTCCGCCCCGACACCGACGCCCGCCGTTTTCGTGTTTTGAGTAGATCTACATCTACCATTCAGTATAATCCTTAATCCTTTCTCTTTTTATACGATTTCATTACCTATTTGTATTGTTTGGATAGATTAGGGTTTCAATTTTTTTTGAATGTAGTGTACTGTTTTGATAGTTTATATGTGTTTTACATGTTAAGGATAATAGTAGATCACTATAGTATTGTAATTTCGAATTTGATTGTCTCAATAATATGTATAATTGTATGCCCTGTAGATGTTCGATAAAATGCCTCAACCAACATTATGTTTACCTTTTATAAATTTTAAATGACAAAATATCCATTACAACATCTGCACTAGTTAGTATTGTTAATTTTCTTAAAAAGATTAGTTATGAAATTTGTGAATAACATTAGTTAGTCAACTTCAATAATGTAGATATTAGATATGATGAACATCATTAATAACAGTTTTAAAATTTCATATCGTTTTGATATGAGATATGATATACACCAATGTTTCCTTTGTGATAATTTATTATCATATTAAATTCTAGTTAATGTGACCAATTATATCACATTAACTTATAATAGGTTAATGATAAGTCCAAAATATTATTTATTAATTATTAGAAAATCACACAAAATCCATCACACACAGTGCGTCCTTCCACACCGAGTGGTGTGTGGCCCTGCACAACGGGTGGCGTGTGCAACACATTGGAGGATTTGATCACCTCTAACTGTGTTATATTTTTTTATTTTTTCACAGCACTATTGGACTCACTTTGGGATGTTTATCCCAGACCAATGGTCGTGGATTTTGATGTTTGCAGGTTCGAATTTTTTTGCAGGTGCCTATTAACTCTTAGTGACCCAAGCACTGTATTAGATACTAAATAAGGATCACACTTATCCCTATCCCCATCGGTAACCAGCCAAATATACATATTAACAAATGAATAAATATTTTAAGATTATTTTATAGTCTCATTTGTAGCACATACAAATGTATGACGTAAAATGATTTTAAAGTATTACATTTATATTAGCTTTCCTTAGTTCGGAGTTCCCGGACTAAGGGGGTCCGTAAGGATTCAAATTTATTAAAAGGTGATCGGTGTCACAAGGTCTTTATTTCTTACGGAAATTCGGTTCATAACCCCTTCCTCTTCGGTATACCAAATCAATCATAGTTATTATTGAAATAATCACTAATATGATTATTTTGATAATAATTAGGATTGATTTATGGGGTATAGGGAGAGGTGCAGGGTTATGCTGCCGAATTTTCGTTAGAAATAAAGATACTTGTGACAACGATCATCTTTTAGTAAATTTGAATCCTTATGGACGGGCTAAAGTGATAACATAATTAACACACTTCTCTTCTCATCTTTTATCTCAATAATGTGATACGTTTAGATATCCTCAATTTCCTGCATTTAACATTTTAGATTATTTAATTCAAGTTCATCAATATGACCAATAAAGAATGGATGTACAACCGTGTAGTAGATGGACGTATAGCAGATGCCTTTCAAAGAGGTGTTCAGGAATTTATATAATTTGCTTACGCACAAGGTTCCCGTATTGTGGATTCAGATGGAACTATCTTGTGTCCGTATAAGAAATGTCGTCTAATGAGGAAGAGATCAAAAGATGAAACTCAGTTACATCTTTATAGAATGGGTTTCATGGAAGGATATCAGATTTGGTGGAGGCATGGTGAGAATTTCGAGGACAGTAGGAATGATGTGGAAGAAGCTGACAATATTAATCCCCTTGCAGATATGGTTATGGATGTTGCGGGTCCAGAATTTAATGATACTTTGTTAGATGATGAGGAACCATATGGAGAGTCTGCAGAATTTAATGATACTTTGTTATGGATGTTACGTCCTCTTATCGATGAGTTGAATATGTTATGGGTTGATGGAGTTGATATATATGATGCTAATAAGAGTCAAACATTTAACATGGAAGTAGCTCTGCTTTGGACGATAAATGACTTCCCAGCATATGGAATGTTATCTGGATGGAGTACGCATGGACATAAAAGTTGTCCATATTGTATGTATAGTACTAAATCATTCCAGCTTCAACACGGTCAGAAATCATGTTTTTTTATTGTCACAGACGATTTCTTACAAATAATCATCCATATCGAAGACAGAAGCAGTCTTTTAAAAGGAATACAATTGATCTTTCAGATCCTCCACCAATTAAGACAGGCGATATGATATTATCATACTTGGAACAATTACAGAAATCAGCCTTAGAAAATGGAGATAAAACAAAAAACCTTCCTGATTTTGGTGACAGTCATAATTGGATTAAGAAGAGTATATTTTGGGAGTTACCATATTGGAGTAAGTTACTGATACGACACAACTTAGATGTTATGCATATAGAGAAAAATGTGTTTGATAACATTTTCTACACTGTTATGAATGTAACCGGTCGATCAAAAGATACAGTAAAGTCTCGTCGTGATTTACAAATCATATGTAATCACCCGGAATTGCATATCAAGGAACATGATAGTGGAAGGGTTGAAGTTCCAAAAGCAAAGTATACCTTAGATAGAAATCAAGTTAAGATTGTTTGTGAATGGACAAGTAAATTGAAGTTTCCAGACGGATATGCATCAAAATTTTCCAATTTGGTCGATCTGAAGAAGTTTACATTTAAGGGAATGAAAAGTCATGACTGCCATGTTTTTATGGAAAGATTACTACCGTTAGTGTTCAGAGGATTGTTACCAAAAAATGTTGTCGATGCTCTTTCAGATGTTAGCAGATTTTTCCAGGTGTTATGCTCGTCATGCATACACCGCATGGAGATGGATTATCTTCAAAAAAATATTCCTGTGATTATGTGTAACCTGGAGAAGATATTTCCGTCTTCATTTTTTGATTCGATGGAGCATCTGATGATTCATATTTCATGGGAAGCAAAAGTTGGAGGACCGGTAAAATATCGTTGGATGTATCCATTTGAAAGGTAATTAAATGTATTATAATGTCATTCCTTCTTTACTATTTGGACTAAATGTTTAACCTATTTTCTTATAGGTTTATGTTCTTTCTTAAAAGAAAGGTCCGAAACAAAAGTAAAGTTGAAGGATCTATAAGTTCACAATATATATATGAGGAAGTCGCAACATTCTGCGCAAGATATCTTCCAGAAGATGTGGAGACTATCCACAATAGATGCAGGAGGAATGAGACAATTTCTTCCGATGAAGAACCTTGTATCAATATCTTTCGACCATCCACTCATCTAATAGGCAAAGCAACTGAACGTTTCTTATCGAAACAAGAGAAGGATGCTGCAGAGTTATACGTATTAGACAATTGCGAGGAAATAACACCATATGTTCAGTAAGTATTTGAATTACTTTATGTATATATTCATCACAAGTAATGAATATGTTTCTCTTATAAATTGTAGGGAATTTAGAAAGAAAATTATGGAGGAAAATCCTATGTATTCAGATGACGAAGTTCTGAGCACTTATAGGAATCAATTTCCAGCGTGGTTTAAAGACCGCTCAAAATAGTTGGACGGTGGTGATTTCTATTCTCATATTTTAAAATATTTTGGAGAAGGACCTGTTTATAAGGTTCGATCATACAACTCATATTACAGTAATGGGTATCGTTTTCATACCTTAAATTCCGTTAAATATTTGACAACTCAAAATCATGGAGTGATGGTTCGCGGATCTTGTTATGAGGAAGATCATGTGAATTATTACGGAATTTTAAAGGAGATTATAGAAGTGGAATATAGTATACCAGGCTTGAATAAAGTAGTTCTTTTCTTGTGTGATTGGTATGAACCCAATGGAGGTGTAGTATTCGATAAAAGAAATAACATTGTCGACGTGGTGCAAAGGAAATTTATACCCAGATTTGAACCATTCGTCTTAGCATCTCAAGCGGATCAAGTATGTTATCTCCCACAAATATCAAAGAAGAGAAAGAGTATTGAAACAGTAACTGTTGTGAAGATAAATTCTCAAGGTTATATCTCCAATGATTCCAGTAATCAGGAAGATGACATAGATGAAGCATTTACACCGACAAATGAAAGAATAGACTTAACAGAAGAAGTCCCAATTATCGAATCGATTCGATTGGCTGATAATGAAGTTTTCTGTGTTGACTTACAAGATGATACTGACTCCAGAAATGATTACTCGAAAAACTCAGAAAACGAAGAAATATCCTTTAATCCCACCGAAATAAGTGATGAAGATTAGTTGTAAGTTTTATTATACAATTATAATTGAATTAACTAAAATCTTAAATAATAAATATGTAATACATCATTATTACAGTCATGGCAGGTTTTGGACGTGGCGGAGCGCATGGATCACATAGATCCAATCGTCCATCTTCCTCAGACACACCTTCTTCCAGTAGGCAGCCCACCCCGGATGCTGTTCCTGATTCACAGTCCGACGAGGTTCGCCGGGTGATAGCTTACTGCGAGTCTCTTGGTTATCCTCCGCCACCCTTTTACGTAGGAGGCTATGGAGAGCCATCTACCTCAGCAGCCCCTACATGATTCCCAGTTCAGGTCCCCATACCAGCACGGACATCGATGGGTTCTGACTCTCCTTCTTCTGGACGGCCGAGCACATCCGTGCCTTTACCCACTGTAGTTGGACAAACGTCGGCGTCCCACCCTTTGTTGGAGGTTACGGCTGATGAGAGGTAAAATTTTTATAGATTTTATCTTTAAATATTTTCCAAATTTTTATAAATTGTATGGAAGTTAAATTTTCTAGTAAATGTAGGGATTTTTTGAACAGCAACAGGGTGGCAAAGAAGATAACCAACATAATAAAGACACACTTGACTTCCATGCAATTTAGATGGTGTCGCATCCCTGCTGCAGAACAGGAGAGACTGTTTGACATGTCTCTGGTAAGAAATGTTTCTAAGAAGTGATACAGATTTTTTGGTCAAATTTTTTGTATCTTATAAATTGTTATAATTTTCAGAGTAGGTTTCACCTTGGCTCTGGTCTGGGGAAGGAGGTTTATCGTAGAGCCTTCATTCGTTTGGCAGAAAAGAGAATGAGCGATACATTTTTCAAGGCAAGGAGAGACTCGCATGCGAAGACGGGATGCGAGGAGATGAATTTTGAGGAGATGAAGAGGTTCCCGCCGTCATGGTGTACGGAGGATAGGTATTATTCTGGTCAAATAATTTATATTAAACTTTTTAAAATAATCAATTATCATAACATAATCCTTCCAGATGGGCGGATTTCTGTGATGCATTCGTTGCGGATGATGAGTTTGGAAGAAGACTATGGCGGGAAGGACAAACCGCCAGAAACAAAGGATTAAGTCGACAAGTGGCTCTAAAAGCCACAATCAGATTAGAGCGGAGATGGTATTATGATTTAAAATTATTTTTAGAGATCTACTTTAATATAATGCAATGTTGTTATTAGATCTTAAAAAAATTTTCAGGCAGCTAGGTTGGAAAGGGAACCCTCTTTTCAGAAGTGGTGGTCGAGATCCCACATGAGTGGGAGAGAAGGAGAGTCGCAATGGTCCACTCCTGAAGCAGGACAATTGTTGGTAAGTTATCAATTTATTTACAATTAAATGATATATTATAACTCATTTATATATATTATAAACTTTGTATTTCAGGATCGTTATCTGGCACTATCTGCAGAAAAATGGGGTGTCGATCCAACTGGAGAGCAACCACCATTTGATAAAACGATCTGGAAGCAGGTATATATGGATAAATATTATCTTACTATACTCATTTCTAATATATAATTTTATATTAAAAATTGAAAAACTTATAAGGTGTTGGAGGAGAGGGACGTTGTGGCGAATAGGAAGCAGACGCTTGGTGGTCTTCCTCCATATTATGTGGAGGAACATCGTCACTCCTATTCTGCATACTCTCAGCCGTCGTACACGCAACCACATCCGTCCCAATCAACAATTCCAATGGAGTCGCAGATGGCGATGATGGTGGAGCAGGTGACGAAGCTCCAAGAGGAGTTCACGGCGTACATGTAAGTATTCTTCTTATAGAATGAGTAATAATTTTAAATTTATATATCTACAAAATGCATGTAATAGATATATATCTTCCATATATAATATAGGTCGCAAGGGCATGCATCTCAACCTGAAGAGATTGAATCTGATAACGAAGAGGAGGAGGAGAACGACCTTGAAGAAGAGGCACGCCTGTATGCGAGGTTCAAAGAAAAGGAAAAAGAAAAAAAGAAATCAAAGCAAGGTTTAGTGTCCAAATTTTTTAGATGAAAGAAAAAGTAAATTTTTGTTGGTTTGGACCTATATTTTTTTAAAACTTTTAGCACATCTTTTAATTTATATGAACTTTGTTGGCTTTGACTTGTTTGTAATATTTAGATGTTAAATTAGATTGTTTATTTCTGAATTCATGTATATTGCGTTCCTTTCAGTTCTTAGTGCTAGTTATCTTACTCAACGAACTGCTATAATATATATACCCTTAGGGAGCTACCTGCAGTGGTTTATTGGCAGGGTATACAGGTTCGACGGGGCGTCAAAACCCTGTCGAACCTGTATATTTTTTTCCTGGAAATCACTTTGGGCGAGCACATGTGCTCGCCAGGTGCTCCAAGGGTAATCACAATTTATAGAGGAGGCGATTACATCGGCGAGCACATATGTGCCCGCCAGGGAGCAGGCGAGCACATAGCGTCCCGATGTGCTCGCCCACCAGCCGTGGCGACTCTCACAGAAGCGAGCACGCCCTGAACGAGCACATGTGCTCGCCCACCCCTCGGGCGTGCACATGGCGGGCACTAGGCGTGCACATAACGAGCTTTTATGTGCATGCCAATCCTGCCTTTTTTGTAGTATAACCTCCAATCAATGGGGTGATCTTCCTGGGCTGCTAGGTTTCAGTATCGCACCCCTAAGAAGACTACTAGACTTACACAACCGAAATGCATTTCAATGGTCGAAGGCAAGCCCCTACAACTCCCAAATATGCAAGGTAAGAAATGGAGACTTAGGGGGCAAGTCCAAGGATTTGGGCTCTAACCTCAGTGGTTGCATCCCCACCCATTCTGTCTGGGGTAAGTATCTGTGTTCAAGGACGAGTTTGCTCTCCCAAATTCAATATCAATGTTTATGCATTTTTTGGTCAAAATTGTATTAACAGTCTCGATTTTAAGTTGGTTTCACTTGTAAATTAATCCCCCACTAGGTACGCTTACTGACAATCTCAATTCCTTTAAATAATTTAAGTTGTAAAATAAAAAAAGGAGATTGAAAAAGCTGATGCAAAATTGAAAACAATGATTAATGACATGTTAGGAGGCTAATAGTGCTTCCGAGATCTCTAAATGTGGTATGCAATGCAAAATTGAATTTTTTATACAATATGCAAATGCAAGCAAGGAAACCACACCTAGCAGGAAGCTTTATTAATTGGGAAGAATTGGATTTAATATTCGACTAAATCAAACATTCTACATTTGTTTCTTATTAGATGTGAAGTTATCCTAAATTAAAAGAGCACAAGAAATTGATATATTTGACCTATTTAAAAGCTCTAAGGGCAGCAAGTGCAGGTCTAACCTACGAGATACTCAAGTTGAGCCCCACCATCTACACGAGAGTGAAACATTGCTCGACACACTACATGAATAAGAATGCCCAAGTTCAGCTACACACGTGAGATCCCAAACTGGAACCATTGTAAAAGTGCAGTTATTACAAATAATTACAAAAGTAAAAAAATGCATAAATTTAAAACATACACTCTACACTCTATTACAACTCAACTCCATCTTATTTTTTATGCTCTTCTCAGCTAGCTCAACCCACGGAGAATCGACCTTCGATGCACCTAAGTTTCTCAACTTCAATGTATCCACTTCGGTCCACCATGCTCACGCAAAAAAATATAAGATGCATGTCAAAGAGAGATATTTAAATAAAATAAAATAAACAAACTAAAGACAAAAATTTTAAAAAGAAATAAAAGAGAGAATTAATTACAAGAGATTCCATGGGTCAAATAGGGAGGTGAAAAACCTAACTTCAAAATTTTCTAAAGTTCAACCTAAGTTGTGCCTCCCCACTAACAACACCACCTGAAAAACACGGATTCACCTTGCGTAATTTGTGAGAGTTAATTAATATATCGTTTCATTGCAGATAAAAAATCATAATTTTCTCATAAAGACCACTTAATTAATGTTAATCAATTCAATTCAAAGCGGTCGTATATTTTTTTCTTGGACAAGCCCAAGGTCAAACTCAAGGAGGCTACTGTCTCCTTAGATTAATTACTAGATAATTTAGCTGCTCGATTTTCAAGGGGAATTTTTTAGATTTTTTTAATGTAAATAGTAATGTGAGGCAAATGTATACGGACAATATGAAGGTTAGATTAACTAAAGTGGAAAGTCCAAACTAATATGCAAATGATCCCAAAAATACAGAAGGTGATTTTCCTAATTTATTTATGCAATGATAAATCCAGAGCACATTTTTTATATTTTTAAGACATAAGATGTATGCATGAACAATGGATCTTTTTCAATAATTTTTATGCAATTTTTTTGCGCAAATGAATTAAAAAAATTATGAAAATTGGATTGAAGGTTACAAATGATTAAATTAACCAACTACATTTTTTGGAATTTTTGTATGTAAAATAAAGTTTTAATGAATTAAATATGCAAACAATGTGATTCTCAATAAATTAAATTTAATAATTATTAATCCTAATTGTTTTCCAAAAATAAAATTATCCTAGATGTATCTAAAAATATCTATCCAGGTAAATTTATAAATCACAACGACACTAAGTTTTCAAACAATTAAAATTCATTTACTTCATTTACTAAATACTTTATTGAGAGGAAATCATGCATGCAAATGAGATGATTTTCAGGCATATATTGGAGATAATTAATCCTACACTCATCGAATTTTGTAGCTGAGATTGATTTACTATGAGTTACGGAAGCTATGACGGGTAAAATATGCACTCTCACACCAAACAAATTTTAATAAATAGATCATTGCTCACAAAAATGCAAATAAAAATAGGAGATGTAGAGTCAGTTGAATAACAATGTGTATTTTTTAGAATTAAAAAGAAATGACAAACAATGATCCAGACAACTACAAACATGTAAGGGTGTTAACATAAAGTTTGGAAATAAATAAACTAAAAATCAATGCATATAGAGAATTGGAAAACATTACCAGAACCCATAGGGGCTTCTTTGGTATTTTCCCTAAGAGATGGCGATGCGCATGTGAGGAAGTCTCGAATGTGATTCCAAAAATTTGTGGGGGTGTGTCACACAAAATTCCCCTCCCCATGTGTCTCATGCATGAGTCCGGAGGCTTGGGTAGTGCTTTGTCTTCGTTGCTCCACGTCGAGAGAGATGACAACCTCATGTCGGTCGAGGCTGTTGGCTTGGAGGATGACTCTAGCAAAAAATGTAGCATGTTCTAGAGAGTCTGATAGTGAATCGACAATTGACAAGAAATCGCTACAGCTACCACTCAATCAAGATCGAACGACACCTACATCCCTTTAATGATTGTGAAGATGGCCGATGGAGGAGGAGTCTCATATGTTATGCTATTGATCATGTCCTTTGTGGAAGAAGATCTTCGAGGTTAAGTTCAGAGGGGAGTGGACCGGTCGATCATCACACGATCGACTGCTGTAGTGGAAAACTTCAAGGAGGAGATTCAATCAATGAGTCGATCTGAGGTCTGCGGGAGGAGGTTGCGCTAGGTCTTCGTCCTGTTAAAGATTGGAAGGACGGAGGAATTGTCGATCATGGAGGCTCGATGCTCGGAGAGGGAGATGAGGTTGATGGACCGACTTCCTGCAAGTGTTAGCAAAAAATAGGTGGAGCACGAGATGGATGGAGTCCTATTCGAGTGGAGAAGGTGGAGGTCCAAATTGATTCAAGCTTTTGCAAAGCTTAAAGATGATCGTATCGAAGGGAGATGACAAAAAGAAGAGGTGATCAGTATGTAGTTAACTTAGATTGAGGGTTTGATCAAATTTAATTGGGTAAGGAAAAATTAGATAAGAATAAGGAATAGTAGAGAGGGTTGTCGATGAAGAAGAGATCAAAGGAAGAGGAGCATAGGAAGAAAATGGGCTACGTAAGTTTTTTTTGGTTTGTGGACGAATCTCCTAGGAATAGAGGCATTCAAAGCCCCTTTTTGGTTCTCGCTTGAGGATGCGACTAACGATCGAGCTGAGAAGCTTCTTCGAACGGATCTGTGACAAGGCTCACCGGAGCCTCGGATCTCACCTGTAGGAGAAGAAGGTCATCTCTCAAGCCTTGCAACTGACATTGTCATCAGAGGTGGGGAGAGTTCCCTCTCTCTATCCAAGTATGGCAGATGGGTTTCGACCATGGTGGGGATGGGTTTTTGTTGGGTAGTGGCGAGATCCTCGGAGAGGTGGCGACGTGGTGATGGAGGGAGAGAGGGGGATCGGTCTGTAGGAGAGGTGAGGCTTGCAGAGGAGGCACAACATGGAGGAGAGGGGTGGAGGTGAGGCAATCTTCTTCCGCAAGCTCCGGAGGAGGAAGATGAAGCACAACCAATTTTTTTGGACGTGATCGAATGTGGACGTAACACGCAGAAGAGAAGTAAATAAAAGTGAAAAGAAAAGGAAAAGAGTAAAATAAATAAAATAAAATAAAAGGGAGTGAGATCAAGACCACTGGGTTAAACACCCTTATCCAATGATCCAGAAAAGGGGCAGATAAATGAATAAGTGGGGGCGACATGTGGTGGCTCTAGGAGTTTCCACTTGTCACGCTCAGAAAAACTAGAAAATAAAATAAAATAAGTCAAAACAAAATAGCAACGATGTTAAATCAAAAAGCGGTCTTCAAAAATATTGTTTGGCTCGATGAGTTATAGAACTTTTGTGAAGGAACCAAAATCAAAAGAAGTAATTTATACAAAGTGTATTTTTGGTGGTCCTCTATGTTTATAGAATATCTCATTTTTACATTTTTACAATTTTAATATTTTTTAATAATAAAAATCCAAAATAAAATAAAATAAAAATATTTGCACATTAATCTAATTTTTTGATTAAGAAAATAAAGAAATAAAAGTGGAGGGACTTATATACATGTTGTATATATAGACTCAAGATGACTCATTTTCTTTGATTTTACATCATTTTTAATTCGAATTTTTGTACACTTTATTGAATTATAAATCAAAGAAAATAAAAAATAAATAAGAGTTAATTTTATACATAAAATAATAAGGTCAAAGTTAGTCAATGAGGTCCCAGAATCCAAGTTTCATATATGAAGTCTGATTTTTTTAATTTAGTTTTGTAGATAATTAAATATACATTAATCAAAAAGTGAGTAACAATTCATAGGAGATTGCATGTTAGAGATATTTGACTTTGCGGCTTTTTGTCTCAAAACTAGGGTTTGGCTTTATTGAGCATATATACATGTTAATGTTTTCTAGTATTTTTTATTTATTAAGATTAGTAATATGTACACAATGGAGTTGATTTTACTTTATTTGGAGTTAGTGAAAAATAATTAAAAAATAGGGGAAGTTGTATCAATATATATATGTGTGTGTGTGTGTGTGTGTGTGTGTGTGTGTGTGTGTGTGTGTGTGTGTGTGTGATTATTTACAAAAAAATATGGCTTCATATTATTGCAATTATGAAGGCTAGAATATGAATATTACATAGACACGCATGAATACTAATAATGCAATATAAATGATTAAATGCAATTAATCTCTTGAGAACGAAGCTCTATTTTCAGCTTTTAGAGTGATGAATCACATATTCGACAAGTTATATTTTTACACACCTTCGTCGAGTACAATATGTATTTGATTTTATGGTTAAATTTTAGATCAAAATTAACATATAAACACTTTAGAGAGACTAATTATTATTCACATTAGTCCTCATGATGTTCAGATCATAACAAAGTGTTTCCAATATCAAAGATCCTATGGTTTACAAATGAATTTGACATGAAATTTGGACACAATGCATTATATTTTACTAAAGTGGCATGGCATCAAAAATAGGAAGCATTATAAATATGAGAATATACGATTAGTTCACGTAATACTAATATAATGGAACTACACACACAATAGTTACCAAGAATAAGTTCATCTATATAAGGTATAAAAAACTCTATGTCATTAGTATTATTGACATTCCTAATGGGTTGAACTTGGTCTATTAAAGTTTGTTCAGGAGCAGCAAATATAAAATCAGCCTACAAAAGCTCGTTAAGAGGCTCAGAACCAACTCGAACTTGACGAGTTCGAGATCATCTAATTAAGCATTCCTCGAGTTGAAGCTTATCAAGTCTGAGCCCAAGTTTGAATTTACGTATCCAATTCAAGGTCAAGTCGCAGCTAGCACGACTAATTCAACTTGATAGACATCTCCTAGTTATTATGGATCAATGTTACAATCATTTACCCCGGTTTAACAAGTCGTAAATGGAAATCTAACTACTTAAAATCTTCTGGAATTTGAACGGAAAATGTCATCTTTCTATGTATTTTTTTGTTGAAATTTAAAAAGTATCATGATGTTCGATTATGATTAATGTATTCAAATCTAGTTTAATAAGTAGAGTAGCTTACAAGGTTATCTGAACATAAATTTTGCCACGTCGTCACCACGTAGCTTTTTAAAAAATATTTACATACCGTATATGCAACTATGTGATTTATCAAACAGATTCCTTGTTCAAAAAACAAATCCAATTAGTCGAACCAACATGTCATATTAATTAGAGGGATGTCAATTTGGGTTTACCTATTAGGTATCCGGTCTAAATCCGTCCCATTTAAGGACTCGAAACCCACCCCTATTTACTTTTGGATGGGTTTGGATTTTGAATTGACTACCCATGTGGATATGGGTATGGGTTTAGGATTTGCTTTGTGGGTATCCGAACCCGAACCTGCACCAAATCCGAATAAATAAATAAATAAATAAATAAATAAATATATATATATATAAAGACAGATGCGTGTGTTGCATTTTAATCAAACTAGATCCAAATCCATTTCATATCAATATATATTGATTTACATGTATAAATATCCAACTCAATTTTCTCCTCTCCATCTATTTATTCGTATTCAACTAACTTTTTGTGTCTTTAATAAATAAAAATTATCAACACGAAAGAGTTAAACACTTAACATATATAAACATTTAATATTCTCTATATATATTGTACATTTTTATGAATCACCATATTACACGATCTCACTCTATTTCATCTATCTGTGAAAATCTTGTATACATTTACAAATAACTTAAGATTTACCATGTCGAAGATATGGGTACCCATTGGGTACACGGGTATCCGAGGGGTATATGGGTATCCGCTAGAAATTACTCATTTAATAAATGGATGGATATGGGTAATAGTGATATTATATATAGGTATGGGTTTGGGAATAGTAATGCCTGCCCCAAACCCGACCGGTTGAGATCCCTAATATTAATGTCATCCCCGTCTCAATCGGATTGAACCCATGGTTGGCTCTGGTTGGATCAAAATCGATGCTAACCGGTTCAATATCCGATCTGATTTTTTTTAGACCTTGTACTCCACTATAAGGGCACCATGAAGCTGACCGTCACGACAGTTGATCCAACGGCCAGCAGACTACAGCAGCCTCTGCTCTTATCCCATTGCCCACTATAAGCTTTTCATCTAAATATAACATATCATTGCGATGGCTTCATCGAGGAAATGACATCACTGCATTATAGATCAGGATTTATGCTTAGCTGTTGCGGTAATACGAACACCATTTTTGTATTTTAAAGTCAACTGAAACTGAGCAGGATTTGTCTGCAATTGCCCATAAAGAAAACAGGTGCGCCCCTCGCGCCCACTGGCAATTGCATAGGATAAGACGAGCAGATCAAAAGATTTAATATCGGAGGGTTTGCCAACCGTGTATTAGTTCCTGTCCATCGTCTGAATTTAGGCCTGCTCTGTTCTTGCTTGCCTTCACCTCTAGACAGGTCCGATCCTCCGATCTCAGACATGTCTTTCTCCGAGGAATACAAGCCGATTGCGGCCATGGTCACCGTGCAAGCCATCTTCGCCTCTGTTGTTCTCTTGCTCAAGCTCTCCCTCAACAGAGGAATGAGCCCCATGGTCTTCATTCTCTACAGGCATATCGTTGCCTCACTCTCTCTTGCACCAGTTGCTTACATGATTCACAGGTGCTTCCATCGCTTCTTTAATTTTTCATGAGATCAAGTCAAATCGCCAATCTCATTTCAACTTTCAGTTGATTGCAGGAGAAGCACAGAGGTGATTAATGTGGGAAAGAAGGACTTGTGCTTGGTGTTTTTCGCTGCTCTTGCAGGGTATCTAGATACGCATATCAATATGTCTGTTCAAGTTCATACTTGACTGCGAATAACCCTGCATTTGATTCAGCGTGACCGCTAACCAGAGCTTATATTTGACGGGACTTCACTTGGGTTCTTCTCCTCTTGCCACTGCAATGGGTAACTTGGTCCCTGCCGTCACATTTCTCATGGCAGCTTCGGTTGGGTAAGAACAGATCCGCCTCTGCATATACATATATGATTATGTCTGGAAATCCTTTTCCCCTACGTTTAATTAATGCGAGTAGCATGGAGAAGGTGGACATCAGAAGCTTTAGGAGCATGGCGAAGGTTATTGGAACTGCCATATGCATAGGAGGAGCTGTGTCGATGGCTTTCTTTAAAGGAAAGAAGCTTTTTCTTCTTCAAGCATCGGCCAGTAAGAATTGGTTGATGGCTTGCCTTTCCTTCATGGGCAGCAATATCTGCTGGTCAGCTTGGTTGATTTTGCAGGTAATCGCTAACCACATGAGTAGCGATGGCGTGGTGATGTCTCTTTTCCAACTCTGCTGAAATCTTGCATGCTTATATGCCCCCCCTTGCAGGTGTCCCTCTGTCGTGTTTTTCCCGAGCCACTGATTATGTCCTTCTGGATGTGCTCGTTTGCAGCTTTGCAATCCTTAGTGCTGACACCATACCTGGAACGAAATCGTACTGCCTGGCGATTCAGCTCCAATCTGGAGCTGTTCACTTGCATTTATGCAGTATGATCTGAATTGATGAATGACGAGCTGTTCAAGTTACCCGTAGTTTCGTCTTCTAATAAAAATATTTGAAAGACTATTATATGAACCCACTTGCAGGGAATAGCTGGATCTGCATCAGCATATTGTATTCAAGCATGGACTATCTCGAGGAAAGGGCCTCTTTTCTCTGCTCTGTTCAATCCGCTTTGCACAGTCATGACTACCATGTTGGCCGCCGTCGTAACCCATGAAGATTTATACTTGGGAAGGTAAATACTTCACGGTCAATTAAGTTCGTTGTAATCAACATGTGACAGAGGTCTCATAACTTGCAGTTTGATTGGGGCAGCAGCCGTGGTGGTTGGTCTGTACGTGGTTCTTTGGGGGAAGGCTGGGGATGCGATTGATGGTCTTGATGCAAGGGCGTGTGTGATGGTCGTTAGTAGTGGCGAGGCTGACGTGGAGGAACCATTGCTTGCAAGAGAAATCATATGCTGTGAGGTGTTTGGACAATCTACTTGCCCAAATTGATGAATGTGGACGGACAATTCCATTCTATAGGGGTCTCTTTGCAAATTTGACGACTGTGGCGTCGCAATATCTCGATTCTACGTGCCGAGACGCCGGATTGTGTCAAGTGGGTTGAAGCCTTGTGCCGAAGGCCACTCCAATGTAACTAAAACTAGGACGATAGCTGCGCTTATACGCGGTCGTTGTTCGTCATATTTGGGGAATTTTCTTAAGAAGAAATTTGCATAATTGTTACGTCATCACAATTTTTGTGTGAACTTGTCACTGCAAGAAAGACGGGAAAATGTGACTACGATTGTAATCACATTGTAGTACCAAAGTAATAGCTTTGTAGTTATTTTTCATACTTATGACTACATGTGTTCGTAATTGGTGTAGTCGCATGTCAATGCCCGTAATTGCAAATGCAAGCACAATGTAGACGCAATGTAGTCGCACTTTTAGCTAATTGTGATTACAAAGATACCAGATGTACTCCCTTTTTTAGTTGCGATTGGATTTTTCAGGCAAAAAAATAGCTGCAGCAACATGCTACTGCTATACTTGTTGCTACACTTGTAGCCATACAAACATTCACATATATGCATAAATACATATACATACATATACATTTATACACATATGCTTACTCTCACACACATTATCACTAACACACACACACACACTAATGCACACACACACACACATACATATCATGAACATGCACGCTCATGCACACGCATGCGCATCACTCTTTCTCACACAAACATACACATGTTCTCTCTCTTACACACATTCACACGCATTCATATGCTTTCACACATATGAAAACATTAACACACACTCATACACATAAATCGCACATGCAATTGTGCGCACACGCAAACTCTCTTTCTCAGGAGCAATGACATACAGTCGCACAAATGTACATTCACTAACACACACGTGCACACATCGTGCGTTCGTATACAAACACTTTCATACATATGAAATATTCATAGACTCATCATTAATGGAGTATAAGCATCCAACCGATAGAAAATCTAAATGAGAATAAAACTTTCAGAAATGAATGAAATAAATACATGAAGGAGTATGAGCAATGATATAATGATAAACACTATAGTATGCACTAACCCCGTCTGCTTAGTGAAGTGCACAATCTTTAGAAGTTGTTTAACTTGTAGTGACATGATAATCATGGCATCACCCGTGAAACCAATAGATGATGGTGTTGACAAGGAGTCCCACCATAAACTCCAACTTACAATCACACCATGAACCATCATTAATGAGCAAATAGTGCGTACAATGAAGGTGTCACTTACACATACATGTGATTTCACATGCACATATTTATACACATGCAACACATACATTCACCGTGGCTCTTGGTTGTATAGGTTTTTCAATGATGCATGTATTTATTCAACATAATAAAAACCTTGAAACTCTTCAGTATTATACACATCTATATAGATCGAAGGATGATAATATTTAGAATATTATGTTTAAGTGAATGGAAGTTAGTGAAGTTCTTTGCAAGAGTGTTAATTCATAATGGTAAAAAAATCATATATTATTTTATGTACATAACTTTTGAGTTATATAAGAGTAAGTTTACCTCAAATAAACAAGTAGTTGTTCTCTTAGATATTGCTTACGCTTTTAACCATTCCTCCTACACGTGATGGATAAATGATCCTAAAAGCATCCTCCTACATGTAAATAGTTTCATTAGAGATGATACCTTTATACCCAATAAAATCTTGCTTGAGGCAATGGATGCATACTTAATCATCTTTAATGAGAGAATAATAATGATTTTGATGTTTCGTTAATAACGAGTAAGCTGAAGATTAGAATTCTGTTTATAACAACAAGCATGAAATATACAAAGAGCATGTAAGAAAAAACATAATAAAAGAAAGATAGGAATATTTGTTGTCTCCAATGTTGATGAGTATCCACGTAGTCATGTATCTTTCAAGATTTTCTTAATATGATTAGCCTAGAGAAAGCATAACTTAAAGATAATTATTTTCTAAAACTGTAACAATTGTTACATACAAACTTGCAGCAAGTGATAATATATAAAACATCAAAAACGTGTTAATTTGGATATGTTATTATATCAAATAATGAAAATAATTATATAAAATATATATAAGCTTTACCTATATTGGATTAATTCTCCCATGTCTCTATGAGGGCCTAAAAATTCAATGTAATTGCATCGCTAAAAGAAAGAATGGTAGCAGCTTCTTCTTTAGCCTTATATCATCAAGGAGGAGGATAACATTAGGAACATTAGGTTTAAGTAGATGATAATTAGTGTAGTTCTTACAAGCGTATTAATTCATATTGCTAAAAAATCTCCCTATTACTTGATGTACATAATTATTGAGATAAACATGACTAAAGTTACCTCGAATGAACAACTACTTGTTCCTTTAGATACTACTTGCACCTTTAGCCATTTTCGTACACATGATTGACAAATGCACCATGCAAGTATCTTCCTACATGCAAACAATTTCATTAGAGATAACACTTCCATGCCTACCGAAATCTTATTAAAGATATTGAATGCATAAGTCAATCCTCATTAATGAATAATGAAGATTGATTTTGATATTTTGTTGATTAGGGAAAGGCTCAAGTTTAGAAATATCTTTATAACAAAGAACACCTAATATTCAAAGAGAAAGTGATAAATAAAGATATAGAAATGTAGATGGAAATTCACCACATGTATGTAATAATATATTAAATTGTAAACCCTTGAAGGATGGATATAAATATGATCGTATCTCACCACACCTTTCCATTGAAACGAGCCTTGATGATTGTGAAAAGCTAAACGATAAAAATGAATTTGATCTTGTGATCTCCCAAAGGTACGATGTCCAAGTCCTTATATATGAATCGAATAACTTCTTATGCAAAATAGGAAGAACTTCTATAAGCTATATTTGCAGGACATAACTCAATAGTTGTTAACGAGTAACAAATATAATATACAAACTTGAATACCCAGTGGTTTATAAAATGGTGGTGGCTTCTTCCTCAGCCTTATGCTTCTCCTTCTGAACATCATATTTCAATCTCACAGAAGGTAAGCGAACATAAGGCACATACATACTCATTCATATATATACATACCTTACCTCGTTCTCTTATTCATGCATTCATTCATACATTCACTCACACACATACAAAACATACACATGTTTACACACAAGAACAAAACCACACAAACATACACTAACACTACATAAACATGCACACTCATACTCTTTCTCATATACAGATGCAATCACACACATGCAAATTTACACATTAACACAAACACACACACACACACACACACACACACACACACACACCTCACTTACTTTCACACATATGTATACATACATGACCATATTCACATTACAAAAACATATTGATATATTCACACATATAAACATACACATGCATACACACACAAAAATAATGCATTTTCATATATACACATTCATTCTCGCACACAAACTCATACTAACACAACATGTGTGTGCATACACATACACACACAAACACACACACATTCACACTCATTCAACCCACGTACACACACCTTCACAATAGAATACACACACATGTACACACTTAAACATATTGATTCACACAAACATAAAATTACACTTCCTCACTTACACATTGATGCGCACATACATACTCATGCAAATATATACATGCACATACATACTCATGCAAATATATACATGCACACACTTTCACACATACCCACACAATCACACATACACACATGCGTATATATAATAAGCACACGTGCATCCATAGACAAACACATGAATGCACTCACGCCCATTCACACATATACACATTTACACCCATTCACCTATGCACACATACACACTTGCATCCATTGACACATGCATGATTACATTTACACATACATTTACAGACATACACAAGCAACAAACACATATTTTCACAAAACTAAACACACAATTGCATCTATTCACACACATTTTCACCCATTCACATATGCATACATGCATTTGAACCCATCCACATATGCATACACATATTTTCACCCATTTATACGTGTACACACAAGTTCACACATATACACATATCTAAACACTCATGTAGACATTCATACTCACTCAATCACATATAAACACACACTTGCTTACATACACACAAACATGCACATTTACACACACACACATGCACACACAAGCACAAACACACACACAAGCACAAACACACACGCACACACACACTCATGCAAACACACACAAACACACACTTTTTACGAAATAACATTATCTAACATGAATATTAAATCATCTAATTATCGCCTTTACATGAAATCTAATACTTTATAATTGGCATATTCATCCACGATATAATATAAAATGATGGTATCTACAATCTAAATAAAAATCATTGAACATCAACAAAATTTGAAAAGAATTTACAGTATTTGATACCTTATAAGTCGATATTATATTTCAGGAAAATACGAGTCAATGATGTCAAGAGAGCCATTGAAGAAGCATAGCATGAGAAGTACAAGTATCGATCGTAGAATATATGGAAGATGTGGTGGTAAAGGAGAGGTGGAGATGGTGGTATTTGAGGAGGAAGCAGTGATAGTGGTGGTTGTAGTATGAAAGAGTGACGAAGGCTTGATGGTGATATAGAAGGTCGAGTGGTGGAGGAGGAAGTAGAAGAATATAAAGTGGTGCAGGAAAAAGGAGGAGGAAATAGCAGAGAAGGAGGAAGAAGAGGAAAACAAAGTGGTAGAGGAGGAGAATGATCTTGTGGGTGAGGAGGAGAAGGTGAAGTTAGGGTGGCAGAGGAGGAGGTTGACGGTCACAGGTGATGGGAGTGGAGGGTTTGACCAAAGATGGAGGAAGAGGAGGAGAATGTATTTTTGGGTTAAGATGAAGGAGTGGAAATTTGGGAACTTTTGTCGCTGGAATGTGAGGGAAGGATGATGAGTGTGTTTGAAATTTTTAGCAGAGAATGCGAATACAAAATGCAACCACATGTGGTAGCAATGTGGTCGCATGTCAACATAGTTAATAGGGACCATATTGCGACCACTAATGGTTCTAATCACAATTTAAAGTGGGACTACATTACCAATACTTGTAGACGCATTAATGTGGTGGTAAATATACAGTTTTCTTCTAGTGTCTTTTTTTGGGGAGAGGGGGAGGGGACATGTAATATTCAAAACACTATACTTTGTTATCTCAAATGAATGACATTTTGATCTTTTTCTTAAAAGCAATGCGTGTACCGTACCGATGGATTGGGAAGCAACCGGCTAGCTTGGATATTGAAGGTTGGTGATTAGATATCAAGGGAAGCAATAGGGGCATGTAGCATAAAAATGTCAAGAAAATACATACACAAGTGTTGTATATATCAAAACCAAGTGAGGGGGTGCCCCACCTCCGTGAAGTGTCAGTGTGTTCATGCTCCATACTTATCACTTTTCTTATCCATAGCCAATTATTTGAGGTTAATATTTGACAATCATTGTATGAGGAACGAGACTCAAAATGTCACTTCATAAACTTTATCCATTTATCGTACTAACATCTGCGATACATCCGTTAATATATTACTTCTGTCAAGTTAATCATAAGATGTTTCAAGGGTTAAAATATAATCTCATGCATGGAAATGTCGTAGTTGTTAAAAAATTTAAAACAAGGGATTGAAATATTAATACTTTGTAATTGTATGAAATGTGATCATTTTTATGTTGAATGCCATTAAAATTTAATAAAAGTTTGTGCCAAGTTAAGCTTTAGGTGTCGTTCGGCAACAAGGTTAAACCATCCTTGGGGTGGTTTAACTCCCCTACCCCATATTTTCTCCCTCCACATGGGTCCTACTTTTTATCTTTTTTAAAAAAAATAAATAAATCAATTTTCCATCATCAATTCCATCAAAAAATAATATACTATACCATCATATCATATAAAAATTATAAATTACTCCACTTCTACTCACTTTTTCAAACTCCAATACAATCACATCACAATAACTACTCACTTTTTCAAACTCCAATACAATCATATCACCCCAAACCCACTTCTAACCCACCCCCAGTTTAACCCTCTATCCAAACGCCAAAACCAAAAAATGAGTTACCTGCAACCAGTTTAACCCTAAACCCACTATCCAAACACACCCTTATTGTTTACGAAAAAAACATTAAAATTTTTTTTGTGGTAATTACCATGACGTTATCTGTTAACCATGTGAATAAGTGAGTGATACGTTGAAGTTCCACACGTAATTAACCATACAAAGATGATAATATGTTAAATCATGGATAAACTGTCCGTTAATTACCAAAATTGAAAAACACATACATTTGGATAATAACCATTCTTTTGCACGAAGCTAAAGATACTAATCTTGGATCTTTTAAGTAAAACTAATCATTGATTGCATGTGAAGTGTCTAAGTGTCTTATCTTAAATTAATTGAGAGAATAATGGATAAAACGGGCATCCAAAACACATGGCTATAAAAACATAAAGTAATCAGTATTTGTAAAATTTGATGTTATAGCTTGATATATGATCACGTAAAAATTGCATTATTATGTATTATGGACTCCTATGTAGCATGAAAAGGTTATTTGTTATCTATTCATAATAGCAGACATTATAGAAAACGCAAATCACACAAATTTTAAAAAATTAACGAGATCCTTTCCACCATCGCAAATCACAAAAAAACGAGATCAAGAGGAAATACTTTCCATGATCATAAACCCCATCATAAATTGGCATCGAGAGGAAATTAAGTCGGATGAAACTTGATATCTAGGGATGGGCATGGGCTAGGCTGGTACGGTCCAGCTCAAAGCCTAGCCACCCCAAACCCAAAACATCATTGGATCGAGCTTGGGCCTAAAAATTCGGTCCAAAATTTCTTTGAGCCAGGCTCGAACTTAGCTCGGCCCAACCCTACCTGGCCTAAGGACCAGACCTTTCGAGGGCCCGACGTAAGGCTCGAATGGTAGTATGATATGTAGCTCAAGACCCATCCCAAAATTAGGCATGGTCCTTAGGCTCGGGCCTTAGACAAACCACTCACACCTTCCCCTCCTTCTTTTAGCCTGAAACCCCCTCCCTCCCATATTCCCTCCTGCACAACATGTCCCCTCCCTACTTTTGAGATTCGACCAACCTCCAGGCTCTAGCCTTAGGCGTCACTCGGTGGCCTCCTGATGAATCTTCATTTCATCACCTTTATTCATTTATTTTGGCCTTAAATCTCTAGTAAAATGCATGTAATTACCATTAATATACCTAAAATAACATTCATTAATTAACTTGTATATACTATATAAATACATGTATTTAATTTCAAAATAAAAGAATAAAGGAAAACAAGAAAAAAGAATGAAATATCAATGATACTGACTGACACTGAACCCGAGACCAAGTCAATGTTGACTTGGTCAATCAGGAATATTGTAGGGAGAGATAAGGGCATGAATTGTACATAAATAACGTCATAAACCCTAATTTAATTAATCAAAATAACAAATTTTCCACCTATTTTATTTTCCTTTACATACACCCCAAATTAGCATTTGTTCAAGTGAAACACATACATAATAATGTATAGAAAAATACAAAAATATTTTTCAAAATAAATACTGCATAGTGTGATTGGGACACACATATGGAAAAGCAGTAAACAGAACTTCAATGACCAATATCTCCTCTATCTAAATTCAAAATTCATCAAACCCATAAGCCAACTTTCTAGGATCCCAATGTACTATGTACCTGCATATTCATTTATTTACTTTATTCTTCATATATTTACCTTTTTTATATTTTTAAATACTTGTAAATATTATTTGAAATATATTAAAAATATAAACATAAAATAAAATCAACAAAATACATTAAAATAAATAATATAATAAACTATATATGTATATTATACATATAATGTATATACTTTTATTTATTTAAGAATGTAAATGAAATCATAAAAATAAAATTAAAATATGGAAACATGTATATAAATATATATTAAAAATATATAAAATATGTATATAGTATAATAAAAATTAAAAATACAAAATAAAAATGCCTAAAATATAGATAAATATACATATATATATATATACAATTGTAAAAATTAACAACTAATAAGTAAGGTTGTAAAAATAAATAAAAATCACTATGAAATAATTCATAAAATAATAAATTTTTTATATGTTTACGTTTTCCAAATAAAATCATTTGATATTTCTTTTTTATTGATTTTTATTTAACATATCTATTTTGTCCAACGAAGGACGTTGACCAATAAGAGGAGGTTGTTCGTTGACCGCTAGGTCAACTACCCTTTCCTCATCTCTCTGACTTGTTAGGGCCTCCAGCGAACCTCCTTCTCCAACTTCTCACGCCTTGCATATGGCTCAATTCATCTCAACATCTTCATGAAAAATCACCTCAATATATTCACCCATCACACCATGCCCTTTCCATTCTCGAACACCCATCGATTCTCGTGTAAGTCCTAGGTTAAACTATCGCCTATATATAACCACCTTGTCAACCATTTTTGGTCCTTGATCCTTCTTCATTCACTAAAAGTCTCAAATCCACACACAGATGGGTGGAGATTGGTGATAAAAAGATCCCCGTCGGGTTTGCATCGTGCGTGAGGTGCTGGAGTTGCGATCTATACATCACCGGACATCCGCCTCTTGTTGGTTCTGCCTTTTTGGTCTTAGGACCAGGTCAAGGCCTTTTCCTTGCTTTATAGATAATTTTCATTCAATATTTCACTTTTCGTAATGTTTTATGTTGTTTTAGTGTAGATTTAGTCAATTTATAGTACACCGTATCTTAGAGCTACGTCCATCATTTACCCTCCTTTACACTCTCGTTCTAACCACCTGACACCACCACCTTCTTCCTCCTCTGCTTCTTCACCTCCATACCATCTCCACTCCCCCTGATCTCCAGATCAGGATATTAGGTCTTCACCTCCGCCACCATGTCGGAGACCTTCACCATACCTCACTAGCACCCATCTCCTCCCTCATAACGACTCGATGCACTTTTCCCTCAACTCCTTATTCTTTTCATGTAGGTTGGAGTGTCTGAGAGTCCCCTCTGAGGGTGATTTTTTCCCTACATTGGACCTCTAGGAGCTGCCACTCTTCCTCGAGCTCCAGGCCCCCATCGATGGGGCATGGACCCATTTGAGCACTCCATCATGCGCGGACTACCTCGAGTAGTCTATTGCAACCATCAGTAGTCGAGGAGTACAACGAAGGATGGAGATTCAATGGATCGAAGGAGGCTCCATGCGACATTCTTCCTAGTTCTTCCAGGCCTCTTCTCCACCATCCGATCGAGGCAACATCTACTTCTGATCAACACCCTTGGATCGTGCCCTCCAGTGGCCATTAGATCTCTTCGAAGATCTAATCAGAGCCATAGATAGCGAGGGGGTATCGTCTAATCTCGATCGTTCAATACTTAAGTAAAGATCACTCGTCATTGAATTAGCACGGGAGGGCTATTTTGAAATTCTTACTCCTTACATTTTTGAATTTCCTTTTAGTTCTTAATCATTCATTTATAATTGTAAAATGTTTGTGTATATATAGCATTAGATGCCTTAAACTTTCCTCTATTTACATTCAGGTCCTTTGCTAGGTTACCTCACATGGCCTTCTGATGAGGCTATCTTTCACACCGATCTTCTCGGTTCACAAGGTGAACCGATAGTCTTCGAAGCGACCAAGTATGAAAGTGGTTCAATCAACAAGTATCCACAACACATGATAAACAATGAATAATAGTGTGAAGCATAATTTATTATTCTCTACGATCCTAAAGTGTATATAAAGTAAGTGTGGAGTTGAACCACTGAGAGCAAGATACGTAGCAAATGATTATTGCTAATCAAATTTTATGTACACATGCTTTTTGTTTCTATTTTCCTGTGGGTTTTTAATATTATTTTTTGATATTAATTTTTAATTAATGATATATATATATAAATATAAATGGAAATATCAATAATAATAATATAAATACATAGTATTATATAAATAGATGTATAGTTGTATACATAAAGACAATCAAATACAAATAAGTATGCATATATTTTTAAGGGTTTTTTTACTTTTTAGGGTTTTAGTATTGAAAATTTTTAGTTTCTTTTTTTATTTTTGAAAATAAAATAATTAATACATAATATATAATGATAAAGGGTATATAGTGTATATATATGTATGTAATATAGCTATATATAGTATATAATACATAAATATAGATATAAATAGCTTAAAATATAGGAAAACTATTTTTTATATTTTTATATTTTGCTAATGTTTTTGTGATTTTTCTGGTATTTTCACATATTTTTTAGGATTTTAAATAATAGAAAAAAACAAAAGGGACTTTCAATCCAACAAAATGGTTTTTGCATTTGAAAATACTAAATGAGCCTCAAAACATCCAAAATCATTTTAAATAGGTAATATAGATAATAAAGAAAATTATAGAATGAAAGTAAATGTTTTTGGATTTTAAAAATAATTTGTATGATTTTTATGAGTGTTTGAGTATTTTACAGTTTTTATGTTTTTATTTTTATATTTTTATGTGATTTTGTCTTGAAGTGAAATTTTAACATAATATAGATAATAAGTTTTTTGGAATTTTTAAAGATGTTTTCATATTTTTGGTATTTTATAAGCCAAACAAGGATAAAAACATGCTCATTTGATTTTTAATAAATAAGTAAAATGCCTAAATCGGCAAAATAAAAATACGACGTTAAGGTACATGTTAGCAGGCATTTAAATCTATTTTGGCATAATTTTCGGAGCATGGTTGCAATTTTTAATAAATGAAATTCAAGCACCAAAAATACATGTACTAACAAGGTTATATTTGTGAATAAAAAATAAAGTCAGGGGCGTATGTGCAAATTTACCCAAAATATACAATTAATATTCAATATTTATGGATTATTTTACAATTAACAAAAATGCCAGGACATCTACGCAATTTACCCAGCTCACGTGGGGGCAAAATACAATAAGTTTAGAGGCCTCTATGCAACATATACATATTTATTTAAACTAGAAAATTTAACTACATGCTAAATAATTGATAAAAAAGGTGAGGTCTTAGGTTGTAATTTACCCCTGATGCGAGCATGGGAATGGTCCATATCGAATCACTTAACTCCAACCAATGGCTGTTGCGCACTTCGTTTCACCCGATGATCGAATGATCAAGATATAAACTGGGCGAGCTCCTCGATCTAACGTTTGCTGCTACTCGAGAAGAATGGGGAAGAACATGTCTTCCCCCATCCTTCGATCGCCATTTTCTCCTTCTTCCTAGGGTCTCCGATGCTGTTTTTTGGCTCTCCACGTCTAGGAGGTGTTTTCATAGCCAATGATGTCCTCAAGAAGGTCCAGGACCCAATGATGGGGTCTTGATCTGGTAGAGAAGATTGAGCACTTGAAAGGTCTTCGGCCGGCTCGATTTCGACCCAAGAGGGGTCCCTTTGAGATAGAACCTGCACGATGTGGTTCTAGGGCTCGAGGCGATGGTCCTCGATCCAGATTGAGGTCGAATCTCATAATTGACGAGGTGTGCGGAGAGGCTCTTGAGAAAAGTAGAGGGGGAGCCTCGATTTACGACTAGTGAGGATCAGGGGGTCTCGATGGGCATACCAAATGGATAACTCAATGGAAATGATGACGGGGCGAACGTGGCAGTCATGGATTGTCGAATCATGGTGGAATGTCCAGAGCCCTAGCAGCTCCGGCAGACGATGTAGTTGGGAGTTAAGCTAATCTACTAAATCAAAACCTAATCTAAATGTGGAATTAAAATCACAATATTAAAATATACCTAGAAATTAAAAGGTGTACAACTCTTGTACCTGCTATGGTGGGTACAGAGCAGGGTGGTCAGAGGAACATCGTGTATCACTATTGCTTCCTCGCTCTGCCGTCTCCTAGCTCGGGGAAGGTCTTCCTTTGTCACAAGGCCTTCAATACACACTCAAGGACGCGGAACAAAGCTCCAAGGGGGTCAAAAAGCAAAATGTGGAAATGGGGGCATTTTTATAGATGAATTTGGCCGAGATTCGAGGGGGGGTTGGCATGAAATCAAGTGAGGGTTGGTGGAGATTCGAAGATAAGCGCAGAGAAGGGACATAATGGCTACTGGATGGTGGAAGTCTCAAGGTCAGAGGGTGAAGGTGGAGGCATGGAGAAATCAGCGAAAAGGGGAAGTACTCGGTTCTGACAAGGCTAGGGTTCAAGTCTAAAGAGTTGCCCTAGGTCAACCAACGACTCAATTTGGTTGGGTCACTTGGACTAACCAAGAAAAACCTGCCCTAAGAATAATTGTAAATTCATTATTAAATATTATATGATTTTATTTATTTTCAATTATAAAATAAAAAGTGTTTATTATTTTATATAGTATTTTATTATGATTTTTATTTATTTTTATAAGATTATTTATTATAAATTAGTTTTTAGGGTTTCATTTATAGGTATATTCATCTATATTTTATGTATTTCTTTATTTTGTGTTTTATATATTTTTTCATACACCTATTTTATATATTTATAAATTATTTAAATATACATAATATATTTTATTGCATTTTTTGATGTTGTTTGTAGACTTAAATAAATATAGTTATAGAATATATAGGTCTAAGTATAAGTGTTTTATTTATATATTATTATACACCATTATATTTCTGTATTTTCTTGATGGTTTCATTATATTCTAAATATGTACATATACTATAAATAATATTTAAAAAATTATGAAAAATATAAAATTATAAAAATAATGAATAATAAATAAAATGAATATTTATTCAGGTAAACTATACAATAGGAGTCAAAAACCTAACTTTTACCCCTTAACTCCAAATTTGAGTCATTGATTTGGTCATTCTAACCCTCGTTCATGCCTGCTTTGTGTACAGTCTGCTATACTTAGGATTTGTGGATCCTAAATATAGGTGGGATGATGGACTTCCTATTATTTGATTGAGTTATTGTAGTATAGACTTGGTTATACTCAGTACATGTTATGTATTCCTTTATTTCTCTTCGTTCACTATGAGGACATAGTCCGCACTAAGTACAGGGGGTCGTATATACTCTTCTTTTAGGCATTAACTCGAACTTTTGTATTTTTAAATATGGCTATTAAAAATTAATGGGTAAGAGTATAGAATGAAAATACACTTTTAAAAATTCTTTTCTAAATGATTTGAAAAATGATTGTAAAATGTCTTAAAAAAATATTTTGAAACTATTTGGAAAATGTTTTGTAAAATGTTTTGAAAATGTTGTAGAGAATGTTTTGTAAATGGTTTTAAAAATTTGTTTTATTTGTTTGAATAAAATATTTTGAAGATTACTTTGCAAATGATTTGGAAAATAGTTGTGAAGTGCTTTGAAAAATCTATTTATACCTTTGAAAAATCTTTGCAAAATGATTTCAAACTTTGTAAATGTATGTAAATTGTTTGTAAAAATTATGTGCAAAATGAAGTTTTGAAAATGTTTGTAAAAATGCCTCCAAATTGATTTAAGAACCTTATACATGTTTATGTAAATATCGACTCAAATAAAATTCTTTATAACCTTTGTATAATCCATGTATTTAGAACTTGTGAACAACAACCTATACTTTAATCGTGTATGTTTGTGTACAAAGCCACTTTGTAATATACACACCCAATCTTTGTCAATAATTGGGTATGCTTGTGCACATATCTTTCACTATACTTTAATAAAAACCCCTATAATTTTCAAAATTTTTATAACCCCATAAAAAAGTGCAAAACTTTTAAAAAAAACTCCATAAAAAGTTCAAAAATCCGAAAATGTATTTCACAGAAATATCTCCATTCGCATTTGCATTTTCCAGAATGAACATGACAATTGAACTAGTCTGGAATAAAATCCTTATAATGGAGCTAGGTTGGACCTTAATCCACTTAATTTCACATGATCCTTATAGGAACTAGAAATGAGTCTATTTAGGTCGATACGATATACTTAACTCTTAGAGTCCATAAGATGGTGTTCACATGTCATCTTGACTACCTAAGTAGAATAGTTCGAGATGCGTGCATGACTCTTATCGACGGTAACCTAACTTGGACAACTACACCTTACACTTAGCTCAACTTATCTAAAAAGGTAGAGGGCTGGATTTGCTGGCATGAGACGCACGCGAATGGAAACATACGTAGTCACTTTAAGTGGCCAGTGCCCCCCAATCTGATCCAGTAGTGATGAGGTCCAAAGACATGATGTTGTAGGTTGCAATAAAGCATCAAAAGAGGGATAATCTATTGGCTCAAGAGGATAAATTCCTTAGGTAAATGTTGTTGTATATATGCTTTCAAAAAAAAGTTAGACGGACAAAAATCAAAGAAAAATTCAATTCCTCTCGTAGTCATGTATCAATAAGAAAGCTTGTTTTTTAAAGTCAAAGATTATATGGTGCCAACAGGTGGATACCTTGACTACACTGGTCAAGCATCCTAGGATGTGTGACTACACTGCTCTCTGTCCATTCTCTTCTTTACCACCACTTCGTGGGCCGGTTGTACTTGAAATTAGAAGGGAATACCTCGCTTCTCGAGGAAAGAGTTGCTGGATTGGGGAATTAGGGTCACCATGTTGGAGAAGATTATTTCTTTATCACTTCAGCTGAGGGGAGCTACATTTCAATGACATTGTACAAGTGAGACTCATAGTCACAAGGGTCTGCCTATGATGTAGACTTGTTCTGACGTGGCTTTTGAGGAGACTTGGACAGAGTTCTGTGGTTCTCGAGGGCTATTGAGTTTCAAATTTGATTCCCAATAAGGTTCCGAATACAGTAATAATCCAAAGGTCTGAATGAACTCCAAACTTTGATTTTAGAAGACAAGTTTAAGAATCAAAATGATTCCAATATTTTTACTTTTCTTTTCTTTATTTTCTTTTAATGCACTCATTATCATAAATGTATGTTGGGGACTAAAAGGAAAGTATAGGGGGTACGATGAATCTCCATTTCATCTCTTTTATTCAATTATTTTTGGAGTCAAATTCCTAAGTAGTACCTGGGATTTACTTAAATACCCAGGTTCTACGAAATCTTTTTTTTACTTAAAAACTACAAAGGTGTCGCATGTTGAACATGCGACAACCCTGAAGTTTTTTTACTCAGAAACTACAGGTGTGTCGCATCTTTAATATGCAATATATAAAATTCATATTGAATATGCGATATAAGGGCTTAATAAGGAACACACGTATCGGATTTCCCATTCCCCCATGCGAACATCGTTCCTAGCCTGTTGTCCCCCCGCCGCCCGCGACCCGCCCACTGTGCCACCTGCCCATTTTGACCTCCCCCGCTCAACGTTCATTTTGATCACTCCTAGCCTCGCGGAACACTCCTTTTCCGTAGCTTCCTTGGTCGGCACTGTCCTAACCGCCACCGCCTCCCACTAGGGCTAAGCCGTTATTGCATACATTGACACTTGGTAAAATTTTTTCTTGAGATGATTGTTTATATCATATACATATTATTCTTCATTTCATGAATGTATTTTGTTTACTTGTACGTTGTGTTACGTATTAGGTCAGAATGGAGCCGTTGTATTGTATATTTCATTTGAGGGGTACACTCATTGTCGGATCGACGACCAACGTACGGGGGTTTGTGCTAATGCCTAATATGACGTTTGATGAGATGTTGGACTTGGTTTACCGTAAGTTCAACCTGGATGCCAATAGTAAAAAAAACGATTATTACATCGCATCCCTCGAGGCTCAGGGGAAGAACCATCATTTTCATCTATTGTTGATGATGATGATGTGCAGGCAGTTCTTGTGTATGCTCGGACCATTGGGAAATCGATGCCTACTGACATTATTGTTGAAGATGCATCTGTGAGCGAAATCCACAATGTTGTAACTAACAAGGGACCGTCTGTTGTCCCAAGCACACAACCAACAGTTGTTCGTAGCACACAACCAACAATCTTCCCAAGCATACAACCAACAGTTTTCCCTAGAATGGAACCCTACTTTAACGCTGATGCGCCTATAACGCAACCATGCACGGATCAGGAATTGGGCATGAGTGACTCGTTGCTGCGAGAGGTCAATCATGCTTTGGATGATTTCATCCCTTGGGGAATCGATGATGACCTAGAAGAAGGTAGTGAAGATGTCGACGATGATGCTGTAGACGAGGAGATCCTAGCTGATGAACAAAGCACGCAGACTACCGTTCCCCGTATACCCTTTTTTGGAGTTAGATGAATAAATACTCGTTCAACATATGAAGACGACATTCGAGAGAAGTCTCGCCTTGATGGTGTCGTTGACGAAATACGCAAGGGTAGAACCTTCAAATGTAGGGAAGATTTGATTTACGCTGTCAAGAAGTACGACATTCTGGCACACTATGACTTCATTGTCAAGGAATCCACCAGCTTGATATGGTCGGCTTTTTGCACGCAGAGATCGAATGGATATGTTTGGCATTTACGAGGACATTTTAGAAAATTTGATGGACTGTGGGTGATCTCCAAGTTTATTGGGGCACACACTTGTATAAACCCAACAGTTAATCAGGATCACCCTTAGTTGGACTACAAATTCATGTCCAGATCGTTGCTAACTCTTGTTAGGGATGACCCTAATGTTCGTGTTTCAAGTTGTAGAGCTCACATCCACGAGATGTACAACTATTGGGTTATGAAGAAAAGGGCTTGGGATGCTCGGAGGAAGGCCATCGGAATTGTATTTGGTGACTAGAAGAAGTCATACGCTGAAATGCCTTATTTATTGCATGCAATGAAGGATGCTATTCCTGGGATTGAAATTGATATTGAATACAGCGACCATCTTGATCCTCGGAAACCGCTTTGCCGAAGATTTGAACGTTGCTTTTGGGCATTTGGGCCTTCGCTTGAGGCATTCAAATATTGTCGCCCTCTACTTAGTATTGATGGGACACATTTGTACGGGAAGTACAAACAAAAATTGCTCATTGCTTGCGGGATTGACGGGGATAAACATATTGTTCCCCTTGCATTCAGGATTGTTGACGAGGAATCCACTCCTTTATGGAAGTGGTTTCTATCGTTGGTACGTATTAGGGTAATCGGCATGCGAGCTGGACCAATATGTATCATTTCTGACCGAAATGCTGGAATAAAAGTCGCTATGAAAGATGCTGACGTGGACTTATTAGAACCCTTTGCATATTGGCGGTTCTGTACAAGGCACGTCGCGAGCAACTTCAATAGCATCTTTAAAAATGGCTCCATGAAAGCCCTGGTTCAAGCAGCAGCATTACAAACGACAACTAGAAAGTTCGCGTACTTCATGAGGAAATTAAATAGTGGTATAATGAAGCAGGTAGATGGTTTTCGACTCATGATTGTCGTCGTGAGCAATGGACCTTGGCTTACGACGGTGGTTATCGGTTTGGTCAGATGACTACAAATTTGAGAGAAAGCTACAATGTTGTTCTTAAAGATGCACGTTGCTTGCTAATCTCTGCGTTAATCAAGAAGACTTTTTATAATTGTGTGTTATATTTCAACCAACATGCTGGAGAAGCAAGCCCAGCCATTGCTGCTGGCCGCAAATTCACGCATTATGCATCCACAGAGTTGAACCGTTGGAGTTCAGTCGCGAATGGGCACACAATAACTCAGATACAAGTACAGCCAGAAATATTGTTCGAGGTCTCTAGCAGTGTTTGACGGATGTCTAGTGGTCTTCGAGGTCGTAAACAGTACACGGTAAATTTACTCCAAAGGAAATGAACTTGTAATAAGTGGTAAATTTTTCGTATCCCATGTTCCCACGCCATTGCAGTCATTTCAAAACGTTGAGCAGAAGTGGATTCCTATGTTGGAGAGTGGTACACGTGGCAGCACCAGCTGAAAGTTTATGGAGGGAAATTTTTCCCCATCGGTGTTCGTGAAACATGGGCTCCCTTGGATTATCCATAATTACGTCCGGACCCAAATCATAAGCATGACAAAGGTCGACCACGTACTACAAGAATTCATAATGAAATGGATGTTAGAGATGTGATTCGTCAAAATACTTGTTTGTTTTGTGGGATATTGGGTCACACACATCGTGGATGTTCCAATAAAACCGCAAGGGATTCTCAAGCATCCACATCAAATGCGCCGACGACGGTAAGGAATAAGAATAAATGTGGTAATTGTGGTGGCGTAGGTCACAACAGACGCAAATGTCCTTCTTCGAGTAAGTGTGCTTTTTTTCATCGTATATTCTTATTTTTCTTTGTGGTGGCGTATTTACTCTTATCGTATATTTTTGTTTTTTACATTGTACATTCTAGCATTGAATATTTATAATTGCAGATGGATCCAGGCCCACTTGACCCATCCGTTTTGCATCTTCAGGAGCAACATCGTTCTCGTCGTGTATGTGATGGCGATGTAAGTAATTCTAATTATTTGTTTTCTTCATTTCATTTTCCTTATCTAAATTATCTTGTAGGAATCTTCATGGTTGCTTTGCCAACGACGTGAGAAACATGTACGTCGGATTCCTTTGGATGATCGACTATAGCCGTTTGTAGCCCAAGCGGGTTTTGGATGCATTTCAGAACTGGAGTTCATTACCCTAGATTGGCATTTGATGACGGCGTTGGTTGAACGATGGAGGTCCGAGATGCACACTTTCCACATGGCTAGTGGGGAGATGCCCATCACCTTGCAGGACGTCGCATTCATCATGGGGCTGTGAATTGATGGACCTGTGGTTACTAGGGAGACGACACCTGGAGCCACATGGGTGGATACTTGCGAGGAACTGTTGGGTGTTAGGCTACTTCCATCAGAGATCATTGACATCAGGGTGTTAGAAAGTTGGCTATTCACCTATTTTGCAGACTTGCCAGAAGATGCAGATGAGATGGTCGTACAGAGACACGCTCGAGCCTACATCTTGCAGTTGCTTGGTGGAGTACTATTCATGGACAAGTCAGGATCGTTGGTTTCACTCATCGCACTACCACATCTGCATGATTTCAAGAACTCTGGGATATTAAGCTGGGGATCCGCCGTACTTGCATATCTATATAGACACCTTTGTTTAGCAGCGGATATGGCGACCGAAGAGATTGGAGGCTCGGTCATACTCCTTCAGCTATGGACATGGGAGCATTTCCCCCACATTGCTCTAGTTGTGAGGGAAGACAGAGAATGACACGGGTGCCCGTTAGGAGTCCGCTGGGCAACGATGTTTGCCCATCGTCGACAGCCTACTCATGTAGTGAGACCATACCGGGACGCTTTTGACATGTAGACACCCGAGCAGGTAATTTTACATTCACAAATTGTTTCAACTTCTACCAAAAATTTACTAATCTAAATACAATTTTGTCATTTAGGTATTGTGGACGCCGTATACCGAGGACATCCGCGCAGGTCTCCCTGCCAACTGTCTTGAAGGCGATCGCATTTGGAGAACGAGTGTACCGTTGATATACTTTCACATTGTGGAGTACTACTTCCCCGACCGATTCCTGAGACAATTTGACGGCCGTCAAGACATTCCACAACCTTGTTTAACCTATCAGAGCCTCCATCCAATTGACTTGAGGGGAAGGTGCATGTGGATTGGAGGGCGAAACACTGGTTTTATATAAGCCAATGGGATGACCTAGAAGATAGAGTGGTTGATATCTATCGGTCCAATGGGATCTTCGCGACGCCCGCCTACGAGCAATGGTATAGGATGATAACTAGAAGATTTGTTGGACAACTAGGTGCAACTATGGCAAACAACGTAAGTGCTCGAACAAACCTTGTTGTAAATTACATTAAGAAATTTCCATGAAATTAACCTCTATGTATTTCTTGGATGCAGCTCGCCAAGTGGAGCCGTGTATACGATATTGGACACGAGGAATGTCGTGAGATTGCGACACAAGCAAAGGCGGAAATGGCGCAATGGTTGTCGTTTCAATTTGCAGATGCCGTCACAATACATGACGACCATGCTGATGTGGTGTGGGAGGAGGCAAGGCGAGGAAGGGCAAGAGGAAGAGGAAGAGGCCGGGGAAGGGTGCGTGAACAAGTGACAGAACCCATGGACTATGAAGAAGCTGTTGCGGTAGATGAGAACCTTGCGCCAACTGAATTGGGGACAGACTTCGTCACACCTATTGCCGAGTGACCACGTGACGACATGCCAACGCCTCAGGAACCATTGAGGCATGGATTGGATGCCAGAGAAACACAACCAACTTACTGCACGCTCACGCCGCCGCCGATGCCAACCTTCGATGAAGATGTTGCTGGGCCCTCGTAAATCAACATGATAGACAAGGCGAACCGTCTGTTACCCTTCCATCCTCGTGATTCAACGATAACATACCCGCGGAGGAAAAAGCGTTGAGTTGTAAACCTTGTAGTTGTTAATGTGATATAAAAATGTAGCGTATATCCGTGGACAATTCTATATATGTAAAATGTTTGGAATGTCTTTCTAGATCAAAATATTTTTCCTTTGTGAATGTCTTTGTGTCCATAGCCCATATTTGTTATTGTGGATACATCTTTAAATGTGTGTTCATCGACATGAAACAAGCATATAAATTGACAGGCACGATCTCAGTCTGGCATGAGAGGAGGTTCATCTTTGCTCTTATTTGGTCTCTTGTCATAAGAAGACTAAGGGCCAAACCAAGAGCTTCAAAACCTCATATATCCAGACTTGTCTTGTCAATTTTCAGGAAATAACTTATATATCGCATGTTCAACATGCAACATATAAGAAACTCCCTGGATTCGTTCCAGGGAGAACCTCATATAACACATGTCGAACATGCGCTATATGAGAAAGACCCTGGATTTGTTCCAGGAACTTTCTCATATAACGCATGTCGAACATGCGCTATATGAGAAAAACCCTAGAACGGTTCCAAGAACTTTCTCATGTAACGCATGTCGAACATGCGCTATATGAGAAAAACCCTGGAACGGTTCCAGGAACTTTCTCATATAGCGCATGTCCAAAACGCGCTATACGAGAAAAACCCTGGAACAAATCCAGTGAGACCGTGACATATCGCATATTAAAGATGCGACACACTTGTAGTTTTTGAGTAAAAAAAACTTTAGGGGTGTCACATGTTCAACATGCGACTCCTCTGTAGTTTTTAAGTAAAAAAAGATTTCGTAGAACCTGGGTATTTAAGTAAATCCCAGGTACTACTTAGGAATTTGACTCATTATTTTTGCCTCAAATCCCTTGTAAAATGCATGTAAATACCATCAATATACCTACAATAACACATATTAATTAACATGTAAACACTATATAAATAGATGTATTTAATTCCAAAATAAAAGAACAAAGGAAAAGAAAATAAAAAGAAGGAAATATCAAAGATATTGACTAACCCTAATCCCCGAGACCAAGTCAATATTGACTTCGACTAGGAATAAAGTAGAATGAGATATGGAAATGAATTGTACAAAATAACTCATAAACCCTAATTTAATTCATCAAAAATAACTATTTTCCCACCTATTTTATTTTCCTTTAGACATACCCCAAATTATTATTTGTTTAACATGAAACTTTCATATAATAATGTATAGAAAAATACAAAAAATATTTGTCAAAATAAATAATGCAAGTTTGTCTGTTACACACAGATGAAAATGTTGTATTCCAAACTTCAATGACCAATATCTCCTCCATCTGAACTCAAAATTCATCAAACTCACATCTATTATATTTAAAGTTAAATTATTTATCTGATGAATGTGTATTCATTAAAAATGGAATTAAGATGCCAAAATAAGTTTTTTAGGTCCCATTGTACTATATACAAGTATATTTTATTCATTTACTTTATTCTTTATATTTTTACCTTTCTTTTATTTTAAATACTTGTAAATATTATTTGAAATATATAAAAAATATAAACATAAAATAAAATAATTAAATATACATTAAAATAAATAATACAATAAATTATATATGTATTTGTTGAATCTCCATTTCATCACCTTTATTCTTTCAATTTGTTCTTAAATCCCTATCTAAATGCATGTATATAAAATTAATTTGTACAAAAAACATTTAATTATTGATATACAAATACTATATAAAATATTATATTTAGTCTCAAACTAAATATAAGAACAGAAGAATGAAGTGTTAAAGATACTGAGTGACCATAGACCCAAAGACCCAGTCATCGGTATGACTCGATCGCCAAGGAATAAAGTAGGGGAGATATGGCATGCCAATTGTACAGAAGACAACATAAAACCCTAATTATTTTTACCCAATATTTGTATTTTGGGACTGATGAAGCCACATTTCATCATCTTTATTCTATCATTTTGGCATCAAAAACCCCAGCGAATGCGTGTAAATAGCATTAAATCCATCATCTTAGCATGCATACATGTGCATGTAAATAGTGTATAAAATACTATAATTAAAGCCAAAATTATAGAATAAATAAAAGAAAAGAAAAATAATAAAATATTGTAAATATTTTATGACCCCAAACCCCGAGACCTAGACATCTTGATGAATAGGTCGACAAGGAATAAAGTAGGGGGAGATAAGGGTCGAAATACAATAGAAATACCTTTTATTCAATTCATTCTTTATTCATTTTTGGACCTATTTTTGGTTCCACTCTTTATACATCAAATAAAGAAACTTTGTACATGAAAGTGCTAGATAATTAAATAAAGAAAAATACAAAATTAATTTCACTGAAAAATAATGTACAGATAAAAAGTTATGGTCTGAATAAGATTCCAAAACTCCAACTTCCCAGACCCGTATCTTGCAAAAAAATTCGAAATGTACCAAACTCACCTTTAATTGTATATAGATTAAAATAATCTATTTAAAGGAGGTGGTTTCGTATTTTTCAGAGTTATGGTTCGAAAGTTGAGTTTTGGACCCTACTTGTATACTTGTACAGATTAAAATATTCATTTTATTATTCATTCATTATTTTTGTAATTTTATATTTTTATAATTTTGTAAATATTACACATAATATATTTGTACATTAAAACTAGAATAAAGACCTAAATAAAACTCAAAATAAAATACATGTATATATCATACACAAGTAAAATATCTATCAATATACCTCTATAATACATACTTATATTTTATTAAATATACAAAACAATTCAGAAAAATAAAATAAAAATATAATTAAGTCTATAAAAGTATTTTATGATTTCATAAAATAATAAACAAAAATAAAGAAATTTAAAAAAACACAAAATAAAAATAAGAAAATATACAGGAAATATACCTATATAGGCTATAAAAGTGAACTTGTAAAAATATACCTCATAAAAATAATAAAAAATCGGAATAAAATACTACATAAAATAATAAATATTTTTCATTAAATAACCAAAATTTAATTCGTCCATTTTATATTTTTTATTTAATTTACAAAATCATTTCTAGGGGGTTTTCCTGGTTGGTCCACGTGGACCAACTAGGTGCAAACCCTAGTTGACCCCGGTCAACTAGGTGTTTTTCCCCCATGTGCGCCTGTCAGAGTGCCGGTTGACCTCGATTTCGACAAATTTTTGAGGGCGCTCCTTGCACCCTTTCATGTCGTGCCCTCCGCGACTTTTGTTCCTCGATCAATGGGGACCCTCACCCAGATGATATTTTGATCAACGGACCACTGCATCGCTGCCAATCCCTCGCTCTTTGGAGCGCCTTAGTCGTCTGGTCAAACTCCATATATGCAACTCCCGACCTTCGATTCGATTTTTGAACGTCTCCCTCCTAGGTTAGCCACCGTGCTTGTGTCCATCAGCTCGAGGAAGGTGACAGCATCCTCTGGAGCTCATCAGGCCGGTCGTGCAGCACCTGAGGCGCTTCCAATCACCTCGCTACCACCGCCGGCGTCGAGGTACTTCCCTCCGGTCATCACCGTCGAGCTAGTCCCCTTTCACTTTCATTACGTCCGCATTTTACTCGCCTTAGTTCTAGGATCATTTTGCCTCAAGAAATCTTCGCAGCCATCGATCAATTCATCCCATCAGACCCCCTCGCCGGAGCGCACCTCCGGCCAAGTTCCTAACCACCGCTTCGTGCCACCTTTTCGCCTCCTCGGGGTCCAGGCAACTTGCCCTGGACCCTCTCACTTTGTTTTGCAGGTCAACCGCCTTTGACTCGAGCCTGGGAGCAATTTTGTGACTCGCCGGAGTTCAGCCGAGCCCATAGCTCCACCGCCCTCCTCCGCGAGCCTTGGCCACCGTCGAGGCATTTTGAAGCTCCTGGGAGATAGCCTCAACCTCCAAGAACCTCCAGCCTCATTTTGAAGCCCAGAAGTCCGTCGAAGACGGAGCAGGACCTCGGAGAACCTCGGCTCGCCGGAGTTTCTTCGCGGTTCTTGCTCCGCCCTTCGCAGCCGTCGGATCGAGGCGGAGCCCCAATTTGTACAACCGCCGTTGGATTGCGCCAGACCTCCATCGTCATATCTTCGCCCGAGGATCTAATCTTCGCCATCCAACACGAAGCGTCATCGACCGTCCAATGCTCGCCACACGTCAAGTGAATCGCCTTCAGCCGTTGGATAGCGCGCGAAGGGTATTTTGCAATCTTGTCCCCGTGTATTTTTGTATTTAATAGTTAGTTTATAAACTTTCGGGGGTAGTTTATAAAGTTTTGTAATAATTATACTTAGGTCCCCGAACTTTCTATATTTGCATTTAGGTCCTTGCCACGTCACCTCACGTGCCTGTGCGCGTGAGGTGAAGGGCATTTTGCAAAGAGACCCTCAACCATTTTGTTATTTAGTTTTAGTCCATAAACTTTCATATGCAGTGTAATATTTCTGGAATATTTGCATTGACGTCCCTGGGATTTTAGGAAATTACTTTAAGGTCCTTCCAAACGCGTGCCAGTCACGCATAGTGTTGGGTAATTTGTGCTTGTACCCTTGCAGCTTTTAAATTTTGTATTTGGTCCATTAAAGTGAATATTCAGTGTAACATTTTGTTGGAAAATTGCATGCGTATCCCTGGATGTCTTGATATTTGCATTTATACCCCTGCCAGGCTCGTAATTTTTGTATGCATTGTCTAATTATTTCACGCATCTTTTTAATTCGAAAAATTATTAAAAAATTGCATAAGCTCTTGTTGACTTGTTTGTTCACACATATATTTGCATTGCATTTTTGTTGCACTTTTACAATATATTAAAAATCAAAAACATACATTTTAGCTACTGTCTATCTTAGAAAATCCATAAAAATTATAAAAACGTTTTGAAAAATTCCAAAAAATTTATATTTTGTGTGTTTTATGATCTATTAGTGTCAATGCAAAAACCATTAAAAATTTGAAAAGAAAAACCTTAAATATTAGAAAACCCTAAAAATATTCATAAAAATCTAAAAAATCATAGAAAATTCAGAAAAATATAAACTCAGTTGCTGTGTCTTTCTTATTTTATTGTCTATATTTTAAAATTAATTTTAGGAATTTTAGTACTGTTTAGTATTTTTCATCCTCATTTTGATTTCGGCCAGCAACCTAGTTCACTATTTTCTCTCATTTCAACTTTTAAAAAATATCAAAAAGAATTTGAAAAATTCCCAAAAATCACAAAAATAGTAAAAAATTATAAAAAGACCAAAAACATTTTATTCCCTGATTTTTGACTATGTTTGCCTATTTTTATAAATACTCTACCCCTCTTTTTCCTTATATTGTCTATATATTCCTACATTGAAAAAGAAAATATAAAAATATAAAATATAAAAAGAAAATACAAAATCAGTAAAAAGAAAACCAAAATACAAAATTAAAATTAAAAATAAAATAACAAATATAAAAACTAAAAACCCACGAAAATATTTGCATTGCATCTTGTAGACATTGATCACAATCACATCACATTTTGCACTTAGCTTGATCTATCCTGCCTTGCTCCCTGTGTTCGAACTCTCTACATACTTGCATCTATACATCTTTTATGTAGAGTTAAAAATAAATTTTAACTTCACATTTGTTTGCCATTTCTTGATATCTATATTGTGAGTTAATTGTTGATTTTAGTTGGGATTTTGCGTGGTCGACACTTCGACTGAGTTCCCGCTTTGTGTGGAACTTAAGACCATTGAATCCTCACAAAATCAGGGACCTATTTTATTTTTTTATTTTTATACCTCAAATAAATAAACCATCTAAATGAAACTTGTATATAAAATTACTAAGAAAAATAAAAAAATTATTTCACTAAAAAATAATGCATAGTTTGCATGGGACATACAGATCAAAAAGCCGTAAAGAAAACTATACAGACTTGTATCTACTTTATAATGACTCAAAATCCACTAAACTCACCTTTATTATTCATAAAACTAAATTATCTCTTTAATGAAGGCGGTTCCATTCGATTTGGAGTTAAGATGCAAAAGCTGGATTTTGGGCCCTCATTGTGCAATATACCTATATAAAATTTTTATTATATTTATTCTTTACATTATTAAGTTTCTTGTATTTTTGTATAATAGTAAATATTATTCAAAACACATGTAAATAATAAAATTAAAATAAAACCATGAAAATGGATTAAAATAAATAAAGCTATAAAATATATAAGTAAAACATACTTACAATATACATATATAATATAGGTAAATAATTATTTAAGTAAATACATAACTTTATAAAAATAAAATAAAAATATGTACATATGTATTTAACTAAGTTATAAATATATAAATTATCTATATAAAGTAATAAAATATAAAATACAAAACAAAATATATAAAATGTAGATACACACACTCACACATATATGCATGTAAATATTGCCATGTAATAAATGGACTTGTAAAAATAAATAAAAATGCTCTAAGAATACTACATAAAATAACACATTTTTTATGTTTTGACCCAAAAATAATAAAATGAGTTAGTATTTATTATCAATTTTATGAAGTATTTTTAGTATTCTTTTTACTCGTTGGTCCATGTGGACCAACCAAGAGGCTTCGTTCATTTACCCCAGATCAACTGTACAACCTTTCACCTCAGCCTCTTGTCAGAACCTCTGACGCCCCCATCTTCTCTATTTTATTCAAGCTTCATACATGCCACCCCATTCCTCAAGCCCTTCACCATTTTTCTTCCCCATGTATCCCTGCATCTTGCTATGACCATCGATCCTAGTACATTCTTGCCATCGCCCGTGATCCCTCGATCTTTGGGAGACCCTTCTTCTATTTATAAAAAGGGTTCCATATCCTTTTGAGCTCACAATCAGATAATCGAGCTCCTAATCAAAGAATCAGAGCTTACTCATCCGCTTCGTCGAAGCTCCCCGACACTTCGATTTCATTGCATTGCAGCTTCATCAAAGGGTCGAGGAGATTGCCCTCAAACCCCTTATCATTTTTGTGCTGGTCCGTAATCAAGGAGACCACCTAGAGCAGGCATACAAACTATTAATAGATCTCCAGGTGGCCTGCACCTCCAAGCCCCCTCCAATGGGGCCCAAACCACTTTGAATGATATTGTAGGTGTGAGTGAGGTCCAAGAACGTGTTGGACTTGTCGGGCTGAAGGAGGTCAGAACATGGAGAAAACGTCGATTAAAGTGTCCCCAGAGCGTTGTTCTTCCGAGTTCATCCAAGCCTCTTCACCGTCATTGGATTAAGCCCTCATCTAAGATCTAATCTGGGATGTTCAATCTCAACAAAGCAGCACGCCTTCCCTACCGTAGATCAAGCCACATAGAGCGTCTTCAGCAGGCTGATAGCACACCGATTAGGGTAAATGTATTAATATCCCCTCTACCATTTTGTAATTATTAAAAGGTCCTATAAATATTTAAACGCTTTAGTTTTTGTATAAAAATTACAGGTGAACCCTCACCATTATCGTATATTACGTATGTCCAGTATCATCTTAACTCACGTGGTCTCCCACGTGAGTTTGGCAATTCATAGAGATCCTCTCTCAGGTTTTATTATTTCTTTGTAGTACTTAAAAATTACATAAAAGTGGTAAAACTTTTAGTATTTTGCATGTATGCCCCTAGATTTAATTTTTATTACAAATATACCATCTCTAATATAATATATTTATTTTGTTGCATTTTTATTTAATTTAAATTTCTCCTATGCTCTGAAAATAAAGGAAAATAGACGAAGATGCTTCATTTTATGGTTGTTCACGTTGTATTTTTATTTTAGCATTTTACAACATTTTTCCATTTATTAAAAATCAATTAGGAGCTATTTGTTCTCTATCTGGTTTTAAACATAAAAAATATAAAATCACAAAATATTATAGCATATTTAGTAGTATGTAATATAACTCCAGATCAAAAATCACAAAAATTATAAATGAAAAACCTTTAAATTTGAAAATCTTACTAATCTTATAAAAATATCCAAAAATGCTATAAAATCCGAAAAAATAGCTTTCTATTGTATGTTTTTCTTTCTATTTTATAGTATATTTTAAAATTAGTTACGAGTAAGTTTTAACTTATTTTCTATTTTTAAAACTCAAAACAATCTGACCTCTTAGTATAAGTCGCCGTTTTGACATTTTAAAATGATTAAAAATGCCAAAAAATTAGAAAAATATAAGAAAAATAAAGACAAATATAGAAAAGATAAAAACATTTTTATTTTGTGGAATTTGAGTACTTATAGCTATATTTATAAATGCCAAACCTTATATAGAGTATATATATACATATATACACACTTAATAATAATTTATTATTATTATAAATACCTCGTATATTTTTAAAAACCTTTAAAAAATAAAAGTACTATACTTGATTATATTTTCTGATTTTTTATATATTTAATATACATATATCATATATAGTATTTATATTATACATATATATATAAGTATATGTATACACTTATTATATCTTAAAAAGAAAATGAATTTAAAAATTAGAAAAATATAAAAAGAAAATAAAAATCTAAAAAATTTAAAAATATAAACCACTAAAAAAACATAAAAATTAAATATAGTTAAGACCCCACAAAAATCTAAAAGCATAAAAAGTACAAAAAATATTTGTTGTTTATTTTTTGTAGATAATAATTATTTGCCTATCCATGTATTTGCGCTCTGTGGTTCGACACTCTACACTTATTCACTATACACTTATTTTATAGAGTTAAAATATATTTTTGATTCATACATTTGAATTTATTACTCATACATTGTGGGTTGATTGCTTGTCTGAATTGATTGATTGAGATCTGCGTACTGCGAAAGCGATCGACACAACGATTGTTTGACCCGATTTGTTGAGCACTTCAAGCTCTCCAAGATCAGGCATTAGGATCCTTGATAAACCTGTCACCAAAATACTACCATTGCCAGGGAGAAATGTTTAGGATATGCTTTAGTGTACATATTCACTTGTATCTATTTTCTTTGCTTAAATAGTTGTTTTATACATTTCTGACCATTTTCTTTGTTGAATTTCTTACGAGAGACCATTTGATAAAGGTGACTTCTTAGGAAGCCAATGCACCTGAATCATGAGGAGATCAACCTTTTCTCTATAGGTTGGTTGGAGAGATCAAGAAAGAGAGTCAGAGAGAGAAGAGCAGAGTTTTGTGTAGCATTTTTGTTTTTATTTTGCAAGAGAGATATTTTATTTTTGCATTATTAACTGTAATAATACAGGTACTCTAGACTTTTGGATACTTGATGCACTCCAGAGTTAATTGCCGGAGTGATTGTTCACCTAGTGGCCTCACAGGTTTTCCATGTTTCTTCGCTTTTTACAGTTTTATTCTCCATATTTTACACTTTTTTTATGTTCTGCATTTTGAGTCTTCTGCCTTATTTCCATTTGTTTTATGTGAATGGGCTCTTGGATAGGACTTTCTTGTTCGAGTAAAATAGGTCCAAACACATAATATCTGCATGCACCTATAGATTTTATGTTTGGACTTAGCTCGAATTAAATTGGTTTCTTCATGCTAAATAGAAATTCCTGATAAGGGCGATTTCACCGTACGCTTTTGCATGTAGTATAAATTTAAATTCCTATATAGGTTAGTTTTCAATTTTGTATAGCATTTTGCATGGAGGCAGCTGGGAAGCATTGTAATTCTCCTTACTATGCATGCATCATCGATTCCCGACTTTCATTGCTTTTTCGATATTCTCCCTCTGATTTTGATCACCTAGGATGGTAAGAGGAATTGGAAACTAATTTGGCAATTGCATTGAAATATAACAAAAAAAGTGACAACCAAAATAAAATAGGGACTGCTAACTTTGCTCGACTCTTAAAGCAATTGTAATGGATTCATCATTTTGGGAAGAAAAACTCCTACATTAGACACATGTTGTATTCTGACTGAATGAGGCATGTACACTTAAGTGCTATATCCCTCATCCCTAGGATTTGTGCCCTAAGTGTTTGGGTCGGCTCTCGGGCCATACTTTCTACACGTACTTGCCTTTGACCTTAGATAAAGTGTCTCGTGTTCAAGCTGGTATGCTGCACAACTTGGGAACGATTACTATAGAAGACTACACATGTGAGCTTGTATAATAGATTGAAAATCACCTAACTCTAAAATCGAAAAGATAAATGATTGTTATCTCTAGTCTTCACTGTGTTGAGTAAGTGAACATGGAGTTTGCTTTGTACATTGATTGTGGTTTTGGATCCATTCGCGTTCATCATTCTTTGATTTTTCGAACCCTTGAGTTTTTAGTTCTTTTTGTTATTAAGTCCTTCCCCCTTTCTTTGTACATATTGTTGTTTTCTTTATTTTTCCTTTGTGTCCTGGTATTGGGTCTTGTTCTTCATTTTAGCACTTGGATCTCGCGGCTCTCTTTTCACCCATATCACCATATCCATGGTCCATCTCAAGAAGACACTCTTCTTGAACCACAATTTTGTCTTTGTTACGGTTGATCTCTCCCACCCTCTTCGTTCCCTCATGTGCCATTTCTTCTTCCACCCGGGAATGTTGTGCTGAGCTATGAGGCTCGCATCAAGTCTTTGATTACACTAATTATTGAGTAAGATGGTAGACTTGAGGTGGCTGAAAAGAGTATGTTATTTCTTTAGTAGATCTTGGATATGATAGGTGCATAGATATTATTGAACATTCTAATTTTGCACGATTGTAGATGTGACACTTTATTGAGGATCTTTGATCTTGCGCATCCGATTGAGGATGTGATTTATTATTGTTTGATGATGAAACTAATACAAAGAGGGAAAAAGCCAGATATGACTGTCAGATATTTCTGTGGTTCCGCTCATCTTGATTTAGATTTTTGATATATGATCTCTTTCTATGTTTCAAAGCGCCAGTGCTTAGAAGCCGCATTCTTTCACTCATCTTCTTGATTGACCCGTCCTCTGTCTCATGGATTTCCTATCCCTGTTAGGCACTTAGAGAATTTCTGACTGATATCTTAAGCCATTTCAGCGGATCTAGTTGTTTGAGGGATTGCATGGTGTCTGACCTGATGATCTTTGTCCTTCCCATGGACTTACGCCCTCTTGCTGATGAGGATTGATCTATTTCTTGGGTACTTGAGGCTAGATGCTAGCATTGCCCTGATATTCATTGACATAGTTTGCATTACTCCTCAAGGACACTACATGTGCTTCCATTCTGGTGAAGCATGAAACCGAGTCATATGATGTGAGCATTTAATATTCTCACCGTCTGATTGTGTATCTAATCCATCGGTTCACGTGACCGATTATTCTAGCTAACTTGACTCATCTGAGTATGCTATCCTTGATGGTCCTTGCAAGTATGAGCCAAGTTCCTTTGATTATTCTCAATTTAGTTTGTCATACTCCCCAAGGGTTATCAACGGGAGAATGCAACATTCCTCTGGTTTCCAGTATCTTGCTCTGCTAGGAAGACGATCTGTCGCCTGACGAGACCGCTTCTTCTGTCCATATGATGGATCTGACTCTTTGAGTACACTCTCCTTGACGACCCTTGCAAGGATGAGTTCTGTTCTGATCATTCACTTCTTAGTGTGTATCGCTCTCCGAGGGTTATCTACGGGAGGATACATCATTTTATTGGTACTTGGTTTCATTTCTGTCCGTATCTCCAATCTGGTAGAGCATGAAACTAAGTCTTATAATCTGTGTACTTGGTCTCATCTCTGGTTGTGTATCCAATTTCGAGGATCAAGAGACTGAGTCTTCTGATTTTTGGGATCTCTAACTCATATGAGTCTGCTTTCCCTAACAACACTCGCAAGGTTGTGTCTTGTCTTGTGATATTGGACGCTATATGCGATCTTCCTACCTTATGTCCATCAGATATCAAGCTACTGATGAATCTGTGATTCACACTCTAAAAGTTGAAAATAGAGCTTTGTTCTCGAGTAATTAGATGCATATTTATGCTTATATTGCATAATAGCCATTCATGCATGTGTAAATAATATATGCATTTTAGCATTCATATTGGCATTAAATAAGGACCAAAAATCACTTGTAAATATTCACGTATATATTAGCTAAAATCACCTATTTGTATATATCTTATACTACTCCAAATCCACTAAAACCAACTTTATAGTGTATATATTACTAACACTAATTAAAGAAAAAATATAAAAAATACTAACTTGTAAAATTGACCAATAAAACCCAAATCCAAGTTTGAGACTAAGAACCTTAAAATGCACATATCTCTCTCATACAGTTTCCAATTTTGATCTACTCACTTTTAAGTAATATACATTCAAAGACCTTCAAAACAAGACTAATTTCATGAAAATCAGAGATCGTACGTGAAACTTGGATTTTGGGCCCTTATTGTATATTGTACATATTGACCATAATGCCCTCCATTTTATCTTTTTATTTTCTTTATTTATTAAAAATCCAAAAAAATTAGATTAAGTTGTAAATATTTCTTTCATATTTTTTCTAACTTTATTTTGATTTTTCTCGAATTAAAAATGACAAAAAAATTGCAAAAGATAAAAATATGATATTTTATACCTATTAGATAACACCCAAAAATACACTTTCTACATATGACTTCTTTTGATTTTTGATCCTTCACAAAAGTTGTAGATCTCATAGATAAGAGCAACTTTTGTGTTGATCACTTTTTGATTTGAACCCTTTTATTATTTCCTTTTTTTCTTTACATTTAATTTTTGATTTTCCAAGTACGACACGTGGTAGCTCCTCAAACCGCCACGTGTCATCCTATTTTTTATTTTTATTTTTATTTTTATTAATTTCGTATTTTATTTTATTTATTATTTACTTTAATTATTATTTATTCCATTTTGATTTAATTAATTATTTATATTTATTTATTACTTTATTTATTTTCTCTTCTTTATTTTAGTAGCCTACTTATTTTAATTTTTTTATTTTGTATTCCCTTTTTACTTCTTCTTCCCTTTAATAGTTCCTCACTCCAAGCCATCAGTTCCCCACTCCTCTACTTTCTCCATCCCTTTTCCAACTTCCTCATCCTCTTTTTATTCACATCTCCCCCTTCATTCATCGACATCCACCCGATTCGAGAGAAGAGAGGTCAAGCCCCTTTAACCTACAGGTGACAGCTAAAGGAGATAAGTTTAGTGATGACGACCTTTCAGACGAGATCTACGGTACCATGTTGCCATGTCACGAGCTTCCAAGCGGGCTCGCTTAGCTTTGGAAGCCACCATCTCATTAAAGCGATGACCATCGGAGTCAAAGTTTATCTCCTCCTCCATAGGTGACACGTGGCGAGAGGGTGAAATGTCACGGGTAGACGACCTTAATGTGATCTAGTAGAAGGATCAGAGGGCCTGTAATGAAGCGGAGATGAACGACTGTGATGATGGCGATAAGAGGGAATCAGACAATGGGGAAATGGGGGCCACGATGCATGAAGGAGCAGGCCACGTGGCGCAATAAGAAAGCACCACTTGGCCCAATCAGGTTATTCTGATAAAGAAAGTGAAAAAGGAGGGGGAAAATGGCCAAATTTGGAAAAACTCAAAACATGAAAGTTGTAGATCTCGATGAGATCTACAAGTTTCATGTTGACCAATAGAGGGAAAAAATATTTTACGAGTGTTTTTAAGGATACAAACACTATGGATTTTAGTTTTGTTATTTTTTTGTATTTTTAATTTATTCCATGACTCTGATATAAACAAGGATTTATCCGATTTTTATTGACATTTAGTCTAAGATAGGAGGTTAATACATGCGAATTAATGTAATGAAACTGGGTTTCATCACCCCCTATACTTAAACTATGCTCGTCCCCGAGCATCACAAAAATGAATGAGCTGGATTAACCCCCTTGTGCTTGTTCATTCAAGATCTGCTCCACTCAAGAACTCCTAATTTTAAAGATCCAAAATATTAGAGCTCAACCCAGCCTTAATCAAGAGGCATTCAATTCTCTAGTTTTCTAGACTCTCTCTTGTGTATATATAAGCTAAGGATATGACATTAAGTGTTGACCGCGATCACGAGAGTAGAGTCACAACGTCAACCTATGTCCCAGTCCAATAAACTCTCCAAAGGACCCAATCCTCAACACTATGGGATAAATAAAAATATTGCATCCAATTCACCGTCTCTTTAGTTGTTACACTTAGAAGTGCTGGTGGCAGGCCATTTGATGGAGGATTTTAGTATCGTTTCATTTCCTCTCTCCCTCTCATTAGAACAAGGATCCACTGCCTTATTACTCAACACTTATTTTTTTGGTGTTGATCAGTGCATTCGTCAAGAGAAGTTGGAGTCATCTGCTCTTGTTTTCCTAGGGAGTACACCGAGTTGTGCCTTTTTTGAGTACCTATCATACCTTCTACACCCAGACTTGTAGCATTTACGATGCAGAGCCCCCTTTTTGATGCAAGATCGACTCCTGGCCCTAATAGCGGTGGTCCAAGTGGACATTTTGAAATGGTTGGGAGCGCTTGTCTTTGGTGGAAGCTCTTTGATGATTGACTTTGTGGAATGAGATCTTTTCTTCAAACATTGTTATTTTATTGCTTTGTATTATTTTTGGCTAGCTCCACTGCTTTTACCAAGAGTTGGCGCACACTGATCAATATTTTTTTATTTTTTCACACCCTGGAACTTAGGTCAATATCAAGAGATTAGCATAAGAATCAATTTCTCATACTAGCTTAAAATGCCAACACTCAGGTTTCATGGAGCCTTCAATGATTTTATTCCATCTTCGAGCATTATTAGATCAAGTCCAGACTTGAATCCCTCATCTCAGTCCCTTAAGTGAAATTTCAACTCATCTCATCGAGACCGCAGTCGTATATGCGGAGTGTTGATAATATTCTTAAGGTAGGAGACTAAGCATGCAATATAGCATAGAAATCTAGCAAACTAAAGAAATGTGTTTAGATTAAGTCTAAGATCCTGATGGCTAATGCTGTTTAACCTAAAAATCTCGAGACCTCATAAACTGCGTATTCTCAAACATTTCTGATCCTGAGTGGAAGTGAAAATGTAGGGGATTTAATCCAACTCCTTCATTCATTTTTTTGTAATTTTTATGAAGACTTTAAAAGACATAATGACCGCCTAAACTCAAATGAGTAGATGCATCAACATTCAACCAATATAGGTGTATGTACAGGTCGGAACCCGTTGCTTGAGGACGGAGACTTATGCGATGTCCTCTAAACCACCTACTCTACTAAGGGAAACCCTCACTGAACACGGATACTTATTTGGGTTTAGTAGTAAATTTTGACTTTTGAAGGATTTTTGGTTTTTCTTATTTTTATGGTTTTTTGTTTAAAGTTAGAACACAAGTTAGACTCACTTTCCTTGAAATCAAGAAAATAATTTTATCACCATGTCACACATATAGATTTTTGAAACATTTTTCAAATGACTTTTCTAAATAAGTGAAAAAACGCATTTTTCATATCATTTTCAAAAATATTTTTTTTTAAAAATAGTGTAACATAGTATAGAAAAGTTTTAAAAATATTTTGCCCACTTAGTTCAAGAGATTATACTCTAACCCAAAAAGTTTTAAAATTTTCAAACAATTTCAAAATATAGCTAAAGTACATATACTATATATACGGTATACCTTCCTCTTCTACTAGCCACTTACCCTCCAATCTCGAGTCTGCATTTTCTCCCTTCCCTCCTTCACATATTGAAAACAACAAAAAAATGAAAATCCCAAAAATCTCTTAAAAATAGAAAATGACCTAAAAAATGGATCTTCCTTAAGGGAAGCACTTGATAAAGAATTGATTTTCAATCTTCCCTTAATAAAGGCCACAGATCACTTCCCCGACCTCAAACGATTTGCGAGAACTAAATTGGTGCCTAAGAGGTCGGGTAATAAGAGGACAAAGGCTGAGAGACATATAGTGTTTATGGCCACCTCCTTGGTGATGGAGAGAAAGACCAAGGGCCATAGAGTGAAGCAGTTTCCTCGAGTTGAGTGTGAAATCAAAGACACTACCTTTACCCATGTAAGAATCGATGATGACTCACCATAAATATCCTCCCGACCTCTGTGTTTGACAAGCTCAAACTTAGGCCAATCAGAAAGCCGAGAGAGATCAAGAGATCAATCAGCCGGCTGATCGATCTATCAAATGGTTAAAAGGAACCATTTCAGTCATCATTGCTTTCCAAGGTGCTCTACTCCAGGTAGACTTCACGGTTATTGACATCAAGCACCGCGGAGAGTTTACCCAGTCTCTTATTATTCTTGGGAAGCCATTCTTAGCCTCGTCTAAGGCGACTATAACTTGCGAGACTCAGGAAATCGATTTTACAACATTGGAAACACTTCGAACTCACCCATTCTTTGATACACTTTACTCTAAGGTGACTCGCATATTCGCAGACTTTCGTTACCATCGAGAGATAGATGAGTCCCCTCTCTACTACACCTGAGATACTGATTGTCCAGACGATTGTTGGTTCAGAGACTCCCCACACATACACTTCACCAACTTCTTGCACCACCACCATGACAGCTTCTAAGGAGGACTCACGACCCGAAGCTATCATTGAGTCAAACATGACTTTTGCTGATAACCTTGAACATTTTGATGATCCAACACAAGAGCCCACTAATGTCAAGCCAACTGAGATCACTAGAACGGTAGCACCTCCCCGAGATGTGTGCTGAACCTTCAGGAACATTACAATCTATATGGTGACTCGTCTGATGAAGAACCGAGGTCAACACTGCACCACATCCCAGACCTTCAAAGGAGACAACCACGACTAAATTGACAATTTATATACATATAATGTATATAAGGTAGAAGAGGAAGGTAATTCGCCAATTCATCGATCCATGCAGAGAATTTTTGATCGATCCTGATTGCCCGAATACAACAAAAATGATGCACATTATCAAATTAAAAAGGGTGATTTTTCACATAAATCAAATGGCACCATTGCCGGGGACACGACTCATCTTTTGTTTTGTTTGGATTTTTATTTATTTAATTAAGTGTTCGTTTTTAATTCGTACGTCATGTTTTTCATGCATTATAATTGATAATTCTTTGATGGATCTCTAACGTTTGTTTTTGTGGCCGGGACCTTAGTGTTCAAGGAGGCGAGGAGCAGGTGTTCCCCGATGCTAGGAGCCACAGAAGCAAACTTAGGCGATAAATCGAAGAATAAAAAATTGTTTCTTGCATTTGCATTTCATGTAATAATTGTATTTACAACGGTCTTCGTTTGAAGACTCGCGTGTGTAAATGAACAAAGTTCTCCGTGGTTGTGTGGGGATCGCCCCCACTTGAGTGGCAACATGGATTAGGCACGCAACTCTCCGAGCTTCTTTTACATTTTCTTTCTTACGTGTTTGATTATAGGTAGGACACACTTTAATTCAAGATGCACATAAACATAACTTCACTTAGCCAAATTAAAAGATGTTCTTCCCCGCTAATAGAAGCATGTTAGGTGCAATTTTCATCTACTTGCATACATTTGATTTTGTTCTTAAATTCAGTCCGAGTTTTCACGAATTTTGCTCAAGACACTTCAAGTTTTCATGCTTAGTATAGGTCATGAATTTATCGACTGCATGGCTTTTTCTCGACCTCTCTTTACTATCTTGATCACCTAGGTTAATGGAAATTGGGAATGAGCAGTAGACGGTGATTGCTAGATTTATATTCACATATAATCATTGATAACCTTAAGCAAATAATTGGGACTGTTAATTGCAAGTCGACCTAAAATGGAGTAAAATCTTGTTTTATGAGAGCAACACCCATGTTTATGCATGATGGTTTTATTTGACATTTTTCTTTGATCTATGCGTAAAATATAATGTTTTAATCACCAATAAAAATGATAAGATAATTAACCAACACCTGTTGGTTTCACGTGTGAGTTGGTAAAATCAAAGGGTATTGCATGCTTGTTTGAGCATTGATTTCTCCGACACCCTCCCCTAAACTTTAGGTATTCCATTAATCTCCGAAGATTCATTCGCTCATATGTACATCCATCCTACTTAATCGTTCTCCTTAGGTCTCCCCAACACCCGTTATAAATCGTTATACTTAGGCTACTCTCAGCCTAAGTATAGGGGGGACCTGAGTCCCCGTGATTTTACTTTCTCATCTTTCCTTGCATTAATACTTAGGTTATTTCTAACCTAAGTACAGGGGACGCCTTCCTTAGTTCGTATTTTGTTCTATACTTAAATGGAACTATGGCTTTGTATCATCTAGTGTTATGAGGACATAGCAAAGTTTAAGTATAGGGGGGTATACCGTATATACAGTATATGTACTTTAGCTATATTTTGAAAATTTTTGAAAAATTTAGAACTTTTTGGGCTAAATTATAATATCCTGAACTAAGGGGACACAATATTTTCAAGGCTTTTCTATATTATGTTACATCTTCAATAAAAATAGTTTTGAAAATGATTTGAAAAATGGGGTTTTCACTTATTTTGAAAAAGCATTTGAAAAATGTTTGAAAAAATCTATATGTGTGACATGGAGATGAAATTATTTTCTTGATTTCAAGGAAAGTGAGTCTAACTTGTGTTCTAACTTTAAATAAAAATCAATGAAAATAAGAACAACCAAAAATCCTTTAAAAGTCAAAATTTACTACTAAAACCAAATAAATAGCCGCGTTCAGTGAGGGTTTCCCTTAGCAGAGTAGGTGGTTTAGAGGACATTGCGTAAGGCTCCGTCCTCAAGCAACGGGTTCGAGCCTATACTTACACCTATACTGGATGAATGTAGCTGCATCTACTCATTTGAGTTTAGGCAGTCATTATGTCTTTTAAAGTATTCATAAAATTACAAAAAAATGAATGAAGGAGTTAATTAAATCCCCTACATTTTCACTTCCACTCAGGATCAGAACATTTTGAGAATACTCGGTTTAAGAGGTCTCAAGAATTTAGGTTAACCAACCTTAGCCATCCGGATCTTAGACTCAATCATCCACATTTCCCTAGTTTGCTAGATTTGTGTGCTATATTGCATGCTTAGTCTCCTACCTTTAGAATATGATCAATACTCCACATACATGACTACATTCTCGATGAGATGAGTTGAAATTTCACTTAAAGGACTAGGATGAGGGATTCAAGTCTGGACTTGATCTAATGATGCTCGAGGATAGGATAAAATCATTGAATGCTCCATGAAACCTGAGTGTCAACATTTTAAGCCAGTATGAGAACTTGGTTCTTATGCTGATCTCTTGATATTAACCTAAGTTCCAGGGTGTGAAAAATAAAAAATGTTGATTAGTGTGCACCAACTCTTGGTAAAAGCAGTGGAGCTAGCAAAAAATAATATAAAGCAGTGAAATATCAATGTTGAAGAAAAGCTCTCATTATACAAAGTCAATCATCAAAGAGCTTCCACAAAAGGAGAGCGCTCCCAACCATTTCAAAGTGTCCACATGGACCACCGCTATTAGGTCCAGGAGTCGGGCTTGCACCAAAAAAGGGCTCTGCATGGTAAATGCTACAAGTCTGGGTGTAGAAGTACGATAGGTACTAAAAAAGGCACACCCTGATGCACTCCCAGGAAAAAAATGCATACGATTCCAACTTCTCCCGACGGACGCACTGATCAACACCAAAAAAATAAGCGTTGAGTAATATGGCACTCGAGCTGATCCTTGTTCCAATGAGAGGGAGAGAAGAAATGACACGATCCGAAAAACCCTCCTTCAACTGGCCTGCCACCAACATTTCTAAGTCTGACGACTAAGGAGACGGTGAATTGGACGTAATATTTTGATTTATTTCCTAGTGTTATGGATTGAGTCCTTAGGAGAATTTCTTAGACCGGGACTTTGGGTGACCATGTCACTCTACTCTCGTGATCGCGGTCAACACTTAATGTCATATCCTTTGATTATATATATACAAGAGAGAGTCTGAAAAACTAGAGAAAATTGGATGCTCTTGATTAAGGTTGGGTTGAGCTCTAACATTTGGATTTTTAAAATTGGGAGTTCTTGAATGGAGTAGATCCTGAATGTACAAGCACAAGGGGGTTAATCCAACTCATTCATTTTTGTGATGCTCGGGGACGAGCTTAGTTTAAGTATAGGGGGTGATGAAAATCAGTTTCATTACATTAATTCGTAGATATTAACCTTCTAGCTTAGACTAAGTGTCAGTAAAACCAGATAAATCCTTGTTTGTTTTAGAGTCATGGAATAAATTAAAAATTAAAAAAATAACAAAACTAAAATATGTAGTGTTTTTGTCTTTAAAAACATTCGTAAAAATATTTTCTCCCTATATTTGACCTTGTGTCCATTTTTGGTCAACATAAACTTGTAGATCTCATTGAGATCTACAACTTTCATGTTTTGCATTTTTCCAAATTCGACCATTTTCTCGCTCCTTTTTCATTTTCTTTGTCGGAATAATTAGATTGGGCCACATGGACTTTCTGGTTGCGCCACGTGGCCCGCTCCTTCATGTGCCACGCACCCCCATTTGCCCACCTTCCGATTCCCTCTTATCGTCCTCATCACGGTCGTTCATCTCCATAACATTCCAGACCCTCCGATCCTTCTGCTAGATTCTATCATGGACGTCTGCCCGTGCCTTTTCACCCTCTCACCACGTGTCACCTCCTACACCACCCAATCTTCTCCAGGACTCTCAATCGCCGCCATCGGTTCCTGCTAGGATTCTCCACCATCCGATCCACGCTCATAATGCATCTTCTCCATCCATTCCTGCCTTGTCTTCCTTCCGCCACGTGTCATTTGTGTCACCGCCCGATCGCCTTTCTCCTCTTACTTCCTAGACGTCCTTCCCGCTTCATTTCATGCCCGTTCGATCATTTCCAGATCTAATCATCGCCATTCATCAGCGCCCTTTTTCTCCACACACCACGTGGCAAGGCCCTCATCCATTGATCATGCTGCCCTCTATCTAATCTGGGCCTTTCATTAGTGCCCCCCTCGTAGTCGTTGGAACGCGAGATCCAACGTCCACTGGACGATCTTCTACCTCTAGAGCCCCCTCGCCCACGTTCTCCACCTCGCACGCCGTCCGCGCCTTTTCCTTTTTCTCGACCTCGTCTTCCACCTCCACCACTCTCCAATCAACCCACGATGGAGCTCGATCATCCACCATCTTCGCGAGCCTCGTGGGTGCCCACTACCCTCTCCTTTGTACCATATCCTCCACGCAATCCACTCCTCCCATCATCGGAACCGCTACTCCCACTCCTTAAATACATCGTCTCCGGCCACCTTTACCTTTTTCCACCTTTACGAGGGGCGAGGCCCAGCCCCACTTCACCACCCGTGATAGTGGGAGGTTCGATAGCAGGCGTGACACGACCTTTTGCCTCCGGTGGGACCTGCAGCTGGCACAACTGCATCACGGTGGCTCAGCCTTGCTCGAGCTGCTCTTCAATGCTGGATGAGTACAACGATGACCAGAGGTTCGCCTTGAACCTCATGCCCAGGATCCCTCTTTTCCATATCCCAAGTAAGCCCTTCGATCCTTCTTTGCATTTTATCCTTCATTTTTCTCTTAATTTATTAGGCTCGACCCGTCATCTTCACCCTCCATAGACCATCACCTGAGCTTCACCCGTCCACTGTCATCTTCATGCACCCACCAGCTATCCACCTTCCCTTCTCCATATCCTGACCATCTCTGACCCATCTGCTCCGCCCTTCACGGTAGAGGAGCACCGAGCCTTCACCTCCTCCATCCACATAGGCTTCCATTTCACCAGCACATCTCTTGCTCTACTCGTTTGCACACTTCGGGTATATGGGAACTAACACTGCATGTACTTTTATTGAATGACTGCACCCATCGCCGGAGCAACCTTCACATGCTCCGTCTCCGACAGATGAGCATCGACAGTCTCCTCCATATCATGTCGCGATTACCCAATGCTTCGAGCTACCTTCACCAACCTCCAAGAAGCCTCATGGAGCTCAATCAAGCCCGACGAAGATTGACGGAGCTCCAGGCACCTCGCCGGATATCTGTTTCTACCACCCGCATTGTGGAGGAGCAAGATCGCCAGAGCTTCCAGATACAGTCCGATTGGAGAGATCAACGTCTCTTAAAGGGCCACATCGATGATCCTATAGCTCCCAACTACCGTCCGATTGGCAAGATCAGACGGTCCTTATCTAGCCACATGTTAGTGCTAGGTGGTAGCACCAAACCTCCAGGCTCGGACATCCTGAGCCACGACCGATCCTATCCCGAGCCTGATCCGAAATAGAACCAACGACCGAGCCATCTCCAAAGCACTAGCATGCCCCCGAGCAAGCTCTGACCCTGCATAGCCATTCGAACCTCGCCCTCACGTTCCTGGTCACGTGACTGGCCGGGAATTTTGAAAGGATACATGCGCTTGGGGTATTTTACATCAAAACCCTTGCGGGTTTTAATAATTGCAAATATAACCTCGTGTGTGTGGGTAATTTACAGGGAAGGTCTCAGTGTTATTCTTATTTACATTTTTGTCCTTATAGGGACCTGTTTATTATATTTTCCCTCTTTATTTCTATATTTTCTTTGCATTTATGCCCTCAGTTTCTTTCTTGCATATCTTGAGCATCCGAGCTCCATTTCCGTTGATTTCAGTGGTGTTTCGAAGCTTGTTTCATTGTCTTGTTAATGGCATGCTTAGATCTCTTTTTTGACACTTGTTGATTTTATTGATTAAATCTAATTATGTAGTGTCATTTGTTCATTGATCTTCATGCTGTTAAGTAGCTTGCCAATGAAAATGATTTTTATGATTTCTTTCTGAAATTAACCAACATTTATTACTCATTGATTCTGTATAGTTTAGGAATAATTGCATTATTCTAAACTTGCATTCCCTTGCATATTAAAAATCAAACAAAAATGGCATATCTTCATGTTTCTTTATGCATCGTGTATGCATATTTGTATATTGACCTATGAGTTTTAAATCTAACACTTAATCTAAGTAACGAGAATCTAGATAATAGCTTAAGAGGCTCGTGTCCCTGAGTTCGACCTTGGGCTTGCCTAAGTAAAATATAAATCGACCGCTTTGTTTTGAATGATTATTTTAAATAAAGCGGTATTTGACACACCCAATTAGGCCAACTACAACGCACTAAAACTACTTATTAAGAGGTTGAATTTGCGGCCTGTCAGCTACGTAGAGAGACTCTCGTTCCTCACTTCTCTTATATTATTAAGACTATGATTGACATGTAGGATTCTGTATTGTTCCTTCTTCCTTCCTCTACATCTTCTTGTATCGGCTTTGTTCCCTTATATTGTTCTTATGAGATGATGTTCTGTTTACTGCTACCGGACCTTGACTTAGGTTTCGATCCTCTTTTCTCGGTAGTAGACACCCACTTGATTGCATATTCTGATGTTGTATTTCTTCTAACTGCATCATTATTCTCATAGGGTGATGAAGACAAGAGTACAATATTCGATTGTCAGATATCATCACGCACTTCACTATTCCTTACTGCTTGTATATACTATGTTTCGTCTTTTCATCCTTCCTCTCTTCCGCATGATGTCTTGCACCCCTGATCATTCGTCATATCTGTGTGTCTATACTTAGAATGTACTTTGTCCAAAGTATAGGAGGTGTAACCACTATGTTGTTCATGACCATTCTATTTAGCCATTCATGTTGTTGCCTATACTTAGTGATTTATTATCCTGAGCATAGGGGGAGTGATGCGTTCATTCCCGCATCATTTTTTCTTTTTATTGGTTTATTTGTATGCTCGCCTATCTCCTCAACTTGTTGATATTTTGCCTATACTTAAGGATGTTTTACCCTAAGTATAGGGGGAGACAAGTTGAATTGCTGATTTGTCTATTCCCACCCTTGACCCTCCCTGCTTTGTGCGACTATACATAGGAATATTTGATCCTAAGTATAGGGAGGATGGTCGACTTTTCATTCTTTCATTATTTATTCATTGAAGTATAAGCTTTTCTATACTTAATACGAGTAATGTCTTCCTTTTTCTCTCTTACCAATGAGAACATAGCTCATGCTAAGTATAGGGTCGTATATACGTTGTATATACTTTAGCCATAACATGTACATTTGTATTTATAATAATATGGCTAATATACTATATTGGGTTAGGGTATATGATTGATCAACTTTAAAGAATAAATCGGTATAAATATTCTTCAAAATTATTTTTATCCACTGATTAATAATTGGTTTAAAAAGGTTTTGCAAAATTATTTGAAAAACGATTGGAAAATATCTTGAAAAATCTTTTGAAAGCTATTTAGAAAACCTTTGCAAAATGTTTTCAAATCTTTGTAAGAGCACTTTTTATTTACACATCTTTTTATTTGTTTCCATAAAGTTTTTGAAAAATCAATTTATAAAAGATTTTAAAAATGGTTGTTAAAATACTTTGAAAATTTTATTTATATTTTTGAAAAATCCGTGCAAAATGATTTTCAAAATTTCAAAATATTTATAAAATTCTTTGTCAAAACTATTTGCAAAAAATAAGTTTTTAAACTATTTGTAAAATTATTTTCAAACTATTTTGAGATCCCTGTAGATAAATTCATCAAATAAAATTTTTATAACCCTAGTAGATAACTTTTTATATAGAAAATTGTAAATACAACTAACTTAATATGTAAATAACTGAGTGTAAATTGTATAATCAATTCTTGTAAATATTGATGCACTCCCAAGTAAATATCTGTGCATACTTTGTTACCTAAATTTTGTTAAAAAACATAAAAATACAAAATAAAAACAAAAAATTCAAAATTTCCAAAACCATAAAATCTTATAAAATGTTTTAAAAAGCCGCATGAGAATTTGTGGATTTTTAAAAATTCATAAAAAGTTCAAAATCAGAAAATTACTTAATAAAAAGATTTCCTTTTCATTGCATTTCATTTGCATTTTTCGTATTGATAATGATAATTGAAGTAGTATACATAAAATCCGAAGATTGGAGCTTAGTTGGACCTTAATCCACTTAATCACAACAACCTTATAGGAACTGGAATTAAGGCACTTCAGGTATGCTAGACTTAGTTCTTTGTGTCCTCAAGACTAGATTCATATGTCATCTTGAGTGCTTAAGTAGAATATTTCAAAACACACACACACACACACACACACGCACGCACGCACGCACGCACGCACGCACGCACGCACGCACACACACACACACACACACACACACACACACACACACACACACACACACACACACACACACGCAGGCACGCAGGCACGCACGCACGCACGCACGCAGAGACCACCACTTTCTACTTTGTTCAACTCAGTTGAAGTGGTAGAGGACTGGATTTGCCAGCATGAGACACAAACGAATGGAAACATACAGTCATAATCAGTGGTCATTGTGCCCCAACCCAATCCAGTAGTGACGGGGCCCAAGAACATGATGTAATGGGTTGCAATAGTTGTTCAAAAAAGGGATAATCTACTAGCTCAAGAGGAAAAAGCCCTTACGTAGATGCTAGTTGATGAATCCACGATTCATCGCCTTTATTATTTTATTTTAGCTTCATTTTCTTAGTCAAACAACTGTAAATACCCACTAATTCCATAATTTTACCATTTTGCATACATTTGTTAAATATGCATTTTTAGCACATTTCCATTCAAAATAAAAGAATAAAGAAGAAAAGAAAAAGAAAGGATGTATTTATGCAATAAATATATACTGACCCAAACCCCGAGAGAAGATCAAGACTTGACCTGATCGATCAGGAATAAAGTAGGGGGAGATAGTGTCTTCTGTCCTAAATCCAAAAATAATTTGTACATAAATTCCTTGTATATTTGTATAAAACTTGTACTATTTTATTTGTACATAATTTGACCTAAAATTAATTATTTTTATGAACAAAAGTTGTAAATAAAAATGTGTTGTAAATAATAAAAATAATTGCAAAATAAAATAATGTACATATTACAATTAATCACCCATAGAAAAAGCCACAATGCAATCATTGAAATACCAATTCCAGCTCCATACGAACTCAAATTGAACAAAACTCACTTCCATTATACTCTAAATTAAATTATGTTTCAAATGGATGTGATTTCATAATTTTTGGAGTTACAGTTGAAAAGTTGATTTTCTGGGGTGTTTTGTGCAATTTCACCATTATTTATTGTACATATTTATTCATATTTCTTTTATAAATACTGCATATTATTGTGAATATTATTTTCATTAAAATAAAAAACAAAAAAAATATAAATAATAAAATTAAAAGAATGTGTTTATAAATTATTTTCTATGTGTATATATTTATAGTATATTATATGTATATAATATCTGTATACAACTAACTTCCTAAAATAAAAATTATCAAAAAAATAAAATATCTCACATTAACTAATTAATTTAATTTAATTACGAAAATTGTATTTAGATTTAATTATTTATTTCATTATTTGACTTTATAACGTACCTTGTGTATTAGATTTGATTCTATCCCTTTAATGGCCACCATTAAGGGTGTTAATTGATTTCCATTAATTATTTAATTTATTTAATTTATTTAGGTCTGAATTTCATAATTAATTAATTAATTTAATTATTTTATTAATTCCATCAATAAACACCTTCCTTAACTGTATATACCTTCCTTTTTAATTTTTCTTCTCTTTTTAATGTGCTGCTCCTCCTTCTTTCATTCTTTGATCAATCTTTGGAGGAGAGGAGTCCGATCTCCGAGAGCCGTATTGTTGAAGAAGGGTGTCCAGCCTCCGAGCCGTTCGGTGATAGCGCGCCGGCCCTCGTCGAGGCCATCATGGCATTTCCGAACCCCGAGGTGAGATCCATTTTATTTCTCATATTTTTTCTTAGATAAACAATATATTTAATTTTTGCATTGATTTTATTAATATTTAGATTCTTAAAATCCAAAAAAATCTCCACGAAACATTTTTCGACCCAACACCAAAATTATCATCTCATATCGCAATCTCTACATTTCTTTTTCTACCTCATGCAACCTTCCACCTCCGGTCACACACGGTGACCGGAGACACGGATCTCTCTTCCATATCGTAAGATCCTCACCATTCATGCCTCTTAATTTTGTGCATAAATAAATAGTAGAAATAATAAAAGGAAAACATATCATTGTATTTCTTTTTTCTCTAATATTTGTTTTGCAGGTTTATCTAAACAATATAAAAATAAAAGAGACAATAAAAAAGGTTTAGTTCCTGTTTACATTTTCTGATTAAAAATATAAAAAATTTCTCATTTACTATCTGTTTACACATAATAAAATAAAAATAAAAATAAAAATAAAAAGTAGGTAGACGGGCGCCACCCGGTCGCCACCGCCGCTCCCAACGCGTGCCGCCGACGTTCATCGCCACCGCCCACTGTGCCTGCCCCACCGTCAGACGTAGCGGCGGCCAGCGCCTGCCTCCCTCCCGCGCCAGCGGTGCCACACTCTAGCAACCGCAGCTGCGCGCAGGAAGCACCTCCTCCGCGCAAGGCGCGGACTGCCCAGACCTGTCGTCTGATAGCCTCTCCACCTGGACCGCCCTCTGCCTTCGTGCGGTTCTCCGCCGGCCCTGTGCGGAAGCGCCGCCCGATTTGCGCCGCCGCGCGAATTTCCAGCCCACCGCTACCCCCAGCACGCGACCTTCCTCCGACAAGTTCGCCTCCTCCGCACCGCCGGCACCGTCCGCCTTTCGTTCGCCGCGCCGTCATTGAAAAGAGAAAGAAGGGGCTGCAACCGCCCATTCCCCCTTTTGCTGTGTGAAGAACCTAAGATCACAGGAACCCTAGAAGGTTATCTAAATTGCAAAGACATCCCTACTCTTCAAAGAAAGTCACGTGCATCGCACATGCTTCCTGGGTAACTTACAACTGAGCCCCATCTTTTATTTATTTTTATATTCAGTCGAAAAACTGTTAAGTAATTGTAATTAAGTCCCTGTACTGCAGACTTTAATTTTACATGCACTTTTGACATAAATAAATACTTTTATTGTTCGAAAAATTTTCAAAAAAATTGTGTATGCTCTTGCTATGTGCCTAAACGTTGTATAAGAATTTTATAGCATTTTGTTGATTTTTGATATTTTTAAAAAAATAAAAAATAGCAACTTTTTGCTTGTATGAAATTTCGAAATTCATAAAAATTCGAAAACTGTCCTAAAAATTCCAAAAAAAATAGTGTAGGTTTATTTTATTGTCTTTTAATTTCTAATTTTCATGCATTAAATCTTTATAAAACTCCAAAAAATTTTGAAAAATGAAAAATCTAAGAAAAACTGTAGAAAATTTTAAAAAAAATAAAAATTGTGATTTCAATTTTGATTGTAGATATTTCTTTGTAGTTTATATTTTAAATAATTTGCAGGATTATTGGGCACTTAAAGTATTTCTAAGTTGCAAAATAATTTTGACTGTGTACTGTTTGCTCTGTTTTCCACTGTTTGATTTTTATAAAATCACAAAAACATTAGAAAAATCCAAAAAAAAATTACCAAAAATTTTTTAAAATATATAAAACTCAAAAACATTTTCCTTTTAATTTTTTGAGCATTTTTGATCATTTTGAAAAATACAAAAAGAGTATGGTGTGTGTGTGTTTATCCTTTGTGCCTTATTCGAAAAATAAAAAAATAAAATTCAAAAACCACTAAAAATTCATTTCCGAAAATTTGCCTACTTAGTTTTTAAATCATTCTCCTTGTGTTCGACCCTGGTCGCTATACCGGGTAAAAAGAATAGCGAAAATCACTTACATTTACTTTGATTGATTTATCTTTTATTAAGTGGTTTAAAATACAAAATTTTCTCGATTGACAGAATCACGCGGTTGAGAACAACGATTTAACCTATCGGTTTTCAGATCATCAGAATGGTACCGTTTCCATGGAGCACGTCTTTGTAGTCATTTTTCTATTTTGTTATATTTGTCTCTCTATATTGTAATTGTTTTCTGACCTTCTCTCTTTGATTTTTGTGCGAGGAACTGCTTGGAGGACGACTTGGAGTTTTCTTTTTGGAGGACCCGTACAGGAGGAAGAGCAGGGAATTGAAGAAGTTTTTTTCATTTAAGAGAACATTTGAGATAATTGTAATAATTTTGAACACTTGTGGACTTGGACTATTATTCGGGGTCTGTTTCGTCAAGTGCTGGTGCACTTGGGGGATCTCACCGCCGTTTTCTGTGTTTTTCTTTTACTTCCATAACTTGCTATTTGATTCTCACGATTTTAGCCCCAAGATGTAGGATTTTTTGTTGATTGTGATGTAAATAGATAATGCCCTACACTTAATAGATTATCTGTTCCTATAGAACGTAATTGGAACTTACTAAAACTAATTGAAAAAAGTTGGTTTAATTGAATTTGAGACTACGTGCCATGAGGAGTCACATACAACGCTGGCAGGACCTATTGTGGCGGGCACCGAGTGACTCCCAAGATCAGACTCCAGACTCGATTCAGTTAGCTAATTATTGTTCTTCACGACCAATAAAAGATACTCGTCTTAAGGCCGATTTTCCCCTTCATCATATAGTTAGTTTACATTCTGTCTTTAATTTATGCACGGATCATATTGCATGTAGAGTGCTGGAACAAGGTACACATTTCTATCCTTGCATGCGTCATTGTGTTTGACCGTGCATTGGCTTTTTCGACTTCCTCCCCCTGTTTTCGACTCAAATTAATCAAAGAAGAAATCAGGAAGCTCGTTAGGCATTATTTTCTGAAAATCCAAAGAAATAGAAAATAAAAAATAAAAAAATTTGGGATTGCTAATTGAACTTGACTTATAAAATTAATCGTAACTGATTTCTCATGTATTGGGAGAGCAATCCCCTCATTGTTTGCATTTTTAATTGCCCACGTACATACTAAGGAGTAGTGCCCAAATCCTATTTAAGCCTCCTAAGTGTTTGTACAATTTTTGTCTAATGACTAAACTCTAAAATAGAAAAGATAAAGACCGAGAGCTCACGGTCAGATTTGCGTAGAGTTGGTGAATTGGGAGTTTGCATTGTGTTTGTATGTCTTTGGCATGAGTCAATTATGTTCATCCTCTCTAAATCGTTAGCAATCACCTTCTATCTATCTATCTCTCTCTCTCACTCTGCCCCACACTCCATCCCTTCATCATCATTCTTTCCTCTCATCATGATGGGCCAGTCTTCATTTCATCCGGATTTTACAGCTTCTCCATTTCCTTCCCATTATTCCCGCCCACTCTCTTGGGAGGTCGGAACTCCGACCGACATCCCATCTTCCTCCTCTCCCTACCCACCTTCTTTCTTGGGACATGCTGTGAGTGACACCCGAAGAGTTCAGATTGACCAGATACAAGATACGAGCGATTACCTTGCTGAGATGAGAGTGCATTCGATAGGAGATCAAATGGAGCAGTTGCAAGCATTAGATGACTTTAATCCTAAGATGATGGATGAGTACAGAGATAAGGAAGCACATTCTGCTTCTACTTTGAGACTCTTCATTCTGGATTTAGAGTTCATTGATCTATTGCCGAAGTTTTCAGGGGAAGTGCACAAGGAACCTTATTTGCATATTGATGAGTTTGAGGATATTTGTAGATGTCGATCATATAATGATATCACTTTTGAGGACATGATGCTGATTACCTTCCCATTTACACTTCAGAGTAGAGATAAGAGTTGGCACATACGATTGGGAAGGCAAATTGCTACAGAGGAAGATTTACGATCATTGTTTTGCAGAGATTTTACCCCCAGCATAGAGCAGAGATGATGCGGTCTTGCATTCATGATTTTTCAGTTGACCCCCAGGAGCTATTGATACATTCATGGTTGAGGTTACGTGATCTTTTGAGGCGATTTCCAGATCATGGATTTTCGATGACAGACCTTATCCACATCGTCATGAGGGTACGTCATTACCGCGTATGATGGTTCACACCGAAGTCGCAACCTGGATTTAATTGAGACCATCTTGGATACACTTTTAGACATCCCATATTCACAAGATGAATTATTCAGAACAACAAACGAGGGAGAGAGGACATTAGATGAGTGTGTGACAACTCATGCCGATTTTGACAGCACGCACCAATTAGAGGATATGGATGCGACTATGTTTCATATGATGGAAATGTTGACTACTACTGTGAGTTCCCAGAGCCGGACATCGGTTGAGGACCCATTGGATTTACAGTTAGATTTTGAGCCAGTCCCGCTCTTTCACGTAGAAGATTCTTGGATTCTAGATTTGTTAGGAGCCTAAGATATAAAGGTAGAACCCACATCTCAACCATCCTTTGAGTCATTTATTATCCATGCCCAGTTGATTCAGTGTCTATTCTTCAGAAGATCTTCTCAAATTCTGATATACAATTTGATTCATCTCAACATAGAGAGTTTAATGAGGGTCCAATTGTTGATTTGACAGACCTAGATAGTCCCATCTTTGAGCCTTGTGTCCTCCCATTTGATGAGGTCGATACATTTTTGGAGGACCTGATATTTGATAGCATAGATCACCAATTCCCTAATGATTCAGTATTACTCCCCGAGGGTTATCTGAGGGAGGATGTCACAGACCCTGTGTACTCAGTTTCACTTTCTGGGAGTGCATCTGATCTGTCGGATCATGAGACTGAGTATTTTAATATTTCTGATCATGAGTTTGAGGTTTATCTCCTCGACGACCCTCACGAGGATGACCCGATCTTTGAGGTATTGGATGATTTCACTGATTTGTCTACATTATATACATAAGATATCAACCTTTATAATGAGTCTCCTGATCATGATCTTCCTTTTCTATTCGAGACGATGATTGACGTGGAAGATTCACGGACAGATCCTTCCTTCTCCACGTTTGACTTTTCGGCTCTGCCCTTTCACTGCATTCAGTTCTTGAGCCGACGATTTCTTTTGTGCTACCGGAGCCCGATTTCATCCATACATATCTTTACCCGCTTGATTGTTTACCTGGGTGTCATCATTTTCTCTGTTGAGTTCGTTGTTGTTCTCTCACTGACTCTGCAATGACAGTACGATATTCGCCTCACAGATGCCGTCCTGAACCTTGATACGGCATTATCCTAGCCTTTGCTCCCAGCTAGGAGCGTAAACTCTAGCACTTGTTGAGAGGCACCTCAACATTGATCACTTATGTATAGATCCATTTGTCCATATCATACGTTCTTTCTCACACCCCATTTCCATCTCATGATCATTCCATACTTAGGGTGTACTTTACCCTAAGTATAGGGGGGTGTCAGACTTGTGATTATTCTTTTGATTCGTTTTACCTCTGTTTTGCTGCCTATACTTAGGGATATTTTACCCTAAGTATGGGAGGGGGTGGTAAATCCAATACATTCTACTCCTAAGTTTTCCCCTTGTGTACAGTCTTCTATACTTAGGATACTTGATCCTAAGTATAGGGGGATCACTGACTTCTATTAATTATATTCTTTTATTCATCATTGTAGTATACTATTCTTTTCACTTTTTCTATACTTAGCATGAGTTATGTCTTTCTTTCCATCTCTTTGATCACTATGAGGACATAGTTCAAGCTAAGTATAGGGGGGTGTCATATATATTGTATATATACTTTAGCCATAACTCGTACTTACATATTTTTAATATGGACTGTGTAATTACCTGTAAAAAACTAATAAAAAGATGCAGAAATTTCCTCAAAATTCTTTTTGTATATACTGACTAATAAGTCAGGTTAAAATATTTTGAAAAATATTTTGAAAGTAGTTTGAAAATCTATTTGAAAAATCTTTTGAAAACTATTTGAAAAATGTTTGAAAATATTTTCAACCTTTGTAAAAATATCGTGGCTTGTAAACAAATTTTCACTTTGTGTGAAAAAAAAAGATTTTGTAAAATTATTTGCAAATGTTTTGAAAAATGGTTGAAAAATTATTTTGAAAATCTAGTTATACTGTTTGAAAAATGTTTGTAAAATTATTTTCAAATTATTGTAAATGACTGTAAAATTATTTGAAAAAATATTTTGGACTATAGTTTTCAAAATTATTTGTAAAATTATTTTCAAATAAATTTGAGGAATATATGCATCACAAAAATTAAAAAAATGAATAATTAAAAAAGAAAAGAAATAAATTTCAACTATATGTATATACCTGTATAAATCACTCAAGTTGCAAATCCTTTCTTTCGATTCTTGTAAATAATTGACTCACTCCCTTGTAAATATGTGTATATAATCCCTAACCCTTATCAAAGAAAACTTTTGTATATACTTGTATATATTACTAACTATTTGCATTAAAAAAACTTTTGCATGTGCGTCATTTTCACAAATTCAAAAATTTTGAAAATAGTTTCACAAAAAGATTTTGTTTTCTTTGCATTGTACATATTTTCTTGCATTGGCATGTGCATTTTTTCAGGATAGTATTGACATTTAAATTATGTCTGGAATAAATTTGAAGAATGGAGCTTAGTTGGACCTTGGTCCACTTAATTTCAGAGGAACCTTATAAGATTTGGAGGTAAGTCTTTTCAGGTCCTAGTGACTTAATTCTTTGAGTCCATAAGACTATGTTTACATGTCATCTTGATTAGTCTAAGTAGAATATTTAACAACACACACATGATTCTTTCAAACCGTGTCTTACCTTGGACAAAACACTCTACACATAGCTCTTCATGGAGGAGGTAGTGAGGGGGTAGATTCTTTTGACTTGGGGTAGCATACGAGGATAACACATCTAGGCGGAACCTGTTGTCCTCCTCTAGGGAGGGAAGTGCGTCTCAACCTAATTTGGTGATGTTGAGTTCTAAAGACAGCTGTGGGGTTGCAATAATGCTTCAAAAGAGGGATAGTCTACTGGATCAAGAGGAAAAACTCCTTATGTACATGCTGTAACTTGTATATATTTTCAAAAAAATCAAAAATGCAGAATCCCCAAAAGTGGATAGGCCTGATTGAAAAGTAAAATGCCTACCGAAGTGTATATACAAGTGAAAAAAAAGAATAAGAGTTTCAAAGTCAAATATTCGTGAGCTTGCAGCGGATGACTTGGCTACACTGGTTATGCATCCAAGGATAGGTAACTACACTAGTTACCGTCCATTCTCTTCACCATCCCCTCTTCTTGAGTTGATTGTACTTGAACTTAGAAGGGAATATCCCCGCTCTTTGAGGAAAGAGTTGCTAGACCGAGGGATTTGAAGGATATGGAGAAATCCTCAAGCGCATCACGGAAGCGTGATCGTCGTATCGGATACGACGAAGAACGACTAGTCGCACTAGTTGTTCGGTGCAGCGGAATTTAAAAATTTTATTCGATGAAACCACATGATCCGAGAACCATTCTCAGATCGTTTCATCTATAACCGCAACAAGTATAATGCAATACCTCTTGAAGCGTGGTTGATCAAGTCTCTAAAGGAAGAGACCTCCTGTCTCAAGTCCGATCGTCGGCGAGACTGCTTGCGAGTGCGGGGATGAACCGCGTTGTCCTCGCAATCCAAGAAGATGATCCAAGCATGGTTGCTCATGATCTCGTCGCACGAGATCAAACGTCTCCTTCGTGAGAGGAACTCTCCAAGAAGACGGAGAACCGAAGAACGTCGAAGCGGCGGCGCGGTGGCGAAGGCGACGACGGTTCTCTCCTCTAGGGTATGGTGGACGGCCACCAACAAGGGAGGGAGAGAGGGCTGGCGTGTATGAAGAAATGAGGGAGAGAGAGAGCTCCAATATTGCAAGTCCTTAGAGAGCATAGTATGCCTCTCTATTTATAGGATTTTGGGATCCATGGATCTCAATCCATGGGACACATAAAATCAATGGGTGAGATTGATTTGTGTCAATCAAATGGCCAAGATTGTTGTTGTCAAAAGCAACAAATTTAGGTTAAAATATTTGAAAAAATCAATCTTGGCCGCCCATTCCATGTTGGACGGCCACCCATTCCATATAGGAATGGTGTGCCGCCCACTATGGGAGTCCAAGGAGGCAATCTCATGGATTCCCATGAGATTGCATATCTCCTTGATTTTCTCTCTTATTTATTTGCAACAAATTTGTTGGATTTTATTCTTCAAAAAATAATTCACAATTATATTTGAGAATATTGCAATCTTGCCATGGAAAAAATTGTGAATCATATTCACAACCCAAAACAACATATACTTCATATTGTTAATTAATTACACAATGTGTATCCAATACACATAATAATTAATCAACACATATAAATTATAATTAGCTCTCTCTAATACATTATAAATCACATTTATAATATATTATGAATAATTGGATATTTCTATCCACATTATTCTTATCGACATTAATTAAATCACATTTAATCAAATTGGATAATTTCTTCACACATCAAGATGATTAAATCACATTTAATCATTATTTCTTCATTGCTTAGATCTTATGGAATTTTTCTTGAACCCTTCAAGAATAATGCAATCTCTCCGCAGATACTTGGAGATAAGGACAGGGCGATTGTATTGTTCCACGTATAGTGACATGGATATTGAGATCATATCTCAAATCCAGATCGCGGGCCTCCCATAGATGCTTGATTAAATCAAGACCGTAAATCTAATCTTCTCATTGTATCTGAATCACATTCAGATCAATGTCCAACACTTGGACTAAGATCAGATTACTTCTCTACTGAGAGGAGTCACTAAAATCCAGACCCGTTTCATCACTCCCTAGGAATGGAAGCGTCATGGTTATACAATCGTTTATGATCAAATCACCCTCAGGTATTCCCAATAGCTGTACATCCTGCATACTGGAAGACTCAGACTAAACCCGAAGTATCGGATCAACTTTATACTGTCTACTTCATGGTTTTATCAGTAAGTTTCTCATTCGATCATTGGGAGTTGGTATCGATCATACACTTTCCAAAAGTGTATATCATACCTAGGTCTTGATCATATACTAAAAGTATATATCAAACCTACAAATTCAGTCAAGCTTCCAAAGCGAGACGACCATGCGCATGGAATTTGATTCTTCCCAATATCTCATGAGTGAGCTCATGTCTTCCGGTTCAGTAACTGAACCTGTATGATCCCTTTGAGAGATCGTATTACTCATATGCCCTTATATGCACACCAGCGCGCCGGTGTATAGACCTTGATTAGGTCATCAACCTATTGGTCTGCCAAATGTACACACTCAGACATATAGTAACACATCTGTCTCCGGTCAGAGGATGCGTGCCTATATCATGACAACATATGATATAGGACTTTGGTTATCTCGATCTTGTTAAGTCAACTCTTTGACCTAACTAATCTGACACCTCCGAATCTCTATTCCTATGCAGAGGACCTGCATCAAGAGGTCGGTCAGATATCAGCCTTCAGAGATAGGATTGCCATCTCCTACTCAGGCTGGAGATCATCTCTTAATAATCATTTGACGGTGCTTGATGAGTCCTCAATCTAACTCTTTAGATATTCATCCAAGCACCAGCTTCTATGATTCAATAGTTGAATCAACAACTGTATGATTATTAAGATGGCCATGGTACATAACCCTAATTGTACTAAGGGACCTATTATACAAATTATTCATTCTTCATTTCAGATCAGGGAATGATATTTGCAATAACATTTATTGCATAATGGCTCACCGTGGGCTCGCATTTCCAACAGGATTAGAGTTACCTTGTTGAGAGAGATTGTTTCTTTGCTAATTCTGAGATGAGGAGCTATATTTCACTTACACCGTACAAGTAAGAATTCATAGTCATAAGAATTTGTGTATGTAGACTTGTTCTGATCTAACTTTTGAGGAGGCCTGAATAGGAGTCTTGTGGAACTTAGAGGCTGTTAGGTTTTAAATCCATTTCCCATTAAGGTTCTGACACACTAATAATCCAAAGGTCCGACAGAGCTCCATACTACATTTTTTATGAAGATAAGTTTAAAAGTCAACATTGTTCTCACTTCTTTCTTTTTTCTTTTCTTTATTTTTATTTTCACTTATTTTCCAAATAAGTATTTTCTAAGGGACTAGCAAAGGTAAAGTATAGGGGAATGATGAATCCACGATTCATCATCTTTATTCTTTTATTTTAGCTTCATTTTCTTAGTCAAACACCTATAAATACCTACTAATTCCAAAATTTTACCATTTTGCATGCATTTGTTAAATATGCATTTTTAGCACATTTTCCATTCAAAATAAAAGAATAAACAAGAAAATAAAAAGAAAAGAAAAGAAAAGAAAGGATGTGTTTATGCAATAAATATAGACTGACCCGAATCCTGAGAAAAGGTCAAGACTTGATTAGATCGACCGGGAATAAAGTAGGGGGAGATAGGGTCTTCTGTCAAAAATCCAAAAATAATTTGTACATAAATTCCTTGTATATTTTTATAGGGATTTTTACACCCATAACCCTGAGTAATTTTGCAATAACATTCATAACCCCCCATAATCGTGAATTACACAAGAAACCTCGGATAGTCACTCCGTCTAACACCCATTACCCTCCGTTAATTTAATATGTTAACTCAACCATAAGAGTGAGTTAATCTAACCAATGTACCACCGAACGGTTAAGATTAGTTAAAATAAAAAAGGAAAAAAATTGTGTGTGTTCATTGGCTGCATGTGCTTCCAGGGGAAGAAGGGAAGCTCCATGGGTGCTTTGATGGGGAGAGCTTCCACGAGGGGAAGCTTGAGCAGGAGGAGGAGAATCTGGACGTGTGGAGACATCGGCTGCGGGGGGCGGGGGCTTCGAGCAGGGTGGCTTCGAGACAGGAGTGGGTGCTTCTCGACGGCGATGAACATGGAGGAGGTAGCGAGTCGGCGGGGGGGGGGGGGTGGGAGCTTCTCGGTGGCGGCGAGCAGGGAGGGCGTCCTCGGGGAGGGGGGGTTTCGAGCGAGTCGGCACAGGGGGGAGTGGGGTGGTGAGCACCTGCTCGACGGCGATGATCAGGGAGGGCGTCCTCGGGGAGGAAGGGCTTCGAGCGAGTCGGCACAGGGGGGGGGGGGGAGGGGGCGGTGAGCACCTGCTCGAGGTTAGCGACCAGGGAGGGCGTCCTCGGGGAGGGGGGCTTCGAGCTAGTCGGCACGGGGGGGGGGGGGGGGGGAGGGGGCGGTGAGCAGCTGCTCGACGACGGCGACCAGGGAGGGTGTCCTCGGGGAGGGGGGCTTCGAGCGAGTCGGCACAGGGGGGGAGGGGGGCGGTGAGCACCTGCTCGACGGTTACGACCAGGGAGGGAGGACCGAGATGCTCGGCGGCGGTGAGCGGGAGGGGGGGCTTCGAGTTAGGTCGCCGCAGGTGGGGGTAGGCTTTCGAGCTAGGTCTCCGTGAGGGGAGGGGGCACCGAAGCGAGGGGGCTAGTCGGGGAGGAGGGGCTTCGAGTGAGTCGGTGCGGAGGGGGGAGCTTCTCGGTGCGGCGAGCAGGGAGGGTGCGCTCGAGGAGAAGAGGCTTCGAGCGACTCGGCACAGAGGAGCTACTCGACGGCGGCGACCAGGGAGGGAGGACCAAGCTGCTCAACGGCGGTGAGCAGGGAGGGAGGACCGAGCTGCTCGACGGCGGTGAGCAGGGACGGAGGACCGAGCTGCTCAGGATCTGCTGGGGGGGATGGCATGTTTTATAAATAACAATGACTTTTAGGGGCAATTTTGTCTTTGTAAACGGAAACCGTCAAACATAATGGGTATTCCAAACGGATTTTAACACAGGTTATGTCATGTAAGAGTTAAGCATTACTCGGGGTTTCATATGTAATTCGTGATTATACAAGGTTGTGAATGTTATTGCGAAATTACTCAGGGTTATGGGTGTAAAAATCCCATTTGTATAAAACTTGTAGTATTTTATTTGTACATAATTTGACCTCAAATTAATTATTTTTTGAATAAAAGTTGTAAATAAAAATGTGTTGTAAATAGTAAAAATAATTGCAAAATAAAATAATGTACATATTACAATTAATCACCCTCAGAAAAAGCCACAATGCAATCATTGAAATACCAATTCTGGCTCCATACAAACTCAAATTGAACCAGACTCACTTCCATTATACTCTAAATTAAATTATCTTTCAAATGGAAGTGATTTCATAATTTTTGGAGTTACGGTTGAAAAGTCGATTTTCTGGGGTGTTTTGTGCAGTTTCACCATTATTTATTGTACATATTTATTCATATTTATTTTTTATATATATTTAATATCATTGTAAATATTATTTTTATTACAAATAGAAAACAAAAAAAATAAATAATAAAATTAAAAAATGTGTTTATAAATTATTTCCCTATGTGTATATATGTATATTATATTATATGTATATAATATGGGTTAAGTGAGGCTACTCCATGGGAGTAGCCAATTGGCTACTCCCACCCAAATTTTACATATATTTTTTATTTTTTTGGGAATAAGAAATATGTATATTTATCACTATATCCCCCTAACATGCCATTTCAATTTCGTCAGAAACAGAGAGCCCTCTGCCCTCCATCTGAAGGGAGTCAATTTCAGCAATTCTGAGACTGTTAAAATTTGACAGTCTTAATGGAGGGGATAGAAGTCTCGAATTAAGTTGAATTTTGAATGACACCATGGTGACATATTGTGATCTAAACTCCATTAGGTTTCATTTCAGAAAAATAAAAAAAAATACAGAAGAAAAGGGGTGGGAGCATGTAAGTTGGCTACAACCAAGGAGCATACTCCCTTTTCCCATATAATATTTGTATACAACTAACTTCCTTAAATAAAAATCACCAAAAAATAAAATATCTCACATTAATTAATTAATTAAATTACGAAAATTGTATTTATATTTAATTATTTAATTCATTATTTGATTTTATAACATACCATGTATATTAGATTTGATTCTATGCCTTTAATGGCCACCATTAACGTGGCTAATTGATTTCCATTAATTATTTAATTTATTTAATTCTGAATTTCATAATTAATTAATTAATTAAATTATTTTATTTATTCCACCAATAAACACCTTTCTTAAGTGCATATACATTCCTTTTTCATTTTTCTTCTCCTTTTAATGGGCTCCTCCTTTCATTCTTTGATCAATCTTTGGTGGAGATGTGCCTGATCTCTGAGAGCATCTTGTTGAAGAAGGGTGCTCAGCTTCGGAGCCGTCCGGTGACAACGCGTCTGCCCTCGTCGAGGCCATCACTACATTTCCGAACCCCGAGGTGAGATCCATTTTATTTCTCATCTTTTTGCTTAGATAAACCGTAGATTTAATTTTTGCATCGATTCTATTAATTTTTAGATCCTTAAAATCCAAAAAATCTCCACCAAACATTTTCGACCCAACACCGAAATTATCATCTCGTATCGCGATCTCTACATTTCTTTTTCTACCTCACGCAACATTCCACCTCCGGTCACAGACGGTGATCGGAGACACGTATCTCTCTTCCATATCGCAAGATCCTCACCATTCACGCCTCCTAATTTTGTGCATAAATAATAGAAAAAAATAAAAAAAATAATAAAAGAAAAACATATCATTGTATTCCTTTTTTCTAATATTTGTTTTGTAGGTTCATCTAAAAAATTATAAAAAATAAAAAAGACAATAAAAAAGGTTTATTTCCCATTTACATTTTCTGATTCAAAAAAAATATAAATTTTTTTCTCATTTACTATCTGTTTATACATAAAAAAATAAAAGCAGGTCAACGGGCGACCCCGGCCGCCACCGCCGCTCCCAGCGCGCGCGGACGACGTTCGTCGTCTCCGCCCACCGTGCTCTCCCCGCTGTCAGCCACAGCGGCGGCCAGCGCCTTCCCCCCTCCCGCACCAGCGGTTCCACGCTCCAGCAACCGCGGCTGCACGCGGGAAGCACCTCCTCCGCGCAAGGTGTGAACTGCCCAGGGCCACCGCCTGATCGCCTCTCCACCTGGACCGCCCTCCGCCTTCGCGCGGTGCTCTGCCGGCCAGGTGAGCATCTAAAAAATTATAAAAATAAAAAACAATAACTTTTTACCTGTCCAAAATTGCAAAATTCATAAAAAATTGAAAGTGAGCCTAAAAAGTCCAAAAAAATACCGTAGGTGAATTTATTGTCCTTTAATTTCTTTACAATTTTCATTCATTAATTCTTTATAAAACTCCAAAAAATTATGAAAAACGAAAAATCTTAAAAAATTGTAGAAAATTTTAGAAAATTCCAAAAAATGTGATTTCTATTTAGGATTGTAGATATTTCTTTGTAGTTTATATTAAAAATAAGTTTCATGATTATTACGTAATTAAAGTATTTTTAAGTTGCAATATAATCTTAGTTGTGCACTGTTTGCTCTGTTTTCCACTGTTTGATTTTTATAAAATCACAAAAACATCAAAAAAATCTAAAATAAATTGCCAAAAATATTATAAAACATATAAAAAACAAAAACAATTTCTTTTTAATTTTCTGAGCATTTTTTTATCATTTTGAAAAATACAAAAAAGTGTGGTGTGTGTGTTTTTATCCTTTGTGCCTTATTCGAAAAATAAAAAAATAAAAATTCAAAAACCATTAAAAATTCATTTCTGAAAATTTGACTACTTAGTTTTTAAATTGTGCTCCTTGTGTTCGACCTTGGTCACTATACCAGGTAAAAAGAATAGCGAAAATCGCTTACATTTGCTTTGACTGATTTATCTTTTATTAAGTGGTTTAAAATACAAAATTTTCTCGATTGACCGAATCTCGCGGTTGAAAACAATGACACATCGTGATATTTAATTATTCCATCTTAACCTATCGATTTTTGGGTCATCACTAGTGTAAATATATTAAAAAATCCAAAAAGAATAGACGAGAAAAAATAAGAGATAAATCAATTCACGTCAGAGTATGCATGCATGAAATATGCAAGTTTGTGCTTCAAAGTCAAAGTATTCATGTGAGATTGCAGTTGGATGACTTGGCTACATTGGACAATCATCCTAGGATAGGTAGCTACACTGGCTACCATCCATTCTCTTCTCCACCTCCTCCTATTGAGCTGGTTGCATTTGAACTTAGAAGGGAATAACCCTCTCCTCGAGGAAAGAGTTGCTGGACTAGGGAATTAGAGTCACCTGGAGAAGACAATCTCTTTACCACTTTAGTCGACATGAGCTACATATCACTAACACCGTACAAGATAGACTCATAGTCATAATGGATTGCATATGAATTAGACTTGTTTTGACCTAGCTTTTGAGGATACTTGGGTAGAGTTTTTGGGTTCTTAGAGGTTGTTGAGTTTCAAGTCCACCTCCCAATAAGGTTATGACCAAACCAAAATCTGAAGGTCTGACTGAGTTCCAAATTTTGATTTTATGAAGGTAAGTTTAAAAGTCAAAATCAATCTAATTTATTTCTTTTTTCTTTTCTTTATTTCTCTGCACTTATTATCATAAGTGTTTACTAGGGACTATCAAAGGAAAGTATAGGGGTGTGATGAATCTCTATTTCATCACCTATATTCTTTCATTTAGGCCTTAAATGCCTATCTAAATGATGTATATAACATTAATTTGTACAAAATAACATTCAATTATTCATATACAAATATTTATACAAAAATGTATTTAATCCCAAAATAAAAGAATAACAGAAAGAAAAGAAAAAGAATAAAGTGTCAAAGACAATGAGTTACCCTAGACCTCGAGACCTAGTCATTATGATGACTTGGTCGACAAGGAATAAAGTGGGGGGGGGGGGGGGGAGATAGGGCAGATCAATTGTACATAAAACAACATAAAAACACAAATTATTTTTTCCCAATAATTGCATTTTGGGTCCTATTTTATTTTCTTATTTTAATACATCAGATTAGTAAACCCTCAACACGAAACATGTACATAAAAATATAGAGAAAAATACAAAATTTATTTTTCTCAAAATAATTCAAAGTGTGCCTAGGACACACATAATAAAAAGTCATAAAAAAACTTTACAAACCTATATCTTCTCCATACCGACTCAAAATTTACCAAACTCACATTTACTATTCATAAAATTAAATTATCTATTTAATAAAGGTATTTCATTCTATTTGGAGTTAATATGCAAAAGTTGGCTTTTGGGAAACCATTATACAATATACATGTATCAAATATTCATTATAATTATTCTATATATTTTTAATCTTCTCATATTTTCTTATAATTACAAATATTATTAAAATACATGTAAAAATCAAAATACAGCCATGAAAATGCATTAAAATAAATAAAGCTATAAAATATATAGGTAAAACATACCTATTATATACCCATATAATAAATGTGCATAACTATTTAACTAAATAAATAACTTCAGAAAAATAAATTAAAAATATGAACATATATATATATATTATAATTATATAAATTACATGTGTAAAATAATAAAATAATAAAATATAAAATATACAAAATACAAGTCTATATATATATATGTATGCATGCAAATATTAGCATGTAATAAATGAACTTGTAAAAATAAATAAAAATGCTCTAAAAATACTACATAAATAAGGAAAATTTTTGTTGACCCAAAATTAATAAAATAGGTAAATAATTATTATCGATTTAATGAAATGTTTTTAGTATTCTTTTTCTTGGTTGGTCCACGTGGACCAACCAGGAGGCTTCGTTCGTTGACCCTAGGTCAATTGTACAACCTTCCACCTCCGCCTCTTGTCAGAAACCTCTATCGCCCCATCTATCCATTTTTCATGCTTCATCCATGTCATCCCAGTCCTCGAGCCCTTCAGTATTTTTCTTCCCCATGCATCCATGCATCTCATTATGACATTAGATCCCCTTTCATGCCATCGCCCATGATTCCTCGATCTTTGGGAGCCCTCTCTTCTGTTTATAAATAAGGTTCCAAATCCTGTTGAGCTTTCTGATCCCCCTTCCAGATCTATAACCCGAAGAGAGTACCCTTGGGTTGAGTTGGTGGTGACATCTCTGATTCCCCAGTCTTGTCGGCATGGATAAAGGCCAAAATCGCTACGATCCGAGCTTCACCGGCCACTCCGATGAGCTCCATCTGCTTTCTATCTTCAACAGGTACAAGTTGTTTTATCTCGCATTTCTAGTGTAGTTTTAATGCAGCTTCTTAGTGTATTCAATAGTTTAAGTGATTAGCATTTATCTTAGTTTATTTTTAAGATCCAAATCAGCTGGAGCACTAGGCTCCAATCCCAAATTCACATGTGCCCGACTATTTTCGACCGTCCTTTTCACCTAATCTTTTACACCTTGTGTTTCTCCATAAAACCCCCAACATTTCACCTCTGATTCAATCCCAATCAGAGAACTGGAGCGCACTCCTCCGCCTTCACCGGAGCTCCCCTGCCCTTTGCTTTCATTGCATTGCAGCTTCATCAAAGGGTCCAGGAGATCGCCCTCGAACCCCTTAATGTCTTTATGTAGTTCTGCGATCAAGGAGACCACCTAGAGCGGACATCCAAGCTTTTAATGGAGCTCCAAGTGGGATGAGACTCCAGGCACCTTCACTGGGGCTCAAGCTACTTTGAAGGATCCTACAGGTGCGGTTGAGGTCTAGGAATGTGATGGACCTATCGGGGCTGAAGAAGGAAGTCAAAGCATGGATATAGTGTTGATTTAAGTGACCTAGGGGTCAGTGTTTTTCCGAGTTCATCCAAGCCGCTTCATTGTCGTTGGATCAAGCCCTCAACCCAGATCTAATCTATGACATTCAATCTCAACAAAGCAATACCATAGATCAAGGCACGTGGAGCGTCTTCTACCGCCATATCGCTTGCCCAATTATGGTTAAATATATTAATATCCCCTCTGCCTTTTTATAATTATTAAAGGATGTTGTAAATATTTATTATGATTTAACTTTTATGTAAAAATTACAAGTGAACCTGTACCTTTGTTGTATATTACGTATAGGTCTAGTGCCGGCTCAGCTCACGTGGTCCTCTACGTGAGTTAAGTGATTTGCAAAGAACCCCTCTTGTGTTATACTTTATTTTTAGTACATGAAATTATATAGTAGCGTTAAAACTTTGGGTATTTTTCATGTAAGCCACCTGACTTAATTTTTATAGCAAATATACCCTAGCTAGTACAATATATTTATTTTATTACATTTCTATTTTATTTAAATAGCTCCCATACTCTAAAAATTATGGGAAAATAGCCGAAGGAGATTCATATGCTTGTTCATGCTGTATTTTTATTATGGCATTTTCTTGCATATTTTTATTTATTTAAAATTAATTAGGAGCTATTTATTTCTTATCTTGCTTTAAAAATAAAAAAATTAATAAAATCACTTCTAAAAATTCCAAAAAATTAGAGTATATTTAATAGTATATAATATAACTCCATACTAAAAATCATAAAAAATATAAAAGAAAACCCTTAAAAATTGAAAAAACCCTCCTAACCCTATAAAAAATGCAAAAATCCTATAAAACCCCAAAAAATAATTTTTGTTGTATATGTGATAATCATGTTTTTGCGAGGATCAAAATATGTCTCACACAAGGCGGAGACAAAGTCGCTGTGGCGACAACTCGTGAAACCCCAATTAGTCAACGATTAACCCACAATTCAGAATCAAGCAATGAAAGTAAATTTGCGGAATTAAAATTTAGTATAATACTACCAAAGATGTGTATAGAGCAAGTAATGCAGAGGTCGAACATAGGAAGCAGGCATGTAGATCAGGGCAAAGAATGCTCAAAAGTGAATGTGAGATATTTGTCTATATATGCTATATTTTGTGGGTTTTAAATTTTATTTTTTTAGTTTTTATTTTATTTTTTATTTTTTATATTTTGATTTTTTATTTTCTGATTTTGTATTTTATTTTTATATTTTATATTTTTTATATTTTCTTTTACTTTTTAAAAATATATAAAGCAATATAAAGGATATATATATAAGAGGGGTAAGAGAGAGATAATAGTAGGTAAAAATATCCAAAATACAGGAAATGAAATATTTTGTGTTTTTTTTATAATTTTTAATGGTTTTTTAAAATTTTTTTTGTATTTTTTCTATTTGTTTGGTATTTTTAAAGTCACAAATACTCAAAACAGGGACAACTTATGAAACCCCAATTACTCAACAATTAACCCACAATTCAGAATCAAGCAATGAAAGTAAATTTGCATAATTATAATTTAGTATAATACTACCATAGATTCGTATAGTGCAAGTAATGCAGAGGTCGAACATAGGAAGAAGGCATGTAGATCGGGGCAAAGAATGCTAAAAAATGAATGTGAGATATTTGTCTATATATTCTATATTTTGTGGGTTTTAAATTTTAAAATTTAAATTTTATTTTATATTTTTTTATTTTGATTTTTTTTCTGATTTTGTATTTTATTTTTATATATTATATTTTTTATATTTTCTTTTTTTAGAAAAAATATAAAGCAATATAAAGGACATATATACAAGAGGGGTAAGAGAGAGATAATAGTAGGTAAAAATATCCAAAATACAGGAAATAAAATATTTTGTGTTTTTTATAATATGTTAATGGTTTTTTTGATTTTTTTTGTATTTTTGCTATTTGTTTAGTATTTTTAAAGTCACAAATACTCAAAACAGGGAATAAAATAAATTATCTGAAATTAAATTGGAAATGAAAAATATCAAACAGTAACTAAAATTCTCCAAATAAATTTTAAAATAAAGATAATAAAATAGAGAAAATGCAGAGATAGAAATTATATTTTTAGATTTTTTTTGGATTTTTTATATTTTATAAAGTTTTTAGGAGTTTTGCAATTTTTGTGAGTTTTATTTTATAATTTTTAATGATTTTTGGTATGAAGTTGTAAAATACTTAAATAAACACGAAATATATTTTTTTGGATTTTTCAAAAAAGTTTTATAATTTTTATATATTTTCTAATGCAAATATGGATGAAAATGCAGGTTTTTGATTTTTTATAAATAACAAATAACTTCAATTATGAAAAATAAAAATATGGCATGAAAGTTCAATACAAAAAGAAGCTAAGTCTATTTTTAGGGATTTTTCTTTTTTATAGATGCATGAAATAAATAAAATCAACAAAGATAAACTACACTACTAGCTAGGGCATATATGTAAATATTAGAAACTTCAGGGGCTAAAGTGTAAATTTCTCAAAAATTTATAAATTTCTCAAAACGTTAGTGGACCAAATATAAATCGCAAAGCCGCAAGGGTATATCTGCAAATCACCAAAGAACACGTATACATCAAGTGGACCACAAGTGGGGACCAAATGTAATTTTCACAAGTATCAGGGGTCTGCTTGCAAATTTACCAAAAAGTTATATCTGGAATAAATAGTTTCTGGACGAAATACTAATATCCAAAAGGGCCAAGGTCCTGGCCGCAAAAATGCCACCTCATGTGAAGTGTCACGTGAGGTGACGTGGCCAAGACTGAAATGAAAATAATAAAAAGATGGGGTGCTTTCTACAAATATTACAAAAATAAATGAATGGCAGAGGAAAGTTCGGGTTTTAATATTTAAATACAAAAATTGGCGAGGGCGTACATGCAAAATATCCATGCCTAAGGCGGATTGGACGACTGATGCTCTCAACTTATGCCACGTGTCGCGATCATGGGCTGCGATGACGGTTCGGACTGGCGGCTCATATTAGATCATCTGGAGAGAATCGACGGCTCTGAGCAATGCCTTTTAGACAACTGATGGAAGGCCTAGAAGAATTGGAGTAGATCGAACGGTGCTCGTCGATGGAGGAAGAACAACAGGTGAACTCGTCAGTGGCGAGTTTGAAATCGAGGTAACTCCTGCCTCTGACCACCGTGAATTTCACTGATGGATGCTTCGTGCTCCTGCACCTCCGAGGAGTTTCTAGGTGCTTCAAACCTGCTCCAGGGACCAATGATAGGTCCTTGGAGGGTATGATGGCTCCGGCGAACCTGAAAGGTCCTCCCTAGGTAGAGTCGAGGCTCAGATGCCCTTCCTCGACCTGCAGAAAAAAACAAGAAGGCACGGAAGATCTCTCGCAAGAAGGAAGGGGCTATTATTGGCGATAATAGGGTGTGGCGATGAAAAGGAAGGTGGCCGGAGCCCAAGAGCACCGACGAAGGATTATGATCTAATCTAAGCCTAAGTCTCTGATAAAACACGTAACAAAAACCATCGAATTAAAGCTACGTCCTACAGCTATCTAAAGAGCAAACAATCAAAGGAAAAACGACCTCGACTCGACCTAGGCTGAGGAGATAAAGACCTCGACGACGAACCTCACCGAAGGTGTAAAGAACGACACCGAGAAGGAAGGGAGAAAAGTGGGCCAACCGGGCTCGAAAAATGGGGGGAAAGCCGAGGCACGATTTATGTACAGGATGGAGGAGATGTGATGGAGCACTCTTCGAGATGCGATACAGAGCGAACGAGGAGGATCTTGGGCAATCTATGTACCCGGCGAAAATCATGGAGCTAAATTGAGGAAATCTCGTGAAGGGTCAACTCTTCCTTGAGCAACGGATTCATGGAAAAGAAATCGAGAAAAGAGGGTCGCGGGCAGGTCTGATAGGGACGCAAGTGTGTCAGAGAGTTGACCCGTCAACTCTCTGACCCTCCTGGTTGGTCCACGTAGACCAACCAGGAAAAAGCCCGGAGAAAAGATTTGTTAACTTGATTAAAAATATTAACGATTTATTAATTTTAGGTTATAAATTAAAAATATTTATTATTTTTTGAGTTATTCTATAATTAAATTTATTTGTTTTTTCGAGATTTGGAATTACAAGTTGCCTTTTAAGGGCTATATATAGATATAATCATTTATGTTTTTATGTATTTTTTATTTTGTTTATTTAATTTTATTAATTTTGTTTAGTATTTTATATATTTATAAACACTTAAATATATTTTTATTTTCTTTTTCTGATGTATTATATATAATTAAATAAATATAGGTTAAATAGAGGTATTATTTGTATAGGTATACTTATATGCAATTCATCTATGTACTTTCTATATATATTAATTTTGTATTTTCTTGAGCATATTAATCCTATTTTAATATACACATATGTTATAAATAATATTTACAAAATTACAAAATTACAAAATTACAAAATTATAAAAATAATGAATAATAAATAAAATGAATATTTTAATCGGTACAAGTATACAATAGGGGTCCAAAACCTATCTTTCAAAATGTAACTCCAAAAAATATGAAACCACCTTCATTAAATATCTTATTAAAAGTTATATATAATTAAAGTGATTTTGATATATTTTGAGTTTTATTTGAGAGATATGGGTCTGGGAATTTAGGATTTTGGAAAATTATTCTGAGTATAATTTGTATATGGTATATTATTTTTGTATGAAATTAATTTTGTATTTTCTATATTTAATTGTCTACAACTTTAATGTTCAAAGTTTATTTATTAAAGTATAAAAAGTGTGACTAAAAAAATAAAAAGTGGGACTAAAAATAGGTCTAAAAAATGATTAAAAATGAATTAAATAAAAGGGATTTTATTGGTTTCTTGGCCCTTATCTTCCTCTACTTTATTCCTTGTCGACCTAGTTATCGAGATGCCTAGGTCTTGGGGTTTCGGGTCATAAAATATTTTATTTTATTCTTTTTCCTTTCTTTTCTTTATTCTATAATTTTGGCTTTTAAAACCATATTTTATACACTATTTACACAATGATCCTTGAATGATAAAATGCCTAAATCAAGCCTATTTACATGCATTTACTAGGATTTTTAAGGCCAATATGATAGAATAAAGATGATGAAACGGAAATTCATCACCCCCTATACTTGTCTTTGCTTGTCCCTAGCAAACACTTATGCAATAAGTGCAGAAAAAGAAAAGCAAAGAAAAGCAAAAGAAGAAAAATGGATTTAATTTAATTATCGAACTTGTCTTCACAAAATCAAAGTTTGGAGCTTAAGTCAAACCTTTGGAATTTTAGTACGGGCGGAACCTTAGTGGGAATCAGATTTGAAATACAACAGCCTTCGAGAATCCCAAAACTCTGCTCAAGTCTCCTTAATAGCCATGTCAGAATACTTCAACTCATACGCAAACCCTTTTGACTATGAATCTGACTCGTACAATGTATGTGATAGTGGCTTTCACCAACTGAAATGACAAAGAAACTGACTTCTCCAGCATGACAAGCCAATGATTCCCCAAACCAATAACTCATTCCTCGAAGAGTGGGGTATTCCCTTCGAAGTTCAAGTAACAACCAGCTCAAGAGGAGGGGGTGAAGAGAAGAATGGATGGTAGCTAGTTTAGCTACCTATCCTCGGATGCAAGATCAGCGTAGTCAGTCATCCAGCTGCAGGCTCACATGATTTGACTTTGAAGCTCAAGCTTGCTTATTGACTATACACATATACACACTCCGACATGCATTTTATTTTTGTACAGTCCTGTCTCTTTCTTTGGAGTTTTTTGAAATACTATTCACTGTAGCATATACATGGGGAGTTTTTCCTCTTGAGCTAGGAGACTATCCCCTTTTGAAGCTTTATTGCAACCCACACTCTCCTGTCTTCAAAACTCATCATTACCAGGCGGTTTGAGGTGCACTTCCCTCCCTAGAGGAGGACAAATGTTTCCACTTGTGCGTGTCTCATACTGGCAAATCCAACCCCATTGCCACTCTAACTGAGTTGAGACAAGTGAAAGGTGCATGTGTCCAAGTTAGATCATTATCGACAAGAGTCGTGTGTGTACTCCGAAATACTCTACTTAGGCAGTCAAGAATCCATTGAACCAAGTCTCATGATCCTTAAAGAATTAAGTCAATTAGACCTGAAGTACCTCAATTCTGCTCCCATAAGGTTCATATTATTTAGGTAGATTTTTAAGGTCCAACCAAGCTCCAATATTCGGATTTCACTTAGACTTGTTCCACCATCTAACTCAATCCAAAAAATGCTAATGCTATGCAAATGCTATGCAGAAAATATTTTTGTGATGCAATTTTCAAGATTTTGAACTTTTTATGGATTTTTGAAAAGATGATGCGTATGCATTTTTTTGGTATTTTTCAAAGGAATTTTTAAATGTTTTTGGTATTTTAGTTTTATAAATGTTTTTGGGATTTTTGAAAACAAAATATTTTGGCTAAAAACTAGGTGGAAATAAGTACACAGGGATGCATCTTGTATCTACAAGAATTAGGTCTTAAGACTTTACAAGAGGTAAGTGGTCAATTTTATAAATATAAAATAAAGAATGTTAGGTGAGATGTATATATTCCTCAAACTTATTTGAATCCTTTTACAAACAACTTTGAAAAACTGTAGTCCAAAATAGTTTTGGATTTTTATCACTTGTGCCCCTCTGAGATATCGCAATTTCAGTTATGCCCCTATCTTTTTGGTAATATCAGTTGTGCCCCTCACTTCTTGTTAATCTATCACTTGTGCCCCTCGGGTTAGTGACCGTCCATAACCAACACAAATGGACGTTAACTTCAAGGACACAAATGGAATTAAATTTAAAAAAAAGGATTGAAAAGTCCTCCTCATCCCCCGTCTTCTTCCTCCCTTCTCTTCCTCCTCTCCCATCTTCTTCCTCTTCCTCCTCCTCTTCTTCCCTTCTTTTCCTCCTCCACAGATCCTCCTTGAGCTCTCCTGCAATCTCCCTCGATCTTCTGGCTCCGCCCACGTGCCTCGCCTCCGTCCCCGTCCTCCTCCTCCTCCGCCCCTCGTACCTCCCCCATCCGCCTCCTGTGCCTCCCCTTCGCCCCCCGCACTGCCCCCCCGCACCTCCCTTCCGCTCCCAGAACCTCCCTCCGTCCACCGCACCTCCCACCTCCGCCCCCCCGCACCCCCTCCTCCCCTTGCACCGCCCTCCACCCCCCTCACTGCCCCGCTCCCCCTCCTTCCTTCCGCTCCTAGAACCTCCCTCTGCCTACCGCACCTCCCCCCTCCGACCCCCCGCACCAACTTCGCCCCTTGCACCACCCCCTACATCTCCCCCTTCCAACCCCCCGCACCTCCCTCCTCCCCTTGCACCGCCCCCCCACACCTCTCCCGTCCGCCCCCCGCACCCCTCCCCCCATCCCCCTTGCCCGCTGCGCCTTCCCTGGTGATGAATCTGCGATTCATCACTCTAAAAGTTGAAAATAGAGCTTTGTTCTCGAGTAAATAACACCATATTTCTCCTTATATTGCATAATTAGCATTCATGCATGCAAGCTTAATATCAACATGTTAAGCATTCATATTCGCATAAAATAAGAAGCCAATTCACTTGTAAATATTAACATGTATATTAGCTAAAAATACCCTATTTGTATATATTTTATACTAACTCCGAATCTAATAAAATCAACTCTATTGTGTATATATTACTAACATTAATTAAAGAAAAATATCCAAAAATACTAACTTGCAAAATGGACCAATAAAACCCCAATCCAAGTTGGAAACTAGGAACCTTAAAATGCACATATCTCTGTCATACAATGTCCGATTGAGGTCTACTCACTTTTAAAGTAATATACATTCAAAGACCTTCAAAACAAGACCAATTTCATTAAAATCGGAGCTCGTATGCAAAACTTGAGTTTTGGGCCCCTTTTGTTCATTGTACATAATGATCGTTTTACCCCTATATTTTCTCATTTTATTTTCTTCATTATTAAAAATCCAAAAAAATAGATTAAATTGTAAATATTCTCCTCATATTTTCCCTAACTTTATTTTGATTTTTTCTCTTATTAAAATGACAAAAAATTACAAAAGATAAAATGCAGCATTTTATACCTATAAGGTACCACCCAAAAATACATTTTGTACAGATGATCTCATTTGATTTTTGGCCCTTCACGAAAGTTGTAGATCTCCTTGAGACGAGCAACTTTCATGTTGACCACTTTTTGATCTAACTTCTTTTGTTATTTCTTTTCTATTTTTCTTTTTATTTAACTTTGGATTTTTCTTGGAGCGACACGTGGCCGCTCATGAAGCCGCCACGTGTCACCCCATGGTTTTTGGCTACTAATTAAATAGCTGCCACATGTCCCCACCCGAGAGCACCAAGTGGCGTCATCTCATTCTCCTCTACCCATTCCTCCCCCACTCTCCCTTGACTTAAGGGAAAAGCCAACCATCGACAACCACTCCCACCCCATCTTTGCCACTCCATAACCCATCTCCTCCACCTTCTCCATCTCCTCTCCAACCTCCACCTTCTCCTCTTTATAATCCCCTCCACTCCTCCATTCATCCCCATCCGCCATTCCAGAGAGATACCTTTAGCTCCGCCCTTCCAATTGGTGACAGCAATTCGTCGAGACGTTGAGCGATAACCGGGCTTCTTCTCCGGCGAGATCCACGGCCTTCTCCATCGTGCCGCAACCTCCTCCGTGAGCTGCACGAGCTCAGGCCTCCTACCGACCTTCGAGAGAAGACATGGAAGACTCCCCGGAGCTTCTAATCCCAGGTAACATCCTTCATCGCCCCTCTGATCTTCTTCTCTGTCCGCTTCATTTTTCTCCGATTTAATTCGCCATTCACGCGTATCTTCACTACCTCCCGACCATCCTCCGAGCTCCGCCTCGGAGTAGGGATCCTCGCATTACATTCTGTTCACGCCGACTATACACTTCATCCTCCACCGTCGCCAGCTCCGCCACCTTGGCGGAGCTCAACCACCGGCCATCAGCCTCGCCTCTCACTCAGCACAACTCCACGAACACACGCACGCTTCGGCTATAGCTCTAACCCTTGCAGGGGCTCTTTCCTTGACTGGCCGGAGGCTCATCAGAGCTTAATGTGAGCTCCTCAGCCACCGAGCTCCAGCACACCTCCTTCCCCTCTGAGACGACCAGACCCTTCGCCGCCTCGCCCCGCATCTTCCGAGCTACGTCATAGTCTACCGCGCCCCTCGCCGACGGCTGGTGGACAGGGCGGAGCAAGCCCATCATCGTCGGAGCCCAGCCTTCTCCTCCGCAAGAGGCGTAGGGACGTTGAGGACGACATTCCCCAGCCGTTAGATCATCTTGATCGAACGGTCAGAAGCACTCCACGACGTCTACTGCCGCAACCGTTGGATCAGCTGTCATCCTATGGGCTTGATCACGCCACGTCACCCTCTTCATCAAGCTCCAGGTACCGTTGGATCAATCTAGATCCAACGGTCACTGATCACGCCACGTCGTCACATCCGGAGCGAGCCCACCGCCGTTGGATTGATCAATGATCTGACGGACTCAGACATGCCACGCGTCATCAACCAGCTGCCGTTGGATCATCCTTGATTCCACGGTCCAGATCGCGCCACGTCGCCCGATCCAAGCCTCTTCCCCGACCTCTAGGCTCGGATCTCCGAAGCTATTCTGAGCTAACGCCCGAACCTCCAGAGTCGCCCGAGCCTCGTGCCGAGCTGCCGTGGGCAAATTGCATCGAAGCCCCTGAACGTTTTCCATATTGCACTTTAGTCCCTGCCAGGCGAACACCACGTAAGGAGCACGTGATCTGTGGAGAAATTGCATCCACCTCCCTGCATTATATGTAATTGCATAACAGTCCTTGTCAGCATGTTTTGTTTTCAGCAATTTAAATTTCTGTAATTGCATTTATACCCTTGTCTTTGCATGCATATTTAGACATACATTTAGCCTCATTTTTAAATTCTGAAAATTGCATTGTGAAGTTTATGTTGTCCTCTTCATTATCATACAAGTGGCATATTTTTGTAATATCAGTAGAATTTTCTATTAATTAAGTGGCTCTTTTTTGCTATATTTTGCCCAATTTCACCTCTTAATTAATAGTAATTTTTCTCTGACTTCAAAAATTCCCCAAAAATCACATTAGATTCAGGACAATTAAGTTCACATTGTGACAAAAAAGCATCTCATTTGCACGCATCTCGAGGCCTAAATAAATCATTTATTGATTTGATTAATTGATTTTTAATAGGTCCATTTCACATGAAAATTTAAGTTCATTAATTTTCCTGGATTCTTCACATTTAGATTTATCTAGGATAATTTTGATATCTGGAAATAGTGTAATTTGGTATTTATTAAAATTAGATTAGTCAAAATCACCTTGTATTCATTTTTAATTCATAATTAATTCATTTAGTGTCAGAAAATTCCAAAAAAATTAGGGTAGCTTAAATTCTTCATATTTCATCATCTGGCCTTGTTTCATAATTTTTGGAATTAATTTGATCATCTTTCTGAATTAACGTTTAAACTGGCCAGATTTTGCATGTGCCTTGCATAAAAAAACCCGAAAAAGATCAAAAATATCTCCTCTGAAAATCACACATTGAAATTTGCTTCAAATCTACCTAAGGAGACAGCTGCCTCCCTGAGTTCGACCTTGGAATCCGAAGTAAAAAAGTTGCCACTCGAAATTAAGTTGTAAAAACAAAAATTAAAAGTGGTTTTTGATCTGCTCTCATTATCCGACTGCAAAGAATATTTTTAATTAATTTGAACATTAATTTGCTCGAATTAACAAGGGTAGTGGGAGACAGTTATCAAAATGGCACCATTGCTGGGGAGGCACGACTTAGGTTAATTTGCAATGAAATTCTGATTGTTTGATTTTCTATCCCAGGGTAGTCTGACCCCTGGTTTTTCTTGTGAATATTTCTCTGTCTTTTAAATTTTTGCAATTTTGTGTCTTTCTCTATCTGACCTCAACTTGTTTTTGTGCGAGGAACGTCGGAGTCGAAGATGCTTCGAGGAACCTGCATTTTAATTTGTTTGAGTGATTTGAGAGGACTTGTATTTCTTATTTTTCTTCGCATCATTTCAAGCGGTTCCCGTTTGGGTTCTCGCGTGTGTAAAGATAGTGGAACCGTGTCCCCGTGTGCTGTGTGGTTTGAATTGTAACTTAGGCTTGCACTAGCGGCTCCTCGAGCCATTTTAGGAATTGCTTGTGCTCGTAAATTCTTTAGGACCACACAATACACTTAAAAGACGCACTTAGACCGCAGATCTAGTCAAATCAACCTGTTCTTCACTCGCTAATAGAACTGCTTGTCTAGGAGCGTATTTTGTCGTCTGCATTTGCATGTAGTGTAAACATTTCAATTATGTTTTGCATCCTGCATACAAGCGAAGGGATCACTGTAAGTCTTCTTAACTCAGCATACACATCATCGTTTTTCGTGCATCGGCTTTTCTCGATTTCCCCCTCTGTTTTTTACACTTAAATTAAACGAAAATTGGGACTGGACGATAGGCGTGCTGTGTGGTTGGACTAACAAGTGAGAACTTAACTTAAAACCAGGACTGCTAACATTATTGATAAAAAATCAATAAAATTGGAAAATTGTTTGCGGGAGACTAACTCCCGACCTTGTTTTCAGACTGAGTGAGGGTACTTGAGTGTGTGTGAACACCTTAAGGCAGAGCCCAAATCCCTGCCTTGCATATCACGGGCCAACTGATCCTAGCAAGATCACGAGTTGAATATTTATATACTCACTGACTAGTACCAAGTAGCCTCCGCCTGTTCGCGGGTAGTCAGGGAAGAACCAGTGGTACTTCGTAACAATGCCCAGCTTTGTCAGCCTCCGCCTGCTTGCAGGTAGATAGGGGCATGGTCTTTGAGTCCCATCAACTCCGGATAGGAGCGAAGAAAGGAAGGACCGGCGGTACCTTAGGAGACAGGTTAAACAGGGAAGACGCATCCGGCTCTGAGCTGACTTCCCTATAGGCCGCGTAAATCCTTGCTATCTTGCTTGAAAAATCACACTTAAAATTAACAAGATTAATTGGACTTGATTTCGGGTCCTTCACCATGTTGAGTGTGAACTCAGGGTTTGCTCTTGCGTTTGTCTTTGTGTTTGTCCGTGTGTGTTATCCTGTGTAATTGTGCATTTTCTACCTCGCTCTACTTACATTCATCATCTCCTCCTCAAGATGTCGGGATATTGGTCCCCATACACCTCTGGTCTTTCCTCATTGACCATATACCGTTCATCTTCACCCTCTCCTTCTTCCATGTATCCTTTGCCATCCACGGGAGACCCTTACCCATGGTCGGTTCTACCTCAACCCGATTATGAAGTCAGAACTTCGACTGACTTCTCCACTTCTTCGCATTTCTCACCTACTCCATATTCAAACACTCCGGATCCACTTCCACCTTGGGCTGACTGTCCTTATTCTCGAGAGCTTGCAGGAATTAAAGAATCGAATGAAGAGCAAGCCACTGCTAAGATAGATGATTGGCAAAATTATATGCCCCCATTCTCACCTCAAGTAGGGATCAGACAACAATTTACATACACAAATCTCGACTTGACCTTGGGGAATAACATGGTCGATCGAGCATACCAAAAGGAGAGGCCTGTACATCCTGATTTCCCAGACTTGATTGACTTTAGTGATCAAACCTCCATTAATCAACCTTCATTTGGAGAGCCTATACATTCAAAAGATTGGACTCATGACCTAGACTTATCAGTCCATGTTTCATTTACTCCATCATATGAGGCTCCGACCAATATGCCATTTGGATAGTCCATACTCAACCCAGCATTACATGCTAGAGTCTAGGTATGTTGAGTATGAGATCCCAATATCTCAGCAGTATCCTCCAACTAATCAGAACTCTCCCATGATTTGTCATGAGAATTTTGTGGAGGATGACATCTCTAGACTTATCAAGAAAACGAAGCATTTGGTAACGAGTTAAGAGATGTCATGAACATATTGTACTCAATTTCGACCAGCCTAGGTATGAAAGTGGAGAAGGAAGTAAGTAGATCTGATATTGAAAACCGAGCAAGCATCAGGGAACCCACACCGTCTTTATAGCTGGAGTCCATTCTATCTTCCTCTTCTACTAACCACTTACCCTCCAATCCAGAGTCTGGTCATTCATCTACCAAAAACACCAAAAAATTGAAAAACCAAAAACCTACATAAAAATTGAAAATGAAAAAGACCTAAAAAATTTGGATTCTGCCCTAAGGGAAGCACTCGATGAAGAATTGCTTTCAAACTTCCCTTAATAAAGGCCATAGATCACTTCCCCGACCTCAAGAGATTTGTAAAGAGTAAATTGATGCCCAAGAGGTCAGATAAGAAGAGAACAAGGACTGAGAGACACATAGTGTCTATGGCCACTTCCTTGGTGATGGGGAGAAAGACCAAGAGCCGCAGAGTGAAGCGGTTGCCTAGGGTTGACTGTGAAATCAAGGACACCATCTTTACCCATGCAAGAATCAATGATGACTCTCCTGTAAATATCCTCCCGACCTCTGTGTTTGACAAACTCAAACTCAGGCCAATCAGAAAGTCGAGAGAGATTGTTCAGTTTGCTGATCGATCCATCAAACGGTCTCGAGGAAATATTTCAGTCATCATTACTTTCCAAGGTGCTCTACTCCAGGTGGACTTCACGATCATTGACATCGAGCACCAAGGTGAGTTTACCCAGTCTCCGATTATTCTCGGGAAGCCGTTCTTAGCCTCAGCTAAGGCGACTATAGATTGCGAGACTCGGGATATCTATTTTTCAGAATTGGAAGCACTCCGACCTCACCCATTCTTTGATACATTTTACTCTAAGGTGACCCCCACATCCGTTGACAGTCGTGACCCTCAAGAGATAAATGAGTCCCACCTCTCTGCTACACCTGAGAGACCGACTATCCGGACGACCGTTGGTTCTGAGACTCCCCATACCTCCACTTCATCAACTGCTTGCACCACCACCAGGACAACTTCTAAGGAGGACTCACGATCAGAAGCTATCATTAAGTCGGATACGACCTTTGTTGATTGCCTTGACCATTTTGATGATCCGACACAAGAGCCCAATAATGCCAAGCCAACTAAGACCACTAGCACCTTACCGAGACATGTGCTGACCCTTCAAGAATATTACAATCTATACGGTGACTCGTCTGATGAGGAACCCATGGTTAGAACCACACCATGTCCCGGACCTTCAAAGGAAACAACCAAGATTAAATTGACTCCACATAAAAACACAGTTGCTCCCTCTTCTAGTCAGCTATTTAGTGAGAGGAAGTCGAGAATTGATTCCTCAAGGAGTTCCCCCGAACCTCTCAAGGCGCGTCTCTCTCATCTCCCTCTCAATGATTCAGGTTCTAGAAAAACGACTAAGAAAGTTTCCTTCAACACACCGGAGAAGGAATTTTTTGAGGAGTCCTCATCTGGTCCGGACAAGGTACTTTAATGAGTAAGCTCAGTTCGGCTGTTCTTAGGCCATATCTAAGCAAGCAGCCGTGTGTCGACCCTCGTTGGACAATCCCTACACCTCACTATTATTCATCTGAGGACGATTCCGACAGCGACACATATGTATATTATCCACCTCCTTGCGTCCGCAAGAAGGTCCGTCACAAACCTTCTTGTACATTCTCACTCTCTCTTGTATGTACTTTCTCTCCCTCCCTTTCCAGTGATTCGAATCACTCGCCCCTGATCCATATCATTTCATTTTGTGACTATACTTAGGATAACCAGATCCTAAGTATAGGGGGAGAGTGACCCACGTCTATTCACTGTACATCCTCCAGATCACATCGGTTCTCATACTCACTCATGTCTTATACTTAGGCTGACCAGAGCCTAAGTATAGGGGGGACCGATGCCCGCCATGTATATACTCATCCATTTCCCCTCTTGCCCTCGTCCGCCCCATTTTTGATCTTCTTCTACACTTAGGCTGCCAGAGCCTAAGTATAGGGGGGCAGAGCGACTTCTATACATTCTGTAATTTTAGCTCTCCTACGCTCAGCACGAGCTATGTCTTTTTCGACACTTTTCATGCTCTGAGGACATAGCACACGCTGAGTATAGGGGGGCGTGTATATATTACATATATACTTTACCCATAGCTCGTACTTTCGCGTATTTTCACGTATTTTTGTATATATTATGCAATAAATAAGGGGTGGGTAAAAGTTGAAAAAAATCTTTGTACTATATGTGTAACACTTGTATAAAAGTTGTAAAATTCTTGTAAATAATACTCTTGTAGGATTTGTTGTAAAATAGGATGTTTACCAAAAAAACTTGTATACTATATATATTATGTATAAACTAAAAAAATTGTTGTATAACAGAAATAAAATATAGGCTTCTTATTTACTCTTGCATATCATCCTTGCATTTCAAAAAAAGAGACTCTTGCATTTCATTCATAACATCTCATCTGCACCTCTCATCTGCATATCTTGCACATGCAAGGTGAAAAGCTAGTGGGTTATGAACCAAGTTATGAATAGATATTGAGGATGGACTTGATTTGACCTTAATCCACCTAATTTCAGAGGAACCTTATAGGAGCTGGAGTTAAGATTTCTCAGGTCAAGTGACTTAATTCTGTGAGTCCGCAAGTCTATGTTCACATGTCATCTTGATTAGTCTAAGTAGAATATCTCGTGCACATGCATGATTCTTTTAGACAGTGACCTAACTTGGACAAAGCACAATGCACGTAGCTCTTCATTGATAAGGTGGTGAGGAGGTAGAATCCTTTAGCTTGGAGTAGCACACGGGTGGAAACATCCGTCCTACTCTAGGGAGGGTAGTGCAACTCAACCTAGTCTGGTGGTGTTGAAGTCTAAGGACAGGATGTTGTGGGTTGCAATAATGCTTCAAAAGAGGGATAGTCTACTGGCTCAAGAGGAAAAACTCCTGATGTACATGCTGCACCTTGTATATAGTTTCAAAGAAGAATAAGAAGAAGAAGAAGAAGAAAAATGCAAGAACTCAAAAAAAAATAGACAGGCCAAAAACAAAACAAAAAATATATTGCCTGTCGGAGAATGTATATTAGCAAGAAGTTTGCAGCTGGATGACTTGGCTACATTGGTTAGGCATCCCGGATAGTTAGCTACACTGGCTACCGTCCATTCTTTTCTCTACCCCCTCCTCTTGAGCTGGTCGCACTTGAACTTACAAGGGAATACCCCGTTCCTCGAGGAAAAAGTTACTGGACCGGGTTATTTGAGTTACCTTGTTAGAGGAGGCTGGTTCTGAGCCATTTCTGATGTGGAGAGCTATTTATCACTTACACAATACAAGTAAGAATCATAGTCATCAGAAATTTGCGTTTGAGGATTTGTTCTGACCTGACTGTTGAGGCGTCTTGAATAGAAGACTTGTGGAACTTGAAGTCTGTTAGGTCTTAAGTTCAGGTCCCGATGAGGTTCTGCCACACAATTAATCCAAAGGTCGAGTCAAGTCCATTTTCAACTTTTGTTCATGACCTTGGTATGGAACCCAATCTCATTTCACTCTTGCATTTCATTTTAGTTGCTCGGGGACGAGCAAGGTTTAAGTATAGGGGGTTGATGAATCTGCGATTCATCACTCTAAAAGTTGAAAATAGAGCTTTGATCCCGAGTAAATAGCAGCATATTTCTCCTTATATTGCATAATTAGCATTCATGCATGCAAGCTTAATATCAGCATGTTAAGCATTCATATTCGCATAAAATAAGAAGCCAATTCACTTGTAAATATTAACATGTATATTAGCTAAAAATACCCTATTTGTATATATTTTATACTAACTCCGAATCTAATAAAACCAACTCTATTGTGTATATATTACTAACACTAATTAAAGAAAAATGTCCAAAAAATACTAACTTGCAAAAATGGACCAATAAAACCCCAATCCAAGTTTGAAACTAGGAACCTCAAAATGCACATGTCTCTCTCATACAGTGTCCGATTGAGGTCTACTCACTTTTAAAGTAATATACATTCAGAGACCTTCGAAACAAGACCAATTTCATTAAAATCGGAGCTCGTATGCAAAACTTGAGTTTTGGGCCCCTTTTATACATTGTACATAATGACCGTTTTACCCCTATATTTTCTCATTTTATTTTCTTCATTATTAAAAATCCAAAAAAATTAGATTAAATTGTAAATATTCTCCTCATATTTTTCCTAACTTTATTTTGATTTTTTCTCTTATTAAAATGATAAAAAAATTACAAAAGATAAAATGCGGTATTTTATACCTATAAGGTACCACCCAAAAATACATTTTATACAGATGATCTCATTTGATTTTCAGCCCTTCACGAAAATTGTAGATCTCGTCGAGATGAGCAAGTGCTGACCACTTTTTGATCTAACCTCTTTTGTTATTTCTTTTTGATTTTTCTTTTTATTTAACTTTGGATTTTTCTGGGAGCGACACGTGGCCGCTCCTGAAGCCGCCACGTGTCACCCCATGGTTTTTGGCTACTAATTAAATAGCTGCCACATGTCCCCATCCGAGAGCGCCAAGTGGCGTCATCTCATTCTCCTCTACCCATTCCTCCCCCACTCTCCCTTGACTTAAGGGAAAAGCCAACCATCGACAACCACTCCCACCCCATCTTCACCACTCCATAACCCATCTCCTCCACCTTCTCCATCTCCTCTCCAACCTCCACCTTCTCCTCTATATAATCCCCTCCATTCCTCCATTCATCCCCATCCACCATTCCAGAGAGATACCTTTAGCTCCGCCCTTCCAATTGGTGACAGCAATTCGTCGAGACGTTGAGCGATAACCGGGCTTCTTCTCCGGCGAGATCCACAGCCTTCTACGCCGTGCCACAACCTCCTCTGTGAGCTGCACGAGCTCAGGCCTCCTACCGACCTTCGAGCGAAGACATGGAATCCTCCACGGAGCTTCTAATCCCAGGTAGCATCCTTCATCGCCCCTCCGATCTTCTTCTCTGTTCGCTTCATTTTTCTCCGATTTAATTCGCCATTCATGCGTATCTTCACCACCTCCCGACCATCCTCCGAGATCCGCCTTGGAGTAGGGATCCTCGTGTTTCATTTTGTTCACGCTGACTATACTCTTCATCCTCCACCGTCGCCGGCTCCGCCACCTTGGCGGAGCTCATCCACCAGCCATCCCCACTCCCCCATAGGTATCGCCTCTCACTCAGCACAACTCCACGAACACACGCACGCTTCGGCTATAGCTCTAACCCTTGCAGGGGCTCTTTCCTTGACTGGCCGGAGGCTCATCAGAGCTTCTTGTGAGCTCCTCCGCCATCGAGCTCCAGCGCACCTCCTTCCCCTCTGAGACGACCGGACGCTTCGCCGCCTCGCCCCGCATCTTCTGAGCTATGTCACAGTCTACCGCGCCCCTCGCCGACGGCTGGAGGACATGGCGGAGCAAGCCCAGCATCGCCGGAGCCCAGCCTTCTCCTTCGCAGGAGGCGGAGGGACGTTGGGGACGACATTTCCCAGCCGTTCGATCATCTTGATCGAATGGTCAGAAGCACTCCACGACGTCTACTGCCGCAACCGTTGGATCAGCCGTGATCCTACGGGCTTGATCACGCCACGTCGCCCTCTTCATCGAGCTCCAGGTACCGTTGAATCAATCTAGATCCAACGGTCACTGATCATGCCATATCGTCACATCAGGAGCGAGCCCACCGCCGTTGGATCGATCAATGATCTGATGGACTCAGACACGCCACTGTCATCAGCCAACTGTCGTTGGATCATCCTTGATTCCACGGTCGAGATCGCGCCACGTCGACCGATCTGAGCCTCTTCCCCGACCTTTAGGCTCGGATCTCCGAAGCTATTCCGAGCCAACGCCTGAACCTCCAGAGTCGCCCGAGCCTCGTCCCGAGCCGCCGACGTCCACCAATCCTAGGGCACCCCACGTGATCTGCATGTGTGGCCTGGGCAAATTGCATCGAGGCCCCTGAAGGTTTTCCATATTGCACTTCAGTCCCTACCAGGCGAACACCACGTGAGGAGAACACGATCTGTGGAGAAATTGCATCCACCTCCCTACATTATAGGTAATTGCATAACAGTCCTTGTCAGCATGTTTTGTTTTCAGCAATATAAATTTCTGTAATTACATTTATACCCTTGTCTTTGCATGCATATTTAGACATACACTTAGCCTCATTTTTAAATTTTGAAATTTGCATTGTGAAGTTTATGTTGTCCTCTTCATTATGAGATAGGTGGCATATTTTTGTAATATCAGTAGAATTTTCTATTAATTAAGTGGCTCATTTTTGCTATATTTTGCCCAATTTCACCTCTTAATTAATAGTAATTTTTCTGTGACTCCAAAAATTCCCCAAAAATCACATTAGATTCAGGACAATTAAGTTCACATTGTGACCAAAAATCATCTCATTTGCACGCATCTCGAGGCCTAAGTAAATCATTTATTGATTTGATTAATTGATTTTTAATAGGTCCATTTCACATGAAAATTTATGTTCATTAATTTTCCTGGATTCTTCACATTTAGATCTATCTAGGATAATTTTGATATCTGGAAATAGTGTGATTTGGCATTTATTAAAATTAAATTAGTCAAAATCACCTTGCATTCATTTTTAATTCATAGTTAATTCATTTAGTGTTAGAAAATTCCAAAAAAATTAGGGCAGTTTAATTTCATCATATTTCATCATCTGGCCAAGTTTCATATTTTTTGGAATTAATTTGATCATCTTTATGAATTAACGTTTAAACTGTCCTGATTTTGCATGTGTCTTGCATAAAAAAACCGAAAAAGACCAAAAATATCTCCTCTGAAAATCACACATTGAAATTTGCTTCAAATCTACCTAAGGAGACAACTGCCTCCCTGAGTTCGACCTTGGACTCCCAAGTAAAAAAGTTGCCACTCGAAATTAAGTTGTAAAAACAAAATTAAAAGTGGTTTTTGATCTGCTCTCATTATCCGACTGCAACGAATATTCTTAATTAATTTGAACATTAATTTATTCGAATTAACAAGGGTAGTGGGAGACAGTTATCACCTGGCCCATCGCCCCCGCCCCCAGCTCCTCCCCCTCCCTCTATCTCGCCCCTCCCCCTCCCCCTGCCTCCATCGCCTCCGCCCCCAGGTCGCCCCGCCGCCCCCACCCCCAGGTCATCCTACCGCCCTGCCCCATGTCGCCCCCTACGCCTCCCCCCTCCCCTGTGCCTCCCCCTTCCGCCCTCCTCCTCCGCATGTCTAGTTGAAATTGGAGAGCTTTCAGTTTTTTTTAAATTAAGATAAATTTTTGACTATATGATTCATAAAAATTCATCAAAAAAATTAATAAAATTCACTATTTTATCTGTAATGAGTGATATATACGTGAAAATGTAAAAAATCAGAGATTTGATGGATTCATGAAGGTGTCACTAAGAGAGAGAACCTATGAAGAGAAAGGAAGAAGAACAAATGGAGGAGGAGGAAGAAGAAGAAGTCTAGACAATAATACCCCTCTTAACTGCACAAAGGTTATAAAAAACCATGGTTAAGTCAACTCATTAACGGTCAATCTGACGGAAGGGCACAAGTGATAATGGAGAAAGAAGTGAGAGGCACAACTGATATTACCAAAAAGATAGGGGCATAACTGAAATTGCGATATCTCAGAGGGGCATGATGAATACCCATTCATCACTCTTTATTCTTTTATTTTAGCTAAAAATCTTGGCAAAATTATTGAGTGACCTAATTCCAAGAGAGGGCCCAATATGGGCCTGATCGCCAAATAAAATAAGTAGAGAGAGATAGGGCCACTCTACCTTGTACACTTCCCGTTCTATATATATTTATTTTCACAAAAATAAAATAAAGTATGTATTTTCAGTACCTTGTATATATTCCTAAAAATAAAGCAAAAATTAGAAAAATAAAAATAAAAATAAAATAATTTCTCTCTTTACAACCTTGTACATATTACATGTATATATGTATCACATCCCTATTTATTTTACATTTGTAAATAACTCATAAAAAATAAATAAAAGTTATTTTATACTCCAAATTTTATGTTGCAAATAAATAAAATAAAAATTGGAGTATTTGTAAAAAAAATGAAATAAAAATTAAAATAAAAATAAATAAGTATTTTATACATGTATATAATGTAATATAATGTATATACCTTAATTTATTTATCATAAAAATAATAAAAATCACTAAAAATAGTTTGGAAAATAAGGGGCATTTTTCATGTTGAACATATATTAAAATAAAATCATTTTCGATTTTTAATTTATTTTCCAAATAATTTTGACCTTAGAATTTTCTGATTGGTCCAGGAGGGATGTTGACCCCGGTCAACTCCCCCTCCCGGACCCTTCTTCGCCCGAATCCGACTCGTGCCCCATTTTCTTCAAATTTTCTCGATCGGATCTGATTGCCTCCTGCCCTGATTTCTTCGCCCGCTCCTTCACCTTGGATCCATGATCCTCGCGGATCCCTAGGGAAGGACGTATCTTCCTCGGTTCGTGTGCGGGCTCCGATCCTTGTCACCCACCTGGGAATGCATATAAAATCTTCGTCCATCTCCCCAGATCCTCAGCTCGCAACGCACACTCTCCTTATACCCTAGACTTCTTTCCCTTGGTGACAGCTTTCAGCCGGAGCCTTTGGTGGTCGGAGAAGACAGCTGCAGCCGACGCTCACCCTTCGTGGCCGGACTTCTGCCGTGACGAGCCTCTCCTGTCTTTCCCAGCAAGGTTGAGGCAAAGACCTCATCTGGCGTCATCCCCTGGATCTAAGGATTCAGCTGAGACCTTCAGGTACCCTTCAGAACGATCCTAGTTCCGTTTATTTCCAATCTTCCACCCGCCAGTCCGCCATCTCAGACCCGGTGGTCGGAGCTTCATCAGCCACCCTTCGCCGTTGAGATCGACTCATTCACTCACCTTCACCCTTCCCTGTAGCCTGATCATCCTAGGATTGGCTTGGATAGCCAAGACTAGGATAGAGGTTCCTTCTATCACGCCGCCGGAACCTCCACCCCCATTCGTCGTCGCTTCCTGTCTTTGTAGGTCAAATAATCCCGATCGGAGTGTCCCTCCGAGTTGAAGCTCTCATCTGCAGGTCAAAGCATGCGTGGACTCACCCCAGACCGCATTCACTCCATCTAGTTGGAGCTCGCCCATGTCACATAGCCATTTCCAAAGATTCGACCATCGGTGAGCTCATCCGACTCATCCACCTGACGTGGAGGAGCCACCCGATCCTGTTGCTGTCGTCTAATTGTCCATCGGAGAGCCAGATTGCCACCAGTGCTCCGGTGAACTTCGTCCAGGCGGAGTTCGTCCAATACCTTCCTCGGCCGTTGGATCCATCCTTCGCCCCATATTTGATCGCAACCGTCCAGATCCTGGCCTTGTCAGGTCGTTAGATCTGACATCTAACGGCCCCCGTACGCCCACGATCGTCTTACAGCCAGGAGCGTTGGATTCGCCACCTGTACGCTAGAGCTGCACGCGTCTCCTCCAGTCCGAGCGTGCCACCTGTCACCCCACGTGACCCGTACGAGTTGGCTGGGTAATTTGCTTTGCTTCCCATGCAGTTCTTTTCCTTTATTATTTAATTTATAAAATAAAAAGTACACAATAGGGTAATTTGCACTTTTAGTCCTACAGTTTTCAGTATTTACATTTCGATCCTTCTTGTGTGAATTCACTTGCTTCGTCACGTGCCTAGTGGGTTGTTTGCAACTGTTACCCTGGATATCTTGCATGTTCTGAGTTGAATCTTTAGTTTTAGTATTTGCATTTATGCCCCTGTACGTGTTGATTTTGGATATGTGTTGAAATTGTGTGAAAAATACAGTACAACCCTTGAGCTTTTAACGTGTGTTACTCTTTATCCCATAGATTATGTTTTTCTTGCAAATCAGTCCCCGTGTGCTGTGTGCTTTATGTTAGTTTGAATAAATAACAAATTTCGTCCAAAAATAGTGAAATCTTGACATATGGCTCCTGCCATGTTGTAGGAATTTCTACAAAATTTTGGTTGCATTTTGTTTGCATTTAGTATTTTAAAAATTCATAACCCTAAAAATTGCCACTGTTCATTTTTAAAAATCAACTAAAAATATTAAAAACCCTTGTAAAATTCTAAAAAGATTGTTTATAGCTTGTCTTGAGTTGTTTTTACTTCAATCCAAATTTTGTCGCATTTGCTTTTCTAAAACCAATAAAAATTGAAAAACACTAAAAATCTTATAAAATCATGAAAAATTCAGAAAAAAAATCAAAAAATGTGTTTTCTTCTTCTGTAGTTAGTCTTTACTTTATATTTCATATAAAATTGCTGTTGGGATTTTGCAGGCACTTTAAGTATTTTTAACTTGCCTTTAGATCTCAGTTGTACACTATTTAGCATTCTTAACTTTGTTTCATTTTTAGAAAATCAACTAAAAATCAGAAAAATTGAAGAAAATTAACAAAAACATCTCAATATTTCTAAAACCCAAAAATATTTTTATTTGAATTTTCTGAGCATTTTTTATGTGTTAAATAATTGTTGGTTTGTGAATTTGCGAGTGTTTTTCTACTTTTTCTCATATTAAAGGAATTATATAAAATTTGAAAAACATAAAATCCACCAAAAATATTTGCTTCTTGGATTTCTGACTACTTCATAGCTTAGCATACCATGCTCCTTGAGTTCGACCCTCGTAGCTATACCAGGTAAAATAAATAGTTAGACCGCTATTTTTATGCTTGATTTGTTGATTTTTATCCTTAGTGGTCTTGATTTTCTTGATTGACTTAGCCCCGAGTGGTTGAGGTCGCAACGACCTGAGATACCTCTTTACCTTAGTCGCTCGGGCGTGTCATCAGAATGGCGCTGTTGCCAGGAAGCACGACTTAGTAGTCGGTTTTTCCCTTTCTTTTTCGATTTTTATTTTTACTTGCATTTTTCTTCAGCATTTATTTCATTCCACTCCATTTTATTTGATAATAACTGTTGGTTTGACACATTTTCTTTTGTTGACTTTCTTGCGAGGGCCCAACGATCGAGGGTGGTTTTCTTCGGAAAGCCGAGGCACTGATAAACGCCCCCGCACCCTTAGTTAATTCGGTCAGATTAATGTCCAAATTAATTTAAAGTGTTCGTTGCAGTCGGATACGAGAGGGCTAATCAAAAACCACTTTAATTAGATTTGAGTTAATTTCAAGCGGCAAATTTTTTTACTTGGGGAAGTCCAAGGTCGAACTCAGGGAGGCATCTGTCTCCTTAGGTCAAATTTTAGCAAAATCCGATGTTCGATTTTGAGAGGAAATATTTTTGGTCTTTTACGGTTTTTTTATGCAAAACACATGCAACCAATAGGCCAATATGAAGTTAATTCAATTAAGATATCAAATGGAGTCCAAAAATTCTAAAAATTGGCCAGATGTTTAATTATGATAAAAATGAACTAACCTAATTTTTTTGGAATTTTTAGACACTAAATGAATTTACTGTGAATTAAACATGCAGACCGTGTGATTTTCACTAATTTAATTGTAATAAATGTCAAATCACATTATTTTCAGGAACAAAAATTATCCTAGATAGTTCTGGTGATGAGGAATCCAGGAAAATTAACACATCTTAATTTCAATGTGAAATGAGTTCAATAAAATTTAAATAAGAAAATCACTCAACAATTTATTCAAGCCTCGATATGTGTGCAAATGACATGAAATTTTTATGCAATGTTAAGGTCACTGTCCTACTGTGAATTTTTAAGGATTTTTGGAATCACAAAAAATTAATTAGAAATTAAAAGGTGTCACTGGGCAAAATATTACACAAATCAACCAATTAATTCATTGAAAATTCTACTGTAATTACAAAAATATGACACGTGGCACAATAGACAGAGGACAAGTTGCTCAATAAAATGCAATTTTTAGAATTTAAAAATGATGTAAAATGCTACCTAGGGATGCGTGCAAACACAAGGGTGTATATGCAATACAGGAAAATAAAATTACATAAAGCAAATATGCTGACAGGGACTTAAGTGCAATTACCTATAATGCTAGGGGACTCAATGCAATTTCTCCACGGCTGCACGTGCTCCTCACTTGTGGGGCGCTTCACAGGGACTGATTTGCAATATCTGAAAGCTCCAGGGGTTGCTGTGCAATTTACCCAAGGCGCACGTGCTTCTCACGTGGTGCGCATAGGTTCGGATCGAGGCTCGGGCTCCTTGGAGGTTTGGAGTGAGGTTCGGCGAAGCTTCGGGTGGTCCGAGCCTAGAGGTCGGGGTAGAGGCTTGGACCAGTCGTCATGGCGCGATCAGGACCGTTAGATCAAGGGGATCCAACGGCTGAGGGATGAAGACGCGTGGCGAAGATGCGTCCGTCAGATCGTTGAACGTTTCAACGGTGATGGAGCTTGCTCCTGAGATGACGATGTGGCACGCTAAACACCGTTGGATCTAGAAGGATCCAACGGCTCTGTGATGCTCCGGTTGACTGGCGACATTGATGACTGATGACCGTAGGATCACTGATCGATCCGACGGTTCTGTGCAGCTTCGGTCGAGGGGCGACGTGGCAAGACGATACCCGTTCGATCAAGGTGATCGCACGGCAGCTGGGGGTCCTTCTCCGATGGTCCTCCGTCGCCTGCGGAGGAGATGGCATGGCTCTGGCGACAAGGCCTTTGCTCCGCCAGTCTGTCCTCGTGTCGATGAAGCTCTCCGACTTGTCGGAGCTATCCCAGTAGAAGCGTGGCGGTGCGGCGAAGGCGACGATGATCTCAGGATTTGGAGAAAGTCGTCGGATGCTGCTGGCGACGAAGCTCGAAGACGACTCCGACGAAGATCCGATCAGTGAACAGATGGGCACCTGGAAGTGTTAGAGAAGGAGCCGTAGCTCGTGCGTGCAATCGTGGAGGTGGGTGAATGACTGGCGAGGCCTAAGGCGGAGGGAGGTGGTCTGGCGACGGTGCTCCGTCCAAGTGGCGGAGCTGGAGATCGATGGGTGGTGAAATGCGTCGTCGGCGGACGTGGGGGTGATCGCGAAGCTGAGAGCTCCGACGCGGAAATCGGCGGAATGAAATAGAGGCGAGAAAATGACCGGAGGCGGCAAATTAAATCCAAGAAAACAAGAAAATTTAGGAGGAAGATCAGTAGGGAGGTGGAGGTGATTACCTGGGGATCGGAGCTCCTCTTGGAGTCCCTGGTCTTCGCTCGATTGATCGGTAGGGTCCCGAGCTCGTGCAGCTTCGCGGGGGGAGGCTGCGACACAGCGGAGCTCGCCGTATATCTCATCGGAGAAGAAATCTGTCTTCGTTAGAAGAAAGGGTCAATTGCTGTCACCAATCAAAGGTTCTGAGCTCAAGGTTTCTCTCTGGGGTGGCGGATAGGTGCGACGATGGCCGGAGGGCAAGTATTTATAGGTCGAGGGTCTCGGCCATGCTGATGATGGAGCAAGGTTTAGGGAGTTCGTGGGAGAGAGCTGGAGATCGACGTGGGTGATGGAGTGGCTGACGAGGATCAGGGATGAGTGGGGGACATCGTGGAGGTTTTGGTGCTCGGCGACAGTGGAAGAAGCGTGGCTGAAAATAGGAAGGGGATGCCCCTCCCGCAAGGCGGAGAACGTGGGAGAGAGGGGCTCCCGATGTAGGAGACAAAGTCTCCACCGTTGGATCTTGTGATCCAACGGTGGTGATCGAAGCGGGATGGAACGGTTAAGATTAGATCTGGGCGAAACGATCTGAGGGTCAGGAGCTTTCCACGTGGCACGATGGGGGCAAAGTGCGCGTGAACGGTGTGGATTGCATCAGGAGTGGCCTAATCCAAGGGTCGTGATGGCGCCAGGTGTCGTGCGCAGGAGAGGGCGCTGACGAGCGGTGGGGATCAGATCGGAGGAAGATCGAAGGGCTGTGATGCACAACGGGCTGAGCGGTTGAGATGGAGGGATGGAGTGCATCATCCAAGGGCGCAACAAACGCCACGTGGCGCGCTGAGGAAGAGGCGCGAACGGGCGATTGAGATGAGGCGGAGGATCTGATCTGACGGTCAAGGTGAAAGGCGTACGTGGTCATCCAGTGGTCGTAGGATTGAAAGTGTCATCCAACGGCCGAGAGAAGAGGCGGCTTGGGCAAGGGGAGCGGGTCGCGTGGCGCAACCAGATGGCGCCACGTGGCCTGCTGTGATTGGCTGGACAAAGAAATAAGGGTAGAGAGAGGAGGGGGCCGAATTTGGAAAAACTCAAAACATGAAAGTTGTAGATCTCGATGATTTAGTTTCATGTTGACCAAAGACGGAGATGAGGTCAAATATGATACATAAATACAAAGATACAAATATACATACATGTAGTATACAAAGAGGCCCAAAAACCCAACTTTTTCATACGAGCTCCTAATTGGATGAAATTAGTCTCATTTTAAAGGTCTTTTACTGTGTATTATTCTAAAAGCGAGTAGACCTATTTTGGAGTTGGTATGAAGGATCTATGGGCATTTTATGGTCTAGGGATTCTAGGGCTTCATTGGCTATTTTACAAGGGGGATTTCTGGCTTTCTTCCCTATATTATTAACTAGAAAGTACATATTATAAGGAAGAGGTTATTTTGACAAGTGGATATTTTACAAGGGATTTTGGCTTCTTATTTAAATGCAAATGGACTGCTAAAATGCATATATTATGTATGCATGCATGAATGCTATTTATGCATTATAAAGGGAAATATGCCTCTATTTACTCGGGAACAAGGCTCTATTTTTAACTTTTGAAGTGATGAATCACAGATTCATCAACCCCCTATACTTAAACCTTGCTCGTCCCCGAGCAACTAAATGAAATGCAAGAGTGAAATGATTTTGGGTTCCATACCAAGGTCATGAACAAAAGTTGAAAATGGAGCTTGACTCGACCTTTGGATCAATTGTGTGGCGGAACCTTATTGGGATCTGAGTTTAAGACCTAACAGACTTTAAGTTCCACAAGTCTTCTATTCAAGACGCCTCAACAGTCAGGTCAGAACAAATCCTAAAACGCAAATTTCTGATGACTATGATTCTTACTTGTACTGTGTAAGTGAAATGTAACTCTCCACATCAGAAAAAACTCGGAATCAGCCTCCTCTAACAAGGTAACTCAATAACCCAGTCTAGTAACTCTTTCCTCGAGGAGCGGGGTATTCCCTTCTAAGTTCAAGTGCGACCAACTCAAGAGGAGGGGGTAGAGAAAAGAATAAAGAATGGATGGTAGCTAGTGTAGCTAACCTATCCCGGGATGCCTGACCAGTGTAGGCAAGTCATCCTGCTGCAGACTTCTTGGTAGTATACATACTCTAACAGGCAAATATATTTTTTTTACTATATACAAGGTGCAGCATGTACATCAGTAGTTTTTCCTCTTGAGCCAGTAGACTATCCCTCTTTTGAAGCATTATTGCAACCCACAGCGTCCTGTCCTTAGACTTCAACACCACCAGACTAGGTTGAGATGCACTACCCTCCCTAGAGGAGGACGGATGTTTCCACCCGTGTGCTACTCCAAGATAAAGGATTCTACTTCCTCACCACCCCATCAATGAAGAGATACGTGCATTGTGATTTGTCCAAGTTAGGTCACTATCTAAAAGAATCATGCGTGTGCACGAGATATTCTACTTAGACTAATCAAGATGACATGTGAACATAGACTTGCGGACTCAAAGAATTACATCACTTGACCTGAGAAATCTTAATTCCAGTTCCTATAAAGCTCCTCTGAAATTAGGTGGATAAAGGTCAAATCAAGTCTATACTCAATATCTACTCATAACTTGGTTCAGAACCCACTAACTTTTCACTTTGCATATGCAAAGTATGCAGATGAAATGAGAAGTCATGCTATGAAGATGAATGAAAATGCAAGACTCTTTTTCTTTTCTTTTTAGATGCAGAAATGATATGAAAGAGTAAATAAGAAGACTTTCATTCATCATCAATTTTTTTTTCAAATTTTTTTTCAAATTTTACCCACCCCGTAAATATATACAAAAATATGCGAAAATACGCGAAAGTACGAGCTATGGGTACAATATATATGTAATATATACATGCCCCCTATACTTAGCGTGTGCTATGTCCTCAGAGCACGAAGAGCGACTAAAAAGACATAGCTCGTGCTAAGCGTAGGAGAGGAAAAAGTATAAGAAGTATAGAAGTCGTTCCGCCCCCTATACTTAGGCTCTAGCAGCCTAAGTGTAGAAGAAGATCAAAAATGGGGCGGACGAGGGCAAGAAGAGAAGTGGATGAATATACAATGCGGGCATCGGTCCCCCCTATACTTAGGCTCAGGTCAGCCTAAGTATAGGACGGAAGTGGGTATGAGGACCAATGTGATCTGGAGAATGTACAAAGAACCGACTCAAGTGACTCCTCGCCCTTATACTTAGGATCTGGTCATCCTAAGTATAGTCCAAGATAATGATATAATGAGACGAGGATGAGTAACTAGAGTCGCGGGAGAAAGGATAGGATGTACAAGAATGATGATATATACAGATGAGTCGGTCTGGATCTTTCGAGATGCTGCAGATGGCTGGAGTTCACTGTTGCAAGGTCTCATACGCGGCTCGAGGTGTATCTGTTGTATCTGTCTCGCGCATGAATATAATCTCCTCAACATGGACTAACTGCTCATTGGATTCGACGAAGTGCTTCAACAGCTGTCCATTCACTAGGAATGTCGGTGCGTCATCTGCGAGGTCTGAGATCTTGACACATCCACTATCATGCACTGTACGGATGACAAATGGGCCTATCCACTTAGACTTCAACTTGCCTTGGAAAATCTTCAGCCTAGCATTGAACAACCATACCTTCTGTCCAGGAACAAAGGTCTTTCGTCTGATAAATCTATCATGCCAACGCTTCACCTTGTCCTTGTACACCAAATTGTTGTCGTATGCGCGGTTTCTGACTTCCACAAGCTCATTTAGATCCATGTCTCTCTGCTTATGTCCTAGGTGCGTGTTCCAGTTGACCTTCTTGATTGCCCATTCTGATTTGTGCACTAACTCTGCGGGCAAATGGCATGGCTTTCCGAACCCCATTCGGAATGGGGAGGTGCCTAATGATGTCTTGTAAGCCGTCCTATATGCCAGAGGACTTGATCCAAGATCTGAGACCAGTCCTTCCTGTCCGGACGGACAAGCTTTTGCAATATGGTTTTCACCTCCCGATTCGACACCTCAGCCATACCATTGGTTTGTGGGTGGTAAGGACTCGCGACACGGTGTTCGATGCCGTAGTCCTTCAGGAGTTTCTTCACCTTCCGATTCACAAAGTGGCTACCCCCATCTGATATAATCATTTTGGGGATCCCGAACCTAGAGATTATGTTCTCTCTGATGAATTTACAGACAGTTCTGCTGTCTGCGGCTCGGGTCGGGATAGCCTCCACCCATCTGGATAGATAGTCTACCGCAAGAAGGATATATTCGAACCCGTGGCTAATAGGGAATGGGCCCATGAAATCGATGCCCCAGGCGTCAAAGACATCACAAATGATGACCGACTGCATTGGCATCTCATCCTTGGAACCGACAGTTCCTCCCATTCTCTGGCATACTAGGCACGACTTCGCGAAGGCGGTGGCATCGCGAAACAGAGTCGGCCAATAAAAGCCACACTGAAGTACCTTCCATGCGGTCCTCTTCTCGGAGTGGTGTCCTCCTGCCTCTAAGCTGTGGCATAAAGAAAGGACACTCTGGTATTCCTCCTAAGGAATACACCGTCTCCAGACACAATCCGTTCCTTCGAAGAAAAGGATCGGATCCTCCCAATGGTAGTGTCTGGCGTCCGACTTCAGTCGGTCGATTTGGCTCTTGGGCCAATCTTCGGGAACTTTCTTGGAGACAAGATAATTCACGATATTGGCGTACCGTGGGAGTGAGTCGATAACAAAAATTGACTCGTCAGGGAAGGAGTCTCGAATTGGTGAATCTTCAGAAGTATTAAGATCTTCGAGACGAGAAAGATGATCGGCCACTACGTTCTTCTTTCCAGGTTTATCACGGATGTCCAGATCAAACTCCTGGATAAGTAAAATCCATCGAAGAAGACGCGCCTTCGCGTCCTTCTTCTCCATCAAGTACCGTAGTGCCGTATGGTCAGTGAACACAGTTACCTTGGATCCAATGAGGTGAGATCTGAATTTGTCCAAGGCAAATACTACCGCAAGCATTTCCTTTTCCGTAACGGTATAGTTACGTTGAGCAGTATCAAGCACTTTGCTTGTGTAGTGAATTGCAAACGGGACGCCATCTCTTCTTTGTCCCAACACAGCCCCAACAGCATAATCTGAGGCGTCCGTCATGATCTCAAAAGGTAGAGATCAATCTGGGGCTTGTAGGATGGGTGCGTCAATAATCATTCCTTGCAAAAGCTTAAAGGCCTCAAGACATTTGTGATAAACAATAAACTCTATGTTTTTGCCTAAAAGCTCAGTTAGCGGTCGGGCAATCTTAGAAAAATCCTTAATGAATCTCCAATAAAATCTAACATGCTCGAGGAACGACCGCAACTGCTTTACGTTGGTTGGTGGCTGGAGTCGTCTGATCACATCCACCTTGGCAGGGTCAACCTGCATTCCTCTCTTGGAGATGACATGCCCCAACACTATGTCCTCCGTCACCATGAAGTGACTTTTCTCCCAGGAGAGCACCAGATTGACCTCACAACATCTTTTTAGGACTCGATCCAAATTCTTAAGACAGGAATCGAAGGAATCGCCATGGACCGAGAAGTCATCCATGAAGACTTCTAGGAATTCGCTGACCATTTCGGCGAATACAACAGTCATGCACCTTTGGAAAGTACTTGGAGCATTGCATAACCCAAAAGGCATGCGCCTGAAAGCATAGGTACCAAAGGGGCATGTGAATGTGGTCTTTTCCTGGTCCTCTGGAGCTATGGCTACTTGATTGTAGCCCGAGAACCCATCTAAGAAGCAGAAGACCTCTTTCCCCGCTAGTCGCTCTAAGATCTGATCAATGAATGGTAGGGGGAAATGATCCTTCTTCGTCGCGACATTCAAGCGTCTGTAATCCACACAAGCACGCCATGACGTGGGTATTCGCGTCACGATCTCCTCTCCGTCCTCATTGGTGGTCGTCTGAATTCCCGACTTTTTCGGGACAACATGGATTGGGGCCACCCACTTAGAGTCGGAGATTGGGTAAATGAAACCTGCGTTGCACCATTTTTCTATCTCCTTCTTCACGACCTCTCGTAAATTTGGATTCAACCGGCGTTGGAATTCACGAGAGGGTTTGGCTTCATTCTCCAAGTAAATATGGTGCGAACACAGAGCGGGATTTATCCCGTGGAGATCGGAAATGCTCCAGCCTATCGCCTTGCGATTTTTCTCTAGGATCTCTAGCAAGCGAGATTCCTGCTCCTCGGTCAATCGCGAACTGATGATGACCGAAAATTTCTTGTCTTGACTCGCAAGGAAGGCGTATTTTAAGGTTGTGGGTAGGGGTTTGAGCTCAGGAATAGTGTGATCGTCTAAGAAATCTGGCTCAATCCGATCTGGTTCTGTGTTGGAAGTGGCTGGATCGATCTCTGTGATAGCTGCCACCAAGTTCGGCTCTGGAGTCGGATCGTCAAAGGTCTCCATACAATCGGCAAACGCCTCGTCCGACTCTTTATCCTCACCTTCCGATTGTCCTAAAGATGTAAGGACTGACAGGCCCAATTGGGCCTCTACGTCATCGAAGATGTAGGGTGATGCAGATTCAGAGCTGTACTCGTTCTTGAGAATCTCGCAGACTGACTCATGTACTGGATCATCTTTGGAGGAGATGGATTCATCGGTGCTGGCTGGGTTCTGTCTCCATGGCCCAACTAAGTCTACATGCTCGCAGTCTGTTTCGATAGAAGAGTACTCGGTGCTGGATTCTGAATCCGGTCTCTGCCATCTTGTCTGCTTCATTTCCAGTTCCTCATCTCCGCCTGGGATTTGGAACTGAATTTTCCCGATCTTATAGTCAAATAAGGCCCCCGCTGTTCTGAGGAAGGGCCTACCTAGAATGATCTGGGAATCTCTCCAATTGCGAGGGGTTTCCATATCCAGGGCAGTGAAGTCCACCATGTATTCTTGTCCCTCGACTTTGATAACAATGTTCCTCAATTCTCCTTGGGACCTCTTGGTTGATTTGTCAGCAAACTGTAGAAGAGCTCTAGATTTCCTAAGAGGTCCGAGATTAAACCGCTCATAGAGGGATGTAGGCATCAGATTGATTGAGGAACCATTGTCCAGGAGAGTGCGTGCAAATGCGATGTCATCAACATGACTCACTACATAATGTGCACCCATGTCTCTTCGTTTCCTAGGAAACGAGTTCTTTATTGCACAAGTCGTGGTTACTGATAAAATGTGTTTCTCAACACGGCTTTTGGTCTTCCTGCTAACCCTAGTAGGTGTGCATCTCATCTTAAGGTATTTTTGGAATGCAGGGGTCATCTCCACGTACTTGTCAAAGGGGATTGTGACCTTGATATATTTGTTGCAGAATTCAGCCATCTCAGGGTCATCTTTTTGGATTTTTTTGGTTTTCTTCTTTCCACCCGTAAGAGCTTGGGAGAAAAAGATTATTGACTCTAACTCATGTTCGGAAACTGAAAGATTTTCATTAACTTTGGGAACTGAGTTCTGTACATGACTCGGACTCTGAAATAGATTAGGACTCTGACTTGAACTAAAAGAAACATGCTGGGGCGAAATTGGTGATGCGTCTTCCGCTTCTTCTGGACGGTCCTCCTCAGATGGAGGTGCGGGCTCTTCATCAGTTTCGCCAGACTCACTAATGGTGCGAGAATGCTGCTTCGAGGACTCAGATGTCCTCTTCTTCTGACGGTGGTGGTGGTGGTGCTGCTCCTCTTCCTCCAAGTTCTACTTGGTAGTTCCTTCCTTCTGTGCCCGTGCCCGATCAGGTATGGTCACGGTCCTTCCGCTCCTGAGGGACATATGATTTACATTATTGTACGAAAGGATCTCATGTTCAGATTAATAGTTATCTGAATAGTATACCTGATCACGAGGTCGGTTCTGGCCATGGAGTATGTTGTTCGGGTTGGCCTGAACTTGTGCGGGAATCGGGGTCTTTGGCGCCATCTGTTGGTCCTGGGTACGAGAGACACGATTGATATCGGTTCTCATATCCAAATAATCATTCTGCATCTGTTGGACCCTATCAGACAGGGTCTGGATCGCCATGGTGAGGGACTCCAATTCAGTGGGCTGGGCTGGCTGATGTGCAGACGAGGTTCTATATTGGCCCTGCTGGGCATGCCGATATTGCTGCTGCTGATGGGACGGTGCTGGTCCCTGCTGATAGGTGCACTGCTGCTGCTGCTACTGCTGAGGCCAGTACCCTTGTTCTGGCCTGGACTGAAAGCGCGGTGCGGGAACGGGTCTGGTTTCTTGATATACTGGGGATGGGCAGCGAGGCTGATCCTTCCCCATTTCGGCCTGCCTGACAATCGGGTCACGGCTATACCAAAGCCCGTTAATCTCGTACACTTGCGGAGACTCCTCGTATCCGGTCTCTACTATTGGGGGTGCATGCTGGTCCTGCTGGTTGTAAATCTGATCCCAGCTACCCTGAGGCCCCGATGCCTGTTCCTGTACAAGATGGACTCGATGTACAGGTACAGGTGGTGCAGAAGGGGCATGTAGCTTTATCTTAGCTACCTTCTCAGAAAGTTCCTCCACTTGCTTCGGTAGACGCGAAAGAGACTCAAGTTCCGCGACTCTCTTGTGGATCTGCTCGACCATGGTTAGCTTGTCAGCAATCATCCCCATGCTGGGATTGAGGTCCTCGGTCAGATCTGCTATAGTCCTTCGGGTTGTCTCGTTGGATAGGATTGAGGGAGACAACGTATAGGCTCGTGTCGCCTGCGACCTGCCGGTTTCCGCCATCTGCTCCAAGATTTTCCATACAGCATGCTCGTTTTTGTTCAGATAGCTTCCTCCACAGGCAGCACTAACTAACCCCTGCATCTCCGGGGTTAGACCACAGAACAAGGTCTGGACTAGGACCGCCTTAGAAATGTCGTGGCAAGGGCATTTCTGCACTAAGTCATTGAACCTATCCCATGCACCGTGGAAGGGTTTACTCGGTCCTTGGGAGAAGCTAGCGATCTTTGTTCTCATTTGATTAGTCCTATTGAGAGGGTAGAACTTTTTTAGGAAGAGGTCCTTGAACTGCATCCAGGTAGTACATATCACCCCTAAGTTCTTCAGCCAATGAGCAGCCTTATCTCCTAAGGCAAAAGGGGTGGCCTTCAGTCAGATATAATCTTGGCCAACATTGGGATGGCTAAGATTGTTGCATACCAGCTCGAAGTCACGGAGGAAAGTGTACGGTTTTTCATTTAGGTTTCCGTTGAACTTCGAAAGCAGACTAAGGAAGTGGGGCTTCAGCTCAAATGCCTGGGCGGGAACCGCTGGTGCTAACCAATTTTGTATCTCATTCTCCACCGGGTTGTAGGCATCAACCATTGGTCGGTCAATACCTCCAGCTACTATAATCTGTCCCATCTACGCTGTGAGATTCGTATTCCGCTGTTTGGCTTTGGCGAGGCGAGCCAATACTTGCTGAAGCGGGTCATCTGTGTTCTCCTCATCTGGGGATTTCTTTGGTGGCATCTTGTCCTCTAGTCCTGGGAAATGAAAATGATCTGGTTTTAAGGATAAATCAGGGAAGGAATTCTCACTGAGGCGATGGTCTTCCTCGGTATGATCAGAGGAGAGGGAAGGGTTGGTTTGAGAGTAACCACCCTGGTTGTGAGGGATCCAGAACTCAAGACGGTCATGAGTCCTGGTTGGCTCAAGGTGCGCTTGGGCCTGTGAAGATGATTTTCGTGGGGGACTCAGAGAAAGATTGGCAAATAATGTGTCGATATTCCCCCAGTCATTCATCTTGCTGTGGCGAGAAGAAGATAGGATTTTACTCCTACCTGAAGCAAACAAGTTAATCCAAGACCCTGGGTTCACACTCCACACAGTGAAGGACTCGAAACCGAGTCCAATTTATCTTGTAAATTTTAAGTGTGATTTTTCAAGGAAGATAGCAAGGATTACGCAGCCTAAAGGGAAGTCAACTCAGAGCCGGATGCGTCTTCCCTGTTTATCCTGTCGCCTAAGATACCGCCGATCCTCCCTTTCTTCGCTCCTATCCGGAGTTGGGGACTCAAAGACGTGCCCCTATCTGCCTGCAAGCAGGCGGAGGCTGACAAAGCTAGGCCTTGTCGTAGAGCACTGTTGGTTCACCCCTATCTACCCGCGAACAGGCGGAGGCTACTTGGTACTTGTCAATGAGCTAAAATTATCCAACTCGTGATATTTGCTAGGATTAGTTGGCCCGTGATATGGAAGGAAGGGATTTGGGCTCTGCCTTAAGGTGTTCACACACACTCAAGTACCCTCACTCAACCTGAAAACAAGGTCGGGGATTGGTCTCCCGCAAACAATTTTTCCAATTTTACAAATTTTTTTGGTCAATACTATTAGCAGTCCCTGTTTTAAGTTAAGATCTCACTTGTTTAGTCCAACCACACAGCACGCCTATCATCCAGTCCCAAATTCCGTTTAAGTTAAGTGTGAAAAACAGAGGGGGAAATCGAGAAAAGCCGATGCACGAAAAACAATGCTGCGTATGCTGAGTTGAGAAGACTTACAGTGATCCCTTCGCTTTTATGCAGGATGCAAGACAGTATTGAAATTTTACACTATATGCAAATGCAGACGACAAAATCCGCTCCTAGACAGGCAGTTCTATTAGCGAGTGGAGAACAAGTTCAATTTGACTAGATCTGCGGTCTAGGTGCGTCTTTTAAGTGTATGTGTGGTCCTACAATTTACGAGCACAAGCAATTCCTAGAGTGGCTCAAGGAGCCGCTAGTGCAAGTCTAAGTTACAATTCAACCACACAGCACACGGGGACATAGTTCTACAATTTTTACACACGCGAGAACCCAAACGGGAACCGCTGGAAATGATGCGAAAAATGTGAAAATAAATGAAATTTACAAGTTCTCTCAAATCACTCAAACGAATTCGAATGCGTGTTCCTCGAAGCGTCTTCGACTCTGGTGTCCCTCGCACAAAAAAAAGTTGAATTCTGATAAAGAACGACACAAAAAAATGCAAGAATTTAAAAGACAGAGAAATATTCACAAGAAAAACCGGGGGTCAGACTACCCGGGGATTGAAAATCAAACACTCAGAAATAACTGCAAGTTAACCTAAGCCGTGCCTCCCCGGCAACGGCACCATTTTGATAAACGCCCTTGCACCCTTAGTTAATTCGGTCAGATTAATGTCCAAATTAATTTAAAGTGTTCGTTGCAGTCGGATACGAGAGGGCTAATAAAAACCACTTTAATTAGATTTGAGTTAATTTCAAGCGGCAAATTTTTTTACTTGGTGAAGTCCAAGGTCGAACTCAGGGAGGCATCTGTCTCCTTAGATCAAATTTTAGCAAAATCCGATGTTCGATTTTGAGAGGAAATATTTTTGGTCTTTTACGGTTTTTTTATGCAAAACACATGCAACCAATAGGCCAAAATGAAGTTAATTCAATTAAGATATCAAATGGAGTCCAAAAATTCTAAAATTGGCCAGATGATTAATTATGATAAAAATGAACTAACCTAATTTTTTTTGGAATTTTTAGACACTAAATGAATTTACTGTGAATTAAACATGCAGTACAGGTGATTTTCACTAATTTAATTGTAATAAATGTCAAATCACATTATTTTCAGGAACAAAAATTATCCTAGATAGATCTGATGATGAAGAATCCAGGAAATTTGACACATCTTAATTTCAATGTGAAATGAGTTCAATAAAATTTAAATAAGAAAATCACTCAACAATTTATTCAGGCCTCGATATGTGTGCAAATGACATGAAATTTTTATGCAATGTTAAGGTCACTGTCCTAGAGCTACTGTGAATTTTTAAGGATTTTTGGAATCACAGAAAATTATTTAGAAATTAAAAGGTGTCACTGGGCAAAATATTACACAAATTAACCAATTAATTCATTGAAAATTCTACTGTAATTACAAAAATATGACACGTGGCACAATAGACAGAGGACAAGTTGCTCAACAAAATGCAATTTTTAGAATTTAAAAATGATGTAAAATGCTACCTAGGGATGCGTGCAAACACAGGGGTGTATATGCAATACAGGAAAATAAAATTACATAAAGCAAATATGCTGACAGGGACTTAAGTGCAATTACCTATAATGCTGGGGGACTCAATGCAATTTCTCCACGGCTGCACGTGCTCCTCACGTGTGGGGCGCTTCACAGGGACTGATTTGCAATATCTGAAAGCTCCAGGGGTTGCTGTGCAATTTACCCAAGGCGCACATGCTTCTCACGTGGTGCGCATAGGTTCGGATCGAGGCTCGGGCTCCTTGGTGGTTTGGAGTGAGGTTCGACAAAGCTTCGGGTGGTCCGAGCCTAGAGGTCGGGGTGGAGGCTCGGACCAGTCGTCGTGGCGCGATCAGGACCGTTAGATCAAGGGATCCAACGGCTGAGGGATGAAGACGCGTGGCGAAGATTCGTCCGTCAGATCGTTGAACGATCCAACGGTGATGGAGCTTGCTCCTGAGATGACGACGTGGCGCGCTAAACACCGTTGGATCTAGAAGGATCCAACGGCTCTGTGATGCTCCGGTTGACTGGCGACGTTGATGACTGATGACCATAGGATCACTGATCGATCCGACAGTTCTGTGCAGCTTCGGTCGAGGGGCGACGTGGCAAGACAATACCCGTTCGATCAAGGTGATCGAACGACAGCTGGGGTTCCTTCTCCGATGGTCCTCCGCCGCCTGCGGAGGAGATGGCGGGGCTCCGGCGACAAGGCCTTTGCTCCGCCAGTCCTTCCTCGTGTCGATGAAGCTCTCCGACTTGTCGGAGCTATCTTAGTAGAAGCGTGGCGGTGCGGCGAAGGCGACAGTGATCTCAGGAGTTGGAGAAAGTCGTCGGATGCTGTTGGCGACGAAGCTCGAAGACGACTCCGGCGAAGCTCCGAACAGTGAACAGATGGGCACCTACAAGCGTTAGAGAAGGAGCCATAGCTCGTGCGTGCAATCGTGGAGGTGGTGAAGGATATTGTGAATCCTCAAGCGCATCACGGAAGCGTGTTGATCGTATCGAATACGATCGGAGCAACTAGTCGTACTAGATGCTAGATGCAGCGGAAATTAAAAATTTTTAACATAATGATGAAACCACATGATCACGAGAACACTTCTCGGATCGTTTCATCAAACCACAAAATACAATAAATACCTCTTGAAGCGTGGTTGTAATCGCGAGATCCCAAAGTAGAGATCCTCCTATCTTGAGTCCGACCCACGGAGAATGCGCTTGCGGGCACGATGATGAGTCGCGTCCTTCCCGCAATCCTTGATGAAGATCCAAGCGTCGAAGGCGAAGCAAGATCCTCTCTTCTTCAATGATCAAAGTGGACGGCCACTTGGAAATTGAGAGAGAGACCTCACACGAAAATTAGAGAGAGAGAGAGAGAGAGAGAGAGAGAGAGAGAAGTTGTCTTTCACAACTCTAGATAATGTACCATGGAGAGGCTACCCTAGCCCTCCTTATATACTAGTTTAGGATCCAATGGATCTCAATCCATGGGACTCATGGATCCAAGGGATATGCTTGGTCCATGATAAATCAATGGCTAGGATTAATCAAGAGATAATATAACAAATGAAGTGGAGTTAACCAACCCCTAAAAAGGGGGGGCGTCACCCATGAACTCTTCATGGGTGACGCCACCCATGAGGGTGGTTGTTTTCTCCATTTTATTTATTATATTATTCCTCAATTAATTACAATAAATATCCACCAAAATAATTCCAAAATTAATTTGTGAATATTTCAATCTTGCCATTGAAAATTATGTGAATCATATTCACAACCCAAACTAGTTAGTAAATTGCATTTCCAATTAATTAACAAATGTGAATCCAATTCACATTATTAATTAACAAATGCTATTTACATAAATTCTCTCTCTTATATATATGTATATTATAAATCATATTTATAACATACATATATCATGGATAGTGCTATCCACATTCTCTTAATCCTTGATAATTAAATCTCATTTAATTATCTTAGATAATCATTTTCTCAATATGAATCATATTCATATTTAAGCTTGATAATTAAATCACATTTAATCATCAAGTCCTTGCTTGGATATTTCATCAAAAGAACTATTCTTGAACCCTTTCAAGAATAATGTGCTTTCTCCGCAGATACTTGGAGACAAGGATAGGGCGATTGTATTATTCCACGTATAGTGACTTGGATGTTGAGATCTCATCTCAAATCCAGATCTTACGGACCTCTCACAGATGCTTGATTAAATCAAGGCCACAAATCCAATCTTCTCATTGAATCTGAATCCCATTCAGATCAATGTCCAATACTTGGACTAAGATCGGATTGCTTCTCTACTGAAAGGAGTCACTAAAATCCAGACCTGTTTCATCACTCCCTCGGAATGGAAGCATCATGGATATACAATCGTTTATGATCACATCACCCTTCAGGTATTCCCAATACCTGTACATCCTGCATACTGGAAGACCCATGATCAACCCGAAGATCAAGATCATTTTATACTATCTTCCTCAAGGTTTAATCATTAAGTTTCTCAATCTTGGTTATTGGGATTTGGTATCGATCATATGCTTTCCCAAAGCATATATCATACCTTCAAATTCATGTCATGCTTCCAAAGCATGACGACCATGCATGGAATTTGATCGGTCCCAATACCTCATGAGTGAGCTCATGTCTTCCGGTTCACAAGTGAACCTGTATGATCCCTTTGAGAGATCATATTGCTCATATACCCTTATATGCACACCAGCTCGCCGGTGTATAGACCTTGGTTAGGTCATCAACCTATTGGTCTGCCAAATGTACATACTTAGATATATAGCAATATATCTGTCTCCGGTCAGAGGATGCGTGCCTATGCTGTGACAACATTCAACATAGGACTTAAGTTATCTCGATCTCGTTAGGTCAACCCCATTGACCTAACTAATCAGACACCTCCGAATCACTATTCCCATGCAGAGGACCTGCATCAAGAGGTCGGTCAGATATCAGCCTATGTGAGTAAGGATTGCCATCTCCTACTCAGGCTGGAGATCTCCACTTGACAATCATTTGACGGTGTTTGATGAGTCCTCCATCTAACTCCTTAGATATTCATCCAAACACCAGCCTCTATGATTCATTTAATGAAACAACAACTATATGATCATCAAGATGGCCATGGTACATAACCCTAATTGTACAGAGGGACCTTATAGTGCATTCATTAATATAATTTCAGAAAGGGAGTGAAACATCAATAACTTTTATTGATAAACTTAAATATTACAATAACATTTATTGTAAGAATGGTTCGCCCAGGGCTCACAAGTCTAACAATCTCCCACTAGCCCTCAGAACCATTCAGGTACAATCCGTAAACCCATACTCATTACATGCTGGTCAAAAACCTTCTGTGTCAGAGGTTTGGTAAAAGGATCAGCAATTTTGTCGGCAGAGGCCACCTTGGTGATGATGATATCACCACGCTTTTGAATCTCCCGAATGATGTGGTATTTCCTTTCCACGTGTTTGCTCTTCTGATGGCACCTGGGTTCCTTTGCTTGGGCAATGGCTCCAGTGTTATCGCAGAGTAACGGGACGGGAGTATCAGAGGAAACTACGCCAAGTTCCAAGATGAACTTGCGCAACCACACCGCCTCTTTTGCGGCATCCGATGCGGCAATGTATTCGGCTTCTGTTGTTGAATCCGCCGTAGTGTCCTGCTTCTTGCTTCTCCAGCTCACAACACCACCGTTCAACAGGAATACAAACCCTGATGTCGACTTTCGATCATCAATATCTGACTGGAAGTCTGAATCTGTATATCCCAAGACTTGGAGATCTCCATCCCCATAGACAAGATGTAATCTTGCGTCCGTCTTAGATATTTGAATATGTTCTTTACTGCATTACAGTGTTTCTCTCCATAGCAGGATTGGTAACGACTTACCACTCCCACTGCATGGCAGATGTCTGGCCTAGTACACATCATGGCATACATCAAACTTCCTACGGCTGATGCATAAGGGCATCCAGCCATGGCCTTCTTTTCCTCAACACTTTGAGGAGCCATTCCTTTGGACAGATGGATACCATGTCCTAAGGGGAGGAATCCTTTCTTCGAACTATCCATACGGAATCGTTCAAGAATCTTCTTGATGTATCCATGTTGTGATAATCCCAATATTCTCTTTTCTCGGTTTCTGAACAACTTCAGGCCTAAGATGTAAGAGGCTTCTCCAAGATCTTTCATCTCGAAGGTATGGGATAGCCAAATCTTCACACTGGTCATCATTCCTGTATCATTCCCAATGATAAGGATATCATCTACATAAAGCACGATGAATACAATGGCGCTCCCACTAAGCTTCTTGTACACACAAGGTTCATCAGGGTTTTGCACAAAATCATAACTCTTTATGGTTTCGTCAAATCTGATGTTCCAGCTACGAGAAGCTTGTTTGAGCCCATAGATGGATTTCTTCAGCTTGCATACTTTACCGTCCTCAGCTATGAAGCCCTGGGGCTGCTCCATATAGATATCCTCCTCGAGGTATCCATTGAGGAAAGTTGTCTTGACGTCCATCTGCCAGATGTCGTAGTCAAGATATGCAGCTATAGCTAGCAGTGTCCTGATGACTTAAGCATGGCCACAGGAGAGAATGTCTCATCGTAGTCGATGCCTTCTCTCTGTGTGTAGCCCTTGGCCACGAGCCGTGCCTTGAAAGTCTCTACTTTCCCATCAGGTCCCCTCTTTCTCTTGAAGATCCATTTACACCCAATGGGTTTTACCCCTCTAGGTGGATCCTCTAGGGTCCATACACCATTATTATGCATGGAGTCAATCTCTGACTTCATTGCTAGCATCCATCTATCCATGTCATGATCCGCAAGTGCTTCATCATATGAAGAAGGATCATTGTCAGTCTCACCTGACACATGGAATCCATACCTTTCAGGTGGTGCAACCACCCCTCGAACTCCTTCGAAGAGGTATGGGTGTTTCATCTTCATTTATTTCTTCAGTTTCTGGTTCAGGAATCTCAGAATCCTCAGGGGATTCAATGAGCTCCTCTACTTCATTCTTGTCTTGACCTTTAAGGAAATCATCCTCCAGAAATTTCACATCCCTAGAGACAAAAACCTTTTGGGTCTCAGGGTCATAAAGCTGGTATCCAATACCATCTTTAACATACCCAATGAAGTAGCACTCACGAGTGCGAGATTCTAGCTTACTTGCGTCCACGTTCTTCGCATGAACCAAGCATCCCCAAACCCTCAAGTGATTGACACTAGGTTTGGTTCCATACCAGAGCTCGTGAGGAGTCTTTGGTATAGACTTGCTAGGAATCTTGTTTAGGATATATATTGCAGTCTCTACTGCATATCCCCAGAAACTAAGAGGTAAATGTGCTTTACTCATCATTGAACGGACCATGTCCATGATGGTCCTGTTGCGTCTTTCAGCAACACCATTAAGTTGGGGAGTTCCAGGAGGAGTGAGATTGGAGACAATTCCACTCTCTTTAAGGTATTCCTTGAATTCATCTGAGAGGTACTCACCACCTCGGTCAGATCGAATCCGTTTAATCTTCCTGTCGGCTTGGTTCTCAACCAAAGCCTTAAACTCTTTGAACTTTTCAAAGGTTTCAGATTTATGACGAAGCAGGAAGATAAACCCATATCGCGAATGGTCATCGATAAACGTCAAATAATATCGATATCCATTTCTAGTCGCGGTATTGAAGGGACCACATACATCAGTATGTATTAGGTCGAGAATACCCTCGCATCTCGTAACCTTGTTACGGAAAGGCATCCTGGTCATTTTACCTCGAATACAATGTTCACAGGTAGGTAAAGTTTGAACCTGTAGAAAATCTAAAGGTCCATCCTTTATCAATCTATTGATCCTATCAACAGATAAATGACCGAGCCTTTGATGCCAAATCATATTCGAATGATTTCCATTCTCCCTGGATCTCTTGGGGTTTTATTATTAGTGGTAGTGACATTTATGACACATTCATCAATGCACAATTCATAGAGTCCACTAGAAGTCAGAACACCTTCCGCAACAAATTTATCATATTTATTAATGACTAATTTATTACAGAACAGGAAAGAGTACCCATGTCTAACAAGCTTAGACACAGATATCAAGTTCCACCTGACCTCAGGTACATAAAGACACTCTTTAAGTACTAGGACTCGACCACTAGATAACGACAGTCTGCAAGTCCCGATGGCGACTGCTGCAACACTTGCATCAGATCCCATCTGGATAACTATCTCCCCATGCTCCAGATTCCTAGTTTCCTGAAACAAATGCAATGAATTGCATACATGAACAGAAGCACCAGAATCTATAACCCAACTTCCTTCTCGTCCAACGAGAAAGCTGGTTTCAATGATGAAAGTAGATTTCATACCTGCTGGGGCTTTACCTTTGTCGGTAGACTTCAGGTAATCCGGGCAGTTACGCCGCCAATGCCCCGGCTTCTTGCAGTGGTGACAGACATCGGTCTTTTTCGATGTCATCAGTGTGGAAGCACTAGAAGATGAACCAAATCCTTGATTCTTCTTCTTTCTCTTCGAGGCTGGGCCCTTCTGAGAACCTTGCATCCGCCCGCGCTTTCCTCTCGCCTGTGCAACCATTGCACTAGCAGAGGGGGCCGTCCTTCTTCAAAACGTCTTCTGCAGACTTCAAAGCAGCCAACAGCCCAGCGTTTGTGAAATCACCTTTGTTCATGTGGTAAGACACAACAAAGTTGTTGAAAGACTTAGGGAGCGACAGGAGAATGAAATCAGCTTGCATTTCAGAATCCAAGTAGGCTCCCAGGGTTTCCAGCTCAGAGAGGTACCCAAACATTTTGAGTACATGTTCTCTGACAGGGGTCCCTTCCTGCATCTTGCAGCGAATAAGCTCTTTCATCACATTATAACGCTGTGTGCGGTTTATGTCACCGAACATTTCTTTCAGACTCAGCATAATTTCCTGGCAATGGTTCATTTCCACATGTTGCTTCTGAAGCACATTGGACAATGACCCAAGGATGTAACATCTTGCCAGATTATTATCTTCATCATATTTTTCATTATATGATTTATCTTCATCAGTCACAGGGTCTGCTATCTTGTCCTTGCTAAGCACGTAGGAGATGCGCTCTGCACAGAGAACAAGATCCAAATTTCGGATCCAATCCGAATAATTTGGTCCGGTCAACTGGTTGACCTCTAGAAGCCTGCTAAGTGGGTTCATGGACTTCATTTCTGAAATTAAGAATGCACTATATTAGAATATATAGATTAAATATATATTCATTTTTAAGAATAATTTGATTAAGGCATTTTAAATCAAATTTGTCCTGCCATGTCGACTTTGAAAGATTATTCCCTTATTTTTTCTTTCAAAGTAAGAGATATACTTACCGCTATATCTCAAGCAAGATCTGGGATCTCCTCTCTATCCTTATCACATCCCAATAATATGAGAACCTGTGACTCGAATAAGAGAAGCGGGAACACATTCCGCCTTGCAAGTCCAACTTGCATTTCCCAATTCGGTCTTTAACACCCGGGCCCACCACCCCTAAGGTGATGTTGACCCGTTGTTAATTGAACCAACCGTCAACAGGCTTAATACTCGCTATACGCAATCCAATATCGCCCCAATAATATGAGGACCCGATATTGGGGTCACTACGTATACGGCCTTACTCTTTCGAGAAGCAAAGAACCCGATCCAATTAATCATGCACAGGATCTGTCACTTCGGACAGGCGTCTCCCATACACAACAACTGGCGACGAAATCCTTTGCCTTGACGGGAGACCATGGATGTCACTTATGTGATCCTCCACCTCATATTCAAATTTTATAATTAATTATTGTGAATCATATTCACAAAATTAATTCTTCCAAGGGAAATACACATCTATTCAAAATAGTGTGTTTATTAGGTATGATTAATTTAATCATATTAAATTAATCATTTAGCCCAATCATCAACAAACACGTCTTTTACTTGAATAGTAGGTATAATATCAAAATACGTATTATTCGAATTTTAATAATTAGAAAAATACATATTGCCTGTCTCCGGTATTATACAATCCCTACCCGCTGTCATGGCCAGTACCGACGAGAGTGGGACAGACCACATACGTTGCAACCCGCGACCCCAATGCTCTCCGACTAGGCACCACATCCGCCTCGGGAAAGGATAATACCAGATAGACCATCATGTATTTTGAGATGTTCATCGGTTTTTCAACCGAAAGTTATACCATATAGTACAAATCAAAACATTTTTGATTATAAGGAGATTTGCTAAACAAATCCCCAATCCTATTCAAGCAAAGAAGGGTTTTTCATGTAAAAGTTGTCCTACAACTATTGTAGGATAAACTATGGTTTTCATGAAAGCAATGTTTGTTGATGAAACAATGATCAAGATCTAACATCTCATCATTGTGGTTTAGGCAAGTGTCATTCAATGAAATAATTATTTCTTTAAATATTTTACAAATATTTATCATTAATTATTCCAGAAAATTAACAATTAATTTTCATCATAACAATTGAATGACATATCACAAGGTTCAAGATCAAAATTGTTAATTTCCAGCAGTGACCCCCAATCACTAAAATTAACTTATCTTGATCAATTTAAATCCAAAAAATGCAAACTCAGTTTCCAAAGATTGACTATTTGATTTATTAAAGAACCCAAGTGATAATTCACGCATTTCAAGGCGAATTAAAACCGTAATCATCTCATTAATTACGTTCAAATCCGCAGTTCCCGCAACAGTGAATATAGTCATATTCAAAAAGCCATATCTTGAGCAAATAAAGTCCAAATTTAGTAAACTCGAGTCCTATGGTTTCCTTGTTTAATGGGGAACAAAATCCAATTGAAAATGTCGTGTTTAAACATTTTAAACAGTACGGAAAAATTCAATTAGACAGAGGTGCGAAAATTGAAATGCAGTAAAAATTTCGCAACCCTTTCAAGAACCAAATCGTCTAAGGTTCATGGATCACATCCAAAACCTTATTCGACCTATGGCTCTGATACCACTTGAAGGATATTGTGAATCCTCAAGCGCATCACGGAAGCGTGTTGATCGTATCGAATACGATCGGAGCAACTAGTCGTACTAGATGCTAGATGCAGCGGAAATTAAAAATTTTTAACATAATGATGAAACCACATGATCACGAGAACACTTCTCGGATCGTTTCATCAAACCACAAAATACAAGAAATACCTCTTGAAGCGTGGTTGTAATCGCGAGATCCCAAAGTAGAGATCCTCCTATCTTGAGTCCGACCCACGGAGAATGCGCTTGCGGGCACGATGATGAGTCGCGTCCTTCCCGCAATCCTTGATGAAGATCCAAGCGTCGAAGGCGAAGCAAGATCCTCTCTTCTTCAATGATCAAAGTGGACGGCCACTTGGAAATTGAGAGAGAGACCTCACACGAAAATTAGAGAGAGAGAGAGAGAGAGAGAGAGAGAGAGAAGTTGTCTTTCACAACTCTAGATAATGTACCATGGAGAGGCTACCCTAGCCCTCCTTATATACTAGTTTAGGATCCAATGGATCTCAATCCATGGGACTCATGGATCCAAGGGATATGCTTGGTCCATGATAAATCAATGGCTAGGATTAATCAAGAGATAATATAACAAATGAAGTGGAGTTAACCAACCCCTAAAAAGGGGGGGCGTCACCCATGAACTCTTCATGGGTGACGCCACCCATGAGGGTGGTTGTTTTCTCCATTTTATTTATTATATTATTCCTCAATTAATTACAATAAATATCCACCAAAATAATTCCAAAATTAATTTGTGAATATTTCAATCTTGCCATTGAAAATTATGTGAATCATATTCACAACCCAAACTAGTTAGTAAATTGCATTTCCAATTAATTAACAAATGTGAATCCAATTCACATTATTAATTAAAAAATGCTATTTACATAATTCTCTCTCTTATATATATGTATATTATAAATCATATTTATAACATACATATATCATGGATAGTGCTATCCACATTCTCTTAATCCTTGATAATTAAATCTCATTTAATTATCTTAGATAATCATTTTCTCAATATGAATCATATTCATATTTAAGCTTGATAATTAAATCACATTTAATCATCCAGTCCTTGCTTGGATATTTCATCAAAAGAACTATTCTTGAACCCTTTCAAGAATAATGTGCTTTCTCCGCAGATACTTGGAGACAAGGATAGGGCGATTGTATTATTCCACGTATAGTGACTTGGATGTTGAGATCTCATCTCAAATCCAGATCTTACGGACCTCTCACAGATGCTTGATTAAATCAAGGCCGCAAATCCAATCTTCTCATTGAATCTGAATCCCATTCAGATCAATGTCCAATACTTGGACTAAGATCGGATTGCTTCTCTACTGAAAGGAGTCACTAAAATCCAGACCTGTTTCATCACTCCCTCGGAATGGAAGCGTCATGGATATACAATCGTTTATGATCACATCACCCTTCAGGTATTCCCAATACCTGTACATCCTGCATACTGGAAGACCCATGATCAACCCGAAGATCAAGATCATTTTATACTGTCTTCTTCAGGGTTTAATCATTAAGTTTCTCAATCTTGGTTATTGGGATTTGGTATCGATCATATGCTTTCCCAAAGCATATATCATACCTTCAAATTCATGTCATGCTTCCAAAGCATGACGACCATGCATGGAATTTGATCGGTCCCAATACCTCATGAGTGAGCTCATGTCTTCCGGTTCACAAGTGAACCTGTATGATCCCTTTGAGAGATCATATTGCTCATATACCCTTATATGCACACCAGCTCGCCGGTGTATAGACCTTGGTTAGGTCATCAACCTATTGGTCTGCCAAATGTACATACTTAGATATATAGCAATATATCTGTCTCCGGTCAGAGGATGCGTGCCTATGCTGTGACAGCATTCAACATAGGACTTAAGTTATCTCGATCTCGTTAGGTCAACCCATTGACCTAACTAATCTGACACA